>OY856393.1:6903023-7098023 GCA_963693495.1 Malacosoma neustria
TTACCTACACAGTTGCAGGAACAATCAGCTGTATCGGTATTTAGCTTTTTAATTAAATTTCTACTGCCTTTCTACTGCCGCTTCACAAACTCTTTAGCAGAATGCATATTTTTAGATTGGCGAAAGTCGTTCCGCGAAATTGGATGTAAATAAGTTGAGATTTGATTTACAGATCTCTTTTCATAAGCCAACAATTGATTGTTAATGCTATGACTTATTGTTGCTGCCAAATTTAGTGAACTTCACGTTAAATCTAGCTGTTTGCAGTGCCAGTTTAGCAAAATTCTCCCCAAATCTAACACATTTTAGTTACTAAAAGTGGGATAAAAATATTTTTGGAGGTTAATGGAATAATTGGACTGTATTTACTTCAAAAATGAATTATGATCTAATGAAACATGAGTTTCAAATATGTATTTTAACTTAAAACCTTTTATGAGTATTCATGAACACTAATATATAAACTAGAAGTGTGTAGTGTCCCATAGAGCTTAAACCTAAAGACATACCCAGTATCTTGTGAGAAAGTAGAGCATGTTGTATAGTTGTATCTCTGACAAATGCAATTTCTCCAGAATTGTTGGCTAAGAGACATTTAAGAGCTCCTTCGTAGCCTGCATAGGGGTCTGCTAGAGTGCATCGTACACCAGAACCACCCGTACACAATTTACATAACCTAAAACCAATGTCATTACATTAGAGCAATGCTAAATTTAAAAATATATAATAGTTAATTGCATCTATGGCTTTCCCTCCTTATACAGGACAAGGGATAAGCGAATACATCCAACCACATGAACTCGGTGACCTCTAGTTTTAAATAATTTTTTGGAATTAGCCTCATATTCTTCTTTAGTCAGTTCTAAACGCTGTGTGCTTATATTTGAATATAACTCGGAAAAAACGCGTCCTTTCTTTTAGAGGATATTGACTAAGTGGCGACCCAACCCTCTTCTCACTGTGACCAAGCGTGGTATTTTGAATGGATCATGTAGTACGGGCATGTTAATGGGCAGGCGATACTGTCACTTAAACATGCAGAACTTAAATATTTCGTTTTAGTTAAATTATCCTTATAACCATTATAGTGATTACCTAGACCTTTGTTATATAATATACATACATAGTTACCCCTATGGGACAGCAGCATGTTCATGGTGACACTAGTGTCGCAAACATCCATAGGAGACGGTAACGGGTTATTATTAAGTGGGACGTCAACCTGTTGTCTGCTGTTCCTTACCAATAAAAAAAGGGTGGTATTGGCTATCTTAATTATCCTGGGTGTTGAAAGGTCTAAATCTATTGGGAGGCCTATTCATCAGGACAGGATCAATTATTATAAAGATTATCAATCAACAAAATACTTACAGATCTGAATTATCTCCAATAGGATTGTACATATCTTTCAACGAATTAGGGGCACAGGATTCACCGAAAAATGCAATAGCTGACTTAACATGGTTGTTGCAGTCTGTTATTCTAAGACCACCATCTTGCATCAACTATAAAAAAAGTAAGGACAATGAACGTCATTGTCGACTGGGCATAACTTTGAAGTCAATAGTAATATTGAGGTACTTTAACTCACCACATGAATGGGCATGACCCATCCAGCTAAAGCCCCTACTCCTGGGAAACAGGCTTTGACCCCCCGTAATGCATGAAGTCCTGTACCTCTTTGGACATTCGGCAAATCACCTCTTTTCACTACTGCCACTGAATACTGGTACGGTTCTCCACGACCATAGAGCTAAACAGTGTAAAAGAGTAATTGAATTTACAGTCATCATCATCTTAGCGATGAAACCCGGTTGCAGCCCAAACTCTCGCTTCGGTGCCCGGGGTCCGCTTTCCGACTCTTTCTACTCCACTTCGCACGGTCTTCAGCATCCCTGGCAGTGAGCCCATTGGCACGCATATCACCCTTTACGACGTCAAGCCAGCACTGTTTGGGTCTATCTCTCCTGCCGGGGCCGGCGGTGGCGGCATGGCCAGACATTTGTTCCCCACATAAGTAGCCGGTTGCCGTAAAACGTGGCTATACCAGCAAAGGCGACACTCCTGCAATTTATCCGCTATATCACGGACATGAAGGCTGCCGCGAATACGAGTTCCTAACGCGGTCCTTCCGCGTTACTCCACACATCCACCGCAGCATATTCATTTCCGTGACTCGCAGTGCCTGCTTGTGTATCTCCAGCACATTACATTAAGTAATTGAATTTACAGTAATATACTATAAAAAAAAATTAGGATGTCTTAATGTAATTTCCTTATAAATGCTTACTTTTTTTTCAATTGGATCAATTGAAACATTTTCCTACTGGTTTCATATTAATGCTTAATATCAATCATAAATTCACAAAAAATTGTGCATGAATATTGGGTGTATTTTCAAGGTTTTAATAATTAAGAATTTATTAAGACCTATCCAAATGGTTAGTTTCATGTGGCTTGCTATCCATAGATGCAATGCAGCCAGTGTCCTGGAATTTCCTCCAAACTGACAATTTGGTGCTTATTTTTTTATTTATAACTCATTTACACCTTATTTTTTTTAATTTACTAATAGAATTTATTAACAAGGCACAGTTGGAACGTAGGTAAAAATAAACATGATTTACGTTGTGAGCAATTCATATTAAAATAACTTTAACTGATACCCGCGTATACGTTGATTTCATCATGAGGCAGTGGTAGAAGACTTCCCCTCACCTACACATGCGCGTTACAACACATGCGGACAAGTGGCCACCACTTCGCGGCAAGAAAACACATTTTTTTAGATAAGTAGTAGTCTGAGACATAAAACTGAAAATTTAATTGAAATCTATCCAGTAGTTCTGTCCTGATGCGCGCACGACTGCCATCATTTTATTAAAATATATTACTTCTTACATTTTACCAAAATGCCATCTTACAAATATAAATGGTATATATACTATGTTTGCACCGAATAGCCTGGCTGCTCTAATATATGTAAATGTGGAAAAATGAAATTGTTATTAAATGCCTTCATATCCTACAAGTTATAAAAAAATCAAGCATTAATATTTTTTTATCTTTACCATGAGCTATTATGCTAAATTTGAGAATGCATAAAAAGAACAAACCTCTTGCATGATGGGAACCAATGAATGCATTCTCCCAGCCACATACACTTCACCAGCATCCAGAGCGAGGAGTGAGGCATCGCCCTGGTCTACCCATGTCATACACTCTTCTGTGTCAAAGGCCTGGAAATAACCAAATATTATTTAAACAATTACAATAACAAATAATTTGTGTATAGTCAGTCTAGTATATTATAAACAGTTTAAATGCCATTTTATACACACTAACTTTGTGGCAAATTTCATAAATCACTGGGAATTTATAAAGGGAAAAGCTATGAGAAAAAAAACATAATACCTTAAAAACTATCAACCAAATAAGAACAAAATTACTGAGGAGAAAATAATGTCACTGTACTAAAAAATGTGGGGTGCTGGATATCATATGTTATAAAAAAAATTGTAGTTTCATTGAAATGCAGTTAGTTTAAAAATATTATAAAAAGCTCCCTATGCTTTTAAAACAGTGACATTAATTTTCTCTTCAGTAATTTTGTTCTTATGTTAAGAATTATTTTTAACTTTTTAGTTTGATTAACTATAAAATATAATTTATTTGTTGTCAATTCCATATCAGTAAATGTTTTTATTAATTTAAAGCCTACTTCTGGCAGTTTTATTAATTTAACACCATCTTCGAGAGGTTTAATTAATTAAACACTATCTTCAGAAGGATAAGAAAGCATTAATCCTGATAAGGACTATGGGACAAAATTATTAAATTTGTGTATTGTCATTAGGTCTTGACATGTGTGCTAAATTTTGATTTTTTTTTGATCATTCAAAGTGGGTAACAATCGAGTCCAGAGTGTGGTAATAAAACAGATCAGGTTATGATCACAGCTGAATTTGTGAAATGTAGAGCTACAAACAATTTTTCTTATACACTTGAAAAGAGTACTTGGTGAGTGTTTGATATTTAATAGAATTTATTTTGTAAAATTAGAGTACAGTACAATCCATTTATTGTATGAATTGACCAACCGCTTAATATGAAGTAATTACACAGGGAAGTTTTTTGTAAGCGGTATTGTAGCTAAGGATACAAACTGTAGCACTATGAATATTAATTTTAGAGTATCAGAGGTAATACATACTCTTTTACAATTTAATTCAATGTAATCCTTTCCAAATAACCCTTTATCCTGCATAGCAGTTTTCATTAGTGTTTCACATTTTTCTTGTTCCAGCATTGAGGTTGTACACCAAGTCAATACATCTTGGCCCTCCACTTTTGGTATAATTCCTATACCGTTAATCACATTTTCATTACTGTAGCTGCCCTTTACAATACCTAAAAAAATTCAAAGTTTATTAGTCGTAAAATTAAACCAATAGTTAACGTATTGTTAATTGTTGTTAGATAGGTACCGGTAAAAATTGGCCAAATTAATAAAATTCCGTAAATAGTCATAGTCACTTATTCAGTAAATAATATCAAAAATAATACATAATACAGCAGGTATTTAGCTGCCGTTATTTTATGTTTATTTTCTAACAAATACTATGACACACCCAACCCAACCGTAACAATCAACAAAATTCAACATACAAATGTCAGCGCAGCGTTCAGTTCAGCGACAAATGTAGTTCAGCGACAATGCCAATGTTGCCGTTTTGTAAATGGAAAAAATGCTAGACTTTGGCGGAGATAATGCTAAAAATGTGCTAAAACGAACTTTATTAAGCTAATAAAAATGCCAAATACCAAATCTTGTTTAAATGAATTAAAAACGAAAATAATTGCAAGTAGGTAGTGTAATTAAGATCACAGTGCAATTTTTAAGTATATTTAATCATGAAGATAAATCAAATAATATTTGTAGATCATCAATATCATCATCGTCGTGAGCTTGTGATGTTGAAGGGCCAACTACAAAATCAATAGTAGGACTGTTGATATTTTTTTAAATATCGATATTTCGATATTTTTAAATATATCAATATCGGAGTTCAATATATCGAAAAAAAATATCGATATTTCGATATAACGATATTTTAAAAAATCGTAAGTCAGCTCAAAAATGATTACACAGTTTATAGTCCAGTATATTTATTAAACAAATTAAATTATGTGTATATAATATAATTTTTAGTAATTATTTTTTAAATTTAAATAACACAATCATGTATACATATATTTTTCAGTAAGTTTTTAAAAATACTCTTTGTTATGTTCAGCTGTTTGGCTACTACGAATATTAGGCACTAAAAGATTGATTGTAGAAGCAACTCGTTCAGATACTACAGATGTAACTGCAGGTGAAACTGCGACAGTTGCTAGTTTATTATATTGTAAAATTTTATTTTTTATTGTAAAATTTGTACACCAATAAATATAATGCAAAAAAATACCTAACTAGATTCTATTGTTCTCAGAAACAGAGAAGCTATTACTGCCAGTAAATTTAATATTTGATTTTAAAGATGGTAGCAATGCTATCGTCATATTACTATTGTTTTCGTCTACATTATTAATGGTGGCTGTCTTATTATTTGTCTTTTTTTAATGTTTAGTCGGGCATATGCGTGATGTTGTTTGCTTTTTAAGTGGGTTGCTAAATTAGTAGTATTTCCGCTGCTTTTATAGTTTTTCCCGCATAAGTTGCAGGAAACATTTCTTGTATCAAATTTTTTAAAATACAATATAAGACTTAGTCGAAGAAGACATATTTTGGCATTAAACTATTATAAACTAATAATTAATATGATTATACACTTGCTTTAACCGCTATATTACATTAAAAAGTAGGTACTTATCTTCGCTCAAGGCATGGAGTTAGTACAAGGTTAACCACAGACTAAACAAAAAAAATTCAAAAGATTTTATGGCCTTGTAATGAACAAACAACAATTGTAAGTAAAGTTGATACTCCATATTATATTAGATTATCGTAATTGTTTTACCACAGAGGTGTAGTACAATAATTTTGTACATTAAATAAGTTACGAAAAAAATATAAGTTTATTAAAAAATAATATCGACCATCGATATCTACATTTCAATATCGAACTATCGATATATCGCCCAAAACGAAATTAGTAATAAATATTGATATTTCGAAATAATAATATCGATATTTCGATATATCGATATTTTATCAACAGTCCTAATCAATAGTCATTGGCATCACAATTGACCCTTTAGCCCCTTTAATCTTTTGCAGAGAGTAAAATTAAATATCTTACAGGGGTGTGAATAATAAATCAATCAAATAAAAAATTTGCCATCAATAATACTTAAAATTCGAAAGATACAAAAATTTCATAAAATGCTAAAATATGCATATGCTAAAGCTCATTTTTTCATGCCAACAGGTTTAAAAATATTCCAAATTTAGCATTAAAAATGCCAAATCGGCAACACTGTAGTAGAGCTGTACAAAAACGCTGTAACATGCACAGTACAGTGACTCACAGTGTGTACCTCGAATATATTTCGATAATCACATTTTTCGTACTGATGGTTACGTAATATGTATGTATTCGTTACTCACAAATAGATATCGTTGCCTGTATTTGTCGTACTAATGGTTTCAGTTTGTTCGTATCACACAACTGTTTGTCTCATTAATAATATTTATGTATATAGTTTGGTTAGCTTACAAACTATTTTGTAAATAAACAGTTAAAATATTCTAGCTACATGCTTTATTTAATACATGCCATATCATTCGAGGTTTGTTTTTATAGCCTGTCATTAAAACTATAACAATTGTATTTGTTTAAAATTTGCAAAATTTTCCCGAAATATTAACATCATCACAGTAAAATCACGCAAGACAATAAAATTTTGCAGTTTTACAGTAAAACAAGGCTTAAGCAGAAAAATAATCCCGAATTCCCGTCTAAATGTGATTATGAGATTAGTTACAATACAAGTAACATGAATGTCTTCGCCAGTCGTCGCCTGAATATCTTAACATAATATATAAACATTAAACAAATCACACTTATAATTTTAAATCGCTGTAGATATTTTTTTAATTTCCTTAGCCTCTAACATTCTGTTAGCATTCTGTGGCATCAAAAGTTGTTGTTGTTGTTGTTTTAATTTGCCAATCTGGCAGGCAAAGGACTTGGTCCATACAGCCTTGTCAATTGTAACATCAAAAGTAGTTAGGATTTGACAGACGAGACGACAGTTGACAAAAATTTATTGACATTCTTATTAGAAAAATCACAAATTTTCATCACTGGAAATTTTTAATAAAAAAATCGAGCGAAAACTAAAATTTATTAAATTTGAGTAGGTTTCATTGCGAATCATATATATATTTACAACTTTGTTAATACGTTTAATTTTTTAGTACATTCATTCATTGCCTTTGTTTTGCTTTATAGGTTATATATTTATTGTCCTTAGTTTGATCGTAAAACAGTAAAACACGTGTTAACAATAATAATCACATAGAAGTTGCATTCTAGAAATTTTGAAAAATGGTCGTATTTACATGTGGTCACTGTGGCGAGTCTGTACAGAAGCCGAAGGTCGAAAAGCACTACTTAACTAAATGCAGAAATAAGAATCCGAACTTGTCTTGCATGGATTGTTTTAAGGATTTTCTGTGAGTATAACATGTTGATTAATATAATCTGTATCACTTAAGTTTATTCATCAAATGTTACATATTTCGCGCTTGTCACTTAAAACCGGAATTCTTGGCAAAGTATTTCTACCAATCCTGAATGCAATGTGTTTGAATCTGCCAAGTTCCCATGGTTACGTTCCAACTTTATTGTTAAATCAGCTTAAAATATTGTAATCTGACCAGTGTGAAGTTTTTATTTGACAAGTCAATATTAATATATTGTTATTTCAGGTTTGAAACTATTTGCAATTATATTGAAAATTACATATACAACAAGTGAAACTGTTGAAAGTGGGTTAATAATAGCCATTCTATTGATTGTACTTTTATTGAATAAATTACTCCAATGCAATAAATTTTATTCATTCATTTTGATGAGTATGTGCAAATTGAGTCATTGCAAGTTTAAATAGTACATAATAAGTTATGTATAAATATTTTTTATAATGGTCTTTTTCTTGAGGCCACAAAAAAAACTTAACCTTATTAGAAAATAATATAGAAATATTCCCTTTATAAACTCCCTGCCCTTATCTCAAACTATGGTGGCTCGGCACAACATGTTCTCTCCTTCCACTCTCCTCTATAAGACATAATTTGGACATTCACACCTTTTTTGTTATATCATCTTTTACACAATCCATCCATATTTTTTGATCTAACCCTCCTTTTGCATCCATCCACTCTCATTTCGAGCATACTAGTCATAGCATTATAAATTCCCAAATGAAAAATAGCCACAAAGTAAGTGTTCGTCATTAGAGACCAATATCACATCAAATTAGTTAGTGAAACTCCAACAATTGGTTTAAAGATGAATGTAACCCTGTTTGAACCTTAAAATTATGATTGTAATACAAAAAGTTGTAATTGAAAATTATAATAAAATCATTTTGTTTCAGTGGAAATGATTATGAGTCACATATAAAATGCATTACAGAAGAAGAACGCTACTCTGGCAAAGGTTTTCAAGCTAAAGAAAAAAAAGGTGAGAAAAAGCAAAATGCATGGGTGGAAATGCTACAATCCGTTTTAGATGAACAAAAATCAGCATCAAATAATGTACTTAGGATAATTGAGACAATTAGTAAACATAACAATACACCTAGGAAGAAGCCAAAGTTTATCAATTTTGTTAAAAATGTTTGTGGACATAGAACAAATCCTAAGGACATTGATCAA
The DNA here is from genome assembly GCA_963693495.1 of Malacosoma neustria. Lineage (NCBI taxonomy): Eukaryota > Metazoa > Arthropoda > Insecta > Lepidoptera > Lasiocampidae > Malacosoma > Malacosoma neustria. The sequence continues at coordinate 6,911,914 of OY856393.1, forward strand.
GCATGGGAGATGATTTCTGTTAAACTAAGTGAATTGGCTACTGTGACACAGAATAAAAACCAAAATCAGAGTGGCGAACCCACTGCAAATGGAACTGCTGAAAAAGAAAATGATAATGACGATGAGGATAATACAGATCAGAATGGTGTTAATGAGTCAATAGAAAATGCCAACATAGAGCTAGAAAATGGCAGGGCTGAGCTAGAAAGTATCAATACTGAGCTGGAAGATGGTAATAATGAGCAAGAAAATGAGACTGAAACTGTTAATGTAAGGAAATTGTCCAAAAAACAAAGAAAAGAAGAGAAAAAGCGTAGGAAGTATGAAGCAGAGCTGCAAAGTGCTGAATTACCACCAGAAGAGACTGAAGATACTGAAGTAACAAAGAAAGGTAAGAAGAAGAAGAACAGAACAGAATCTGCTAATCATGATGATGAGAGTCAGGAGAGTAAAAAAGAGAAGAAGCGTAAACGACAGGACACAGTTAATTGTCCATCTGAGTCTGAGAATATTGAAACAAATACTGTCGTCTTAAGCAAAGAAAAGTTACAGAAGAAGAAACAGAAATGTGAAGAGGATGAAGCAGAAGAGAGTATTTGCCTTCATGATCAAAATGTGGCAAAGATTGAGGCATTAGATGTAAACAATGGTAAATTTAATTGGCATGCAGTAATTGTGTCTGTTTTAGAGAAAAAAGGTAATGAGTTGCCTTTTAAGAGGCTCCAGAAGAAAGTGCTTTCGGAATATTCTGAAGCTACAGGATGTGAAGTGGATGACAGAATTGCAGAGAAGTTTATTAAAAGATTGAAAAGTATTCCCAATGTCAGAGTTGATAAGAATAGAGTACTACTAATTGAATAGATTAGGCAAATTAAATTAATAATTGCCCCTTATACAACAGTATGCTTATTATAAAAATTCTTAACATCTAGTAGATATATTCATGGTCCGTTGAAAATGGATGTTTTAATATCCATGAAACTAACATAAACATATATTTCCTATGTGGTAGGGCCCCAAGCCCGTCTAGATGGCAACCATCCTTGGTCTTAAGTATGCCGCCATAATAACTTTGTGTTCCGGCATTAGTAACCTTGGTTCCTGTACCCCTATGGGACAGCAGTGTGTTCGGGGTGCCCCTAGTGTCACATTTATACATATTTAACATTTATAGGCGATGGTAACTGCTTACTGTTAAGTGGACTATTAGCCTGTCTGCTGTTCTTTAGCAATAAAAAATATATATTAAATTAGAGATGTCTTGTCACTTTTAACAATTTTCTTCTGAACCGGTTTTATGATGGTGTCTAAGTTAGGTCTCCACTAAGTCAATTACATCTTACAGCGGGCACTAGAGAGAATGGATGGTACACCCAAATTTCCAAGGGAAATTGGCAGGTTACACATAGCAGTAATCTTGGTATGCAGGTCTCACAATGTTTTCTTTTGTAAGACCTTATTTATCATTGGTATGTGACAATTATATTAGTAACATGCACATTAAGTAAGAAACACTAAATGTTGCGTGTTTTAGTTGGACTTGAATTCGTTATCTCTAAATTAGTTTTTGGGTGCCATATCACTAAGCTACCATAATCCTATATCCCAGCTTAAGATCAAAATATTTTAGGATTTTGTTTAACAATCAAGCTCAGAAGCATCTTTAGAAAGAAAATGAGACAAATATGTGGCTTGTACATGCACTTATGGAAAAATTAAAGGATCAGAATTAAAGGGATTTTTCGGATAGCTGTATCTTAGTCTGTATTCGTATTGGAGTCTTAAAAAAACAAAAGCTAAGATTTTAACTGAAAAATATTTCGATAAAAATGTCAAAAAATCAGAATGTTTGGTTATCATTTTGTCAATGAATGAGGATTTAAGGGTTAAAAACATGATCCTATAATTTCCCAGAAATTCAATCAAATAAAACGAAGAAATGGCCAGTTGGATTAAATTGAAACTATAGTGTTTTTTTATGTATATTGAACTGTGACACAGCATTAATGGTTTTGTACATATTATTGATTCCTCCCTCAAATTTTCGAAAAGCTACAAAAACCCTTTTTCCATGAATTTTCAAATATATGTAGAGTATGGAAAAAAATCTTTGTTCCTATAAATTTTTCTACTAGTGTATTATATAACTAACCCACTAATAACTTATGGATAAAAAAAAAAATTGTCTGAAATAAATGATTATTATTATTATTATTATGTTTTAACAAGTGCAAATTTATGAAATGTGACAAACTGAAGTGTTAATAAATGATTAAAAAAATATTGTACCTTAATCAACATATTGTACCTTTCTATTATGCCTATTCTCAATAAATATTAGGAATTCCATTGATGTGAAATATTGTTTTATTTTACTAGTGTTATTTGGGGTTAAGAAAAGCCCGGCTTTAACTGACAGGTTCATATTTAGGTTCCCTTACAGGTTACAGGTGAATAAATAAAAAAGTCTATTGCTAGTGCCTTTTTTAAAATATCAACAAAATGTTTAAACATCGGCGAACGGTCCAGCTTGTCTGCCGACAAAGGCCTTTGAAAACTTCCACTGCATCTTGTCTTTTGCTATATGTGTCTATATTGACCCGCTATTTTCCTTGTCATGTCATGACGTGAGAACACCTCTTGGTTTCTCTACCTCTGTTCCTTTTGCTGTTTATTGGGTACCACTCTATTAGTATTCTTGACCATTTATCTTATTTTCTCATCATATGCCATGTCCATCTTCATTTTAGTTGTTTGTACGTCATATGCATGCATTTTTGAAAGGAGACGGCTCATATCTGCCCCAAGACGGCCCCACAGCAAAAGTGCAGGAGACTCGACCAAAATTGGATCATTGTATAGGATTTTTAATATCTATTGAGGAACCGTTAATGTTTTTATTCTGCATAGCGGGGTTTAAAAGATATCAACTAAAACGTTGAAAAAAATAACGCCCCAAGTAGGTACCTAATCAATTTTTAATGAAGGCTATAAATCCATATTAAAAATATTGAGTATTATGGGAATCACGATTGGCTCAGAAACTCATGCATTCGCAGTAAGGCGAGACGATGATCGTATCGAGCGCTTTGAACTTCGAGCTTCAGAGGCATCTAAGGAAGGCAGGACTGCTCATCTTTCCGAAAGAACTACGGAGAATGAGAATTTTGAAGTAAAGCAAGATTTCTTGTATGGAGCAGGGATCGCCGATTAAAAATATGTAAGTATGCATGTACTATTTATTCTATGAATAAAATTGCCGAAAACTTGTCTCAAAACTTTAAACGCGTTTTTCCCGAAACTACTTTTTTCGAGTTCGTGTGCGTGATATCTCAAGTTCTAATGAACCGGTTTCTTTGAAATTTGGTGTGAATATTCTTTATATATTCCATTATCACCTCAGGCAAACTCAAAATTACATTTTACCTTAAAAAAATCGGAATTGTTGAAAAAAATGCAAATTTTTTTTTTATTTTGGGATTTTTTTTTATTTGTCCATGGGTCATGTAATAGCAGCATCTATACTAATGATGAATCCATTTGTTTTTTTGTTTGTTTCATATTGCATTCGTATTGGATTCTTTTATTTTTTTGGACCCCCTCACTGCATGCTTATATTAATAACTATAAATTTTGAGTTTATTTTCGATTTTTATGTAATCTTGAAATATCAATAAACAAATAATAAAAAATGGATCGTAAAACTATTTTTTGTTTCGTTTGTACCGAGCCTCAAAAACCGCCCGAAATTCATGCCTCTAGACTAGAATACCCTTCCCCCCATAACCGTCCTAAATAAATATATTCCTGCACATATTCTAATTCTTCATTATTTACTATTATGGGGATTATTACTATTATTATCCATTTGTGAAGAGTTACACATGATTTTAGTTTTTGTTAAATTCATTGACGGACCTGCCTTATGATTTTCATCCGCTAGCTGTTGTAACATTGTTTCTAATGTTCTTGGATTGTCTAAAAACATTAAGTCATCTGCGAAACGTAAGTGGCTAAGGTGTTCGCCATTTATGTTTAATCCTTCGCTTGCCCAATTTAGGTTTCTAAATATCATCTCTAAGACTGCTGTAAATTTACCAACAAATATAAGAGATAATATAACCCAAAAAAATATTAAAGCCTCCCTTAAAAAAACTTTTTAGAGAAATTGTAATCTGGATTTACTCAGTCATTTGAACGTGCGTAGACTTAAGTTTCGATGGCATTGTACAAACCTTAGTGGTTTTTTGTGCTGTTATTTTATTAAGTCAATGTAATAACTGTGAATTTGATAAAAAAAAAATAGTTTTGGTGAAATGGAGTCTTGTCGTACACCTCGTTCAACAGAAAATTCATTACCTGTAGATTCTAGCTTAATACTGTGCTGTACTCTTGGTGTATACGTTTTTAAGTATTCATATGTATTCCTTGTATCTTTCGAGCATCCCAGATAAATACATGTTCCTGCGTGTCGAATGCTTTGTTGAAATCTACAAACCTTAGATAATAAGTTTTATTGTATTCTTTGAACTTCTGTAATATTTGTCTAAGAGCGTGGATGTGATCTATAGTTGAAAAATTTATACGAAATCCGGCTTGTTCTTTAGGCTGATTTTCTCCGAGGGAATTGTTAAGTCTATATAGTAGGATTTTTGAGAACACCTTGTAAATATTCGACATTGAACTAATGGGTCTATAATTTTTTATAATTGCTTTACCACCTTTTTATATAGCAGTATATCTAATATGTGATATAATAGGCGATTTCGTCGAATCTTCTGGAATTTCTTCGGTGTTGAGGATTTCGTTAAATAGACTTGTAAGTTTAGGAGCTATTACTGGTAGTGTTATTTTTAGTAGGTAACTTATTTGTAATGAGATCTGATCCAGGTGCTTTGTAAAATTTTAGTGTGCAAATTGCTTTTGTAGTTTTTTCGTTTGATATGTCAGGTATTTGTTCTTCTATAGCTAGTGGATTGTATTCTTTTATGACCTGTCCCACATTTTGACTTTGGTAAAAATTTCGGCAATAATCAGTTGTAATATTCAATATCTCTTATCTTTTACCTATTGTTTTCCACCTTTTTTATTCATACTTGATATCCAATCTTTTTTATAATCTAGTTCTTTTAGTGCCCGTTTTATTCTGCCTGTTTTCTTTATACATCTTTTAATCTTATTAAAACGTTTTAATTTTCTTTCTTTCCTAAGTTCAGCACTAATCATTTTACTTAATTCTGTTATTCTTTCATGGCTATCTTTAGTTTTCCTACATTTTAATAGTTCTTTACGTTCCCTTAGTAATTGTTCAATTTTCAATGACCTTTTTTTAATTGTTTAAGTATATTTCCGTATTTTGCTTGTAGTTAAGAAAGATGAGAAATATTTTATTGTGGGTTAAAGTAAAAAAAAAATTAGGTTGTGTATCCGGTATACCTTTTAAATTCAATTTGCCCGCTAATCACCTCTATTTACTCTAGAGCGAAAAAGGTCTATTGTCTGTTACTAACTGACCCGGTAAACGTTATTCTACTATATAAATTAAAAAAGCAGCCTATATCCTTCTCCAAGGTCCAATTTATCTCTAAACCGAAATTCGTCAGAATTGGTTCAGCGGTTTAGGTGTGAAAACGTAATAGACAGATTTACTTTCACATTTATTAGTATAATATTAGTATGGATTCGATTTCATTTCATGCTGACAAATCTAGACAATTATTGATATCAAATATTGTAGTTTTTGTTAAGTATGCGAGAATGGGCCATTTAGTTTATAAAGGCCGATATTCAGCTTTCAATTAGACGAAGTAGCTTTATGAAAATCAGTTCAACAGCCGGGAATAATGCGGGAACATTACCGATGGCTGCTATTAATTTTGCCTATTCATGGAAAGACCTAACATTAGTTTTATGTCCTACATTTTGTTAAATTAGTTTTTTTTGTTAAAGTTCAACGTCTTCGAATACTGGTGTTCTTTGTTATTTGGTCCGATCTATAACGTGGTAATTTACGAGGCGTCATTACTTTATAATAAATAAATGAATAAATATAATGCGACACGCAGCACCCTACTCCCAAAGCATTTGCGTTATGGGTACTAGATAACTATATTTGTATTAGACAATTTTTTTTAATAATTACATATTGTAAATATCCAGACGCAAGCGCCCGGTATGAGAAAAATGTGAGAGTAAAATCTATTAATGAATGACCTCGTTACGTTTTTGGTGCGCGTGAACCGGAACACATTAAACAAAACAAAACGATGTATCTCTCAAGGCAAAAATTACTATATTTGTTACAACTTAAGGTTGATTTCACATTAAATGTTGTTTAACATATGTCTTTTCATTTGTAAGTGACAAGAGTAATTTATTGCTTTGCTCATTTTATATGACAAATGATCGTAAGTATTAGATAATGTTTTGGAAATTTGTGACTTTATTACTAGGTGCCATAGTTGTAATTAGGTTGAACTTAAAACTATTTTAAAACTTTTTTATATATGTATATTATTTTCATTAATTTGTTAATTTACCCTTTCATATGGTATTAATCTTTATTCAATTAAATAAACTCTTTTTGCGTATGTTTAGACAATCGTACTTAAGTAGTAAACTCCAGTCGTGCGTCGGAGCTAACACACACAGTTTTTTTCAATCTCATAACAATGTACAAACTTAAGTTCAGAATTCATAGAAACAAATTGTTATACAAACAAATCGAGATGATCAAACGATATGAAATATTGTATAAAAAATGGTTTATAATATTAAAAATTGTTGAAAAAGTTTGTGAATTTTCTATGAACAACTGTTTGCGCAAAGTTGTTTTTTCTACTGGAAGCTAGAGATAAATTTTCAATCAAATGAAGTGCATTGTGACTGTTCAGCGCCGAAGCAAATAAGGTTTTATGTAGCGTAAACTAAGTAAATTTAGATAGCACGTACGTCTGAAAGCGTAGTTATGGTGATACCTACAGAATCAGAAATTTTTTATTTTAATACAATTAATTTATGTAATTTATAAATCCATAATAAGGCCTCTCGTATTGTATGGATCGGAATGCTGGACCAAAAAGGAGGGGACTAAAGGATGTTACATGCTGCGGAGATGAGAATGCTGAGATGGATGTGTGGAGTTACGAAAATGGATAAAATTGGAAATGGGAATTGGAAATCAGAAGTGGGAAAGTAGCGCCAGTTATTGAAAAACTTAAAAGTAATAGACTAGCGTGGTTTGGCCATGTAATGCGCAGGGAAGAATGCCATATAACAAGGAAAATGATAGAAATGAGAGTGAATGGATACAGGAGTAGAGGTAGATCAAAAAAGATGAAGCAAAAAAGGGTGTGAATGTTGGGATGACGGCTAACAGAGGAGAGTGGAAGGAGAGAACATGCTGTGCCGACCCCATATAATGTGGGATAAGGGCAGGAGGAAGAAGAATTAAAAGGAAGAGATTTTTTTGTGAATTGTGCATAATTAAAAATTATATTAAAATTGAGAGTGGCAAGTATTTTAGTCTCTCTAACGCGTTTCTTACCGCATGCATCCAAATTATAGGACTTCGGTAGACTCGTTGATCTTTTAAACATCGTAGACGTGTCGAGATTCGAGATATAGTTGATGTTTTCAGGGATAAGGCTTTATGTGCTACTTAAATAGCTTTACTCCTCGCTGTTAGTTTGATTTTCATGCGCATCATACAAAATTAAACGGAAACCTATTTAAGTCAGGTTAGCACCAGCACCTGTGTGTTTTATAATCACCACCGAAAATTCTTTAGTGATAGCAATTAAGAAAAAATTAAGTATAATATAGGTCTAAATTGCAAGTGTAAATATATTTTACTAAATATTATAAAAAAAAACTTAACAAATATATATTTTTCATAAAGTGCTTTTTAAATGTATATAGCTGCAAGTATAAAACAAGATTTTAATTATACTTACTACTAATTAGAACACAACATACATAGATAAGTCGTAAACAATTACTATATAACACTGATAGTTTTTGTGTTAACGGTATTTTATCTACTTTACAAATAAAACAACATTTTAAAGAAATATTTGTGTAAGAAGGTAGCTTAAATTTTGGTACCATTCTATTATCACTGTTGTAAACTGCAAATTTAGCTATCCATTTTGACGACCACCGTGGCATAACGGCTTTTGTACGGTTTGATTTCCGGCCCGAATGAGTGTTGATGTGTAATATGTATTCATTTACAAAAGAAAAGTATGTATGTTAAGTAGTATATCGGTTATCTAGTAGGCATAAAAAAGCGCTTTATTTATTTATTTTTTATTAATAAAATCCGATTTCCTGACGCATTTAGAGTCAGGACTTTGCTCTTTTTATTTCTTATTTATTTTCTACAAACTTATTTCCGAATATAATTAAATCTTACCATGTATAAATAATCTTTTCATAAAATTACTATTTCTTTATTTAATATTTACTTTATTATATACTATTTCCTTTTGTTTGTTCATTTGCATTTTTACATTTACTTTGATACTATACATAGAGCGCTGATCATGTTCATCGATTATATTTTTGTTCAAACTTGCGGCACAGATAATAAATAACTGTACCGCTAGTGTAGGGAATAATCTTAAAAAAAATATTTTGACTATAACCCAGTACCATCTATTATATACAAACCTTAATAATAGTGTTATTATAGAAAGTCATCTTAACCGAACAAGGCCCAGGATTAAGCGTTATCCTTGGCCTTTATTATAATAAATGTTAATATGAGTCATATTAAAGGCTAGAAAATATTGGCTCGTAGCTACCCGCTGTGCGTTCTATAAGTGTACATACATGTTATTATGTAATAAAGCGTTACAGCTGAAGGCTTTACTTGAGCCTTTACATTGTATATTGTACTTCCGTCACAAAGTTCACGTCGTTCCGTGTTTTGAAGTTTTTTGAAGTTTTTAAGAATTTTATTATTAGTTACTTATATTACTTATAAGACATTTGTGCCAGACTTCATGTCTTTGACATCGCAGATAAATTGCAGGAGTGTCGCCTTCGCTGGTATGCCTACGTTTACGGCAACCGGCTCTTTACGTGGGGAACAAATGTCTGGCCATGACACCAAGGCCGGGCCCTGGCAAGAGAGGTAGACCTAAAAAGTGCTAGCTCAATGTTGAAAGGTATAAGTGCCATGAATTGACTACTCGTACTAGGATAAGCGTAGAGAATTTCGATTTAGTTACAACTTATCCCTTTCTTAAAATTTGTAATTGATTATTAAATTATTACCTAATCGATATTTTTTGCTTGATGTCATAATAGAACGTATATTTAAAGTAATTTATACATTTCTACGCGCTAAAATCAAAACGTTTGCATAATTATATTTTGTTTTGGATATCTTATAGTCCTGAAAGAGTTAATACTAAGATTATGATATCAGAATGGATATAAGTTACAATACCTACTCGTAGTTTTGAAGGATTAACCAATAACCTATATAGAACAACAAAACATTGTGGAATCATATGTACCTAAGTAGTCGATCAGAACGGTGTATGTCTATCAGAAAGCTCTATAAAACTACATTCTAAAGTTATATTCCTAAAGATCCATTTTGTTCTATAATAAAATCTAGTTTATATTTTATTATACATAACCTTTTTACATTAGCTGTACGGGTGTTTTAACGTTCTCCTTGAATTTTCCAACTATTCAGGCAGCTATATTCCCTGACCAACTTTACAATTGATTAATTAGGTGATACGTCAAGCCGAAGGAGTAATAAAGTGGCCGGGGCAAATAAATTGCTGACAGAAACATTTTTTAATGGTGAGTTATTTTCAGGATTTTTGGAATGGATTTTTATATATTCCAAGTGTACTCTATTTTTTATATAACGGAGAAATACAGGACGAAGAATACGCCTCTGCATTGCCTGTTTCTGGACATACAGAAGGCCTTCGACTGTATTCCTCGCGTGATGATCTGGCGGGCAGTGCGATCTAAAGGGGTTCCAGAGACCTATATTGACATTATCCGAGACATATACTCGGCCTGTAACTCCACCGATCCCACACCCGTACCCATAGGCGGCAACACAATCGAGCGCACGGAGTAGGTGAAATACCTGGGATCTGTATTTCACGCGTCTGGTGACATTGATTACGACGTCAAGGCACACATCGCTGCCGCGTGGACCAAATGGCGTGAGGTGACTGGTGTCATTCGTGACCCTAAGATGCCGTTTAAGTCGAAGGGACAGTTTTATAAGACCATCATTAGGCCTGTCCTTTTATATGGCTGTGAAGCGTAGCCGGTGCTAGAGCGGCACAAGCAGGAACTGCAGGTCACGGAGTTGAATATGCTGCGGTGGATGTGTGGAGTGACGCGGAAGGACCGCGTTAGGAACTCCCGCATTCGTGGCAGCCTTCATGTCCGTGACATTGCGGACAAACTGCAGGAGTGTCGCCTTCGCTGGTATGGCTACGTTTTACGGCAATCGGTTAACTACGTTGGGAACAAATGTCTGGCCGCCTCCACCGGGCGCCGGCAGGAGGTGTAGACCCAAAAAGTGCTCGTTTGACGTCGTAAGGGGTGCTTGCCAATGGGCTCACTACCAGGGATGCTGAAGACCGTGCGAAGTGGAGTAGAAAAAGTCGGAAAGCGGACCCCGGGCACCGAAACGGAAGTTTCGGTTGCAACCAGGATTTGACGCTGGGATGAAGAAGAAGATTATAAAACGATTCAGAAATCAATGATTATAATACAGAAAAAATGAAACTTTGTGAACCTGTGTATAACTTATTAAAATTTAATGCTAAAAATATTCATTTCACCGAAAAATTCGTTTCATAATATGGAGGACAATAAACTGTTAAAAAATATGTTTTCAATGTTATTTAAATGGAAAAACTTAAAGTTTCATGGATAACCTCTTAAAAAGCTGTTTTTGGATAGATTTTTGTTTGAAAATATACGATATTTTGGATTACGAGTAGAAAAAAAAAACGTCTTATATTGGCAAAAAGTATCGTCTTACTACATTACGTGACGATTAAATATTCCCACGCATTTAGTTTCGTACAGACGTGGAAATACAATAATTATTTCCCGTCACCATTCCAGTACCAGTTTAAGCGGATTAACTACGCAATACGAGACATTTTGGAGTTAGGAGATAAAACGGGATTAAATTCCGTCAATTCCTGTTCATGGAAAATCAGCATGTTTTTAAACTTTTATTATGTACATACTTAATAGACATTGAGGTGATACTAGGTATATCGCCATTAAAAAAAAAACAATTGTTTTTCGCTAACTTTTTGACAAATTGGGTATTTGAAAAAAATCATTTTTTTGTGATAAATGAAAAGATCATATTATATAAGTTTTATAACAAAAGTATTTTAATTTTATTTTTTTTTCGCAATAATTCAAAAGTTATTTCAAAATAAAAATTAATTTTTGAATCCAGTACCGAAGACACGCCGATAACTCCCGAACAAACCCGAGCGCGTGTGTAACGTCATAATGCTAGTTTTCACTTATTGCAGTTGATAGAAAAATAATAAATAGTGTTTTGATCTATTTAATTTTGTTGTCATTGTTAAATATTTAAATTTATATTAAAAATGTCGAACCTAAAAAGTTATCGTTCTTGTTTTGTACCATTATGTACGAATACTACAAAAACAACTCCTGACAAAATGTTTTTAAATGTTCCCCAAGATGACAAATATCGAAATAAATGGTTTCAAGCAGTGCACCGTGATAATCCCAAAACAAAATAATATAATAAATACTTAAATATTTTCATTTATTATATTATTTTTTAACAGAATTATCTTGATGCCTTGGTACCTCGAACTTCAGCAGAATTAAACCGAACGTCATTTTTTTTTAAATTGGTTATCATAAATTCATAAATATATCAACATCAGGAATATTATCAGACTTTGCCTTAATAAATCATTTATCACACAAAGCTAATCGGAACTAACAACTCGTATTTTAGCAATAAATTTTCAATATTATTGTCTAGTCACGTGTAATAGCTTTTAGCGCTGTACTGTTATTGAATAGCTATAACATTATGACGTCACAACTATGGTGACCAATCATGGCGCTTTTATAGTCACGTGATTTTTATTTAAATTTCATCAATTTTTAATTGTTTATATTGAATTCAAAAATTTTTTTAAAGTTTTTTGCATTAAATATCTATATTATTAATAATAAAGTTTTAAAATACATAAAAAAAAACAATAATTTTTTTTTCAAATACCATTTGTTAGGAATTAAAAATGGCGTTACGTCAAATCCGTACTTCTGCTACAAACCCTAGGCATCCTGCGTAATATTTTATTTTAACACAGCTGGTTTTAGTAGCATAGATATAAAAATATATATAGTTTAGCTTATGAAGCGCTCAGATGGTGAGATTATTGTTTGGAATATTATGTGAACTAAGATCCAGACTTTGATCTTATCTTAAATATTTTTAAAAGCAAAATAAAATTAAAGTACTGTTATTTCAGTTCAGCTTGTGATTACAAGAATATTCCCCTATATTTGCTTTGTTTTCTTACAAGGTTCATAAAGAACATATGGCATATGGCGAAAAGCCAGCCATATCTACCACAAATATTGCTATTTGTGCAAAACATAAACCCAAAACTTAGGCGGCCGGGCTTATAACGGTCTGCACACGTGCCGCCTCTGTACGACTTGACCTGTAATATTTCACTAATATAACTCGATGAATGTATGTTTGTAAAAATTCGACTGTCTCACAAATTTAGTTCCAGAAAATATCTTCTTCTTCTTTTATTCCAAACTATATGTGGAGTCGGCACAACTTCCTGCCCCTCTCCTCTGTTAGCCGTCATCTCAACATTCATACCCTTTTTCGCCATATCATCTTTCACGCAAATCATCCATCTTTTCTTTGGTATACTTCTTCTGAATCCATCCACTCTAGTTTCTATACTTTTCCAAGTTATATGGCATTCCTCCCTTCGCATAACATGGCCAAACCACGCTAGTCTCACAAAATATATGAATGTAATATTACCATTTAACATATTAATTAACTGGGTATGACGAAATATTTTGTCATACACGAAGTACTACTGCAATGGGTATGAAGTCATTATTCATCCTGGAAATTTGGAATATCATTCTATGAAATAATTATTTAAAATCGTTCAATCAATTTTTTCTGCATTGAAGTTATTTGATTTATGTATAATTTTATGTTATAAAATATTATGTCGAAATAAATAAAATGAATAAACTTAAGACAATTTCTTTTTATTATTTTCGGTGTGATGATATCATATTGTAGGGCCTTTCGGCACTAACTACGTTGACTATGTCGAACACAGTAAAAGTCTATATATTTTAGAACGGTATATTCAGGTACAATTAACAGATTTATATATTTTGTGAGTAGCGAGAATTGCGCGATGGAGTGACGTGCTCTCTCTGTCGCAGACCGATCGGCACCACCGATCACGACCGAGCGAAAGCGAGTTTATTGAGACTCCGCCTATGGTCCATGCGGGTGAGGGGTGCGAGCGGCAGGGGCACGACGCCGCCGCGCGCGCCGTCCGCGACGCGGCCCTACACCACTCCCCCATCGAGACCGTTACTACGGGCGATAGTAATCTGGAAATTTGACGGAGCGTCCACTTCTCGTTTTCCTGTCTTGTATAGGCTGCTGGACGAGCTGCATTGGATCTCGTGCCAAATAAGCGGGTTTCGCTCGGTCAATGGATACTCGCTGGATTCCATCATTTATCTCGATCTCGAGGGTTTTATTGTCACGCCGGAGAACTTTATGCGGACCCGTATATGGTGCTTGTAGTGGTCGTTTGACCGGCCCTTGTCGGATGAAGACATGAGTGGCGGTTTCGATATCCTTTGGGATGTAAAAAGTTCGGTTAGAACTGCTATGCCACGATGTTGGTTGAGGAGATAGCTTGCTGAAATGCATGCGAAGTCTACCGATTAGGCTGCACATGTCTGCTTCCGCATCAGGCGCTGGCGTGATGAACTGTCCAGGCAACCGGAGTGGTTCGCCGTAAACAAGTTCTGCTGCGGATATTTGAAGGTCTTCTTTACATGCGCTGCGGATACCTAACAGGACCCATGGAAGTACCTCCACCCAGTTCGTTGATGCGTGACAGGATATTGCAGCCTTAAGTTGTCGATGCAGTCTTTCAACGATACCGTTAGCGGCGGGATGGTATGCTGTGGTAGTATGATGCGTCGCTCCTATTATTGCGGCGAGGTGTTTGAATGTGTGCGACTCGAACTGTCTACCACGGTCACTGGTAATATGTTCTGGGCATCCAAATCGTGCTATCCATCCGGATATAAGGGCAGTTGCGCATGTCTCGGCGGTAATGTCCTGGATTGGGTACGCCTCAGGCCAACGTGTGTAACGGTCGATGACCGTAAGACAGTACTTATAATCAGTGCATAAGGGTAGCGGTCCAATGAGGTCGACGTGAATGTGTCGAAAACGAGCGGTTGATTGATCGAATGGCTCAGGAGGTGTTGATGTGTGTCTGCCTATCTTACTGCGCTGACATTGGTCACACAATTTAGCCCATTGCCGACAGTCTCTTCTGATGCCTGGCCAGACGTAACGTTGTGTTACCAACTTGACAGAAGCCTTCGCTCCGGGGTGACTCAAGTTATGTAGTGAGTCAAATACTTGTTTGCGAAACGAAGGGGTAACATATGGTCGTGGATGTCCAGAAGACGTGTCGCAGTATATTTGCAGGCCTGTATTTCCAAATTCTCTTTTATCCAGCTTCAGAGAGGTATTACTTTTGAGCAGGTTCTGCAGTTCCTCATCGTTTTCTTGTGCGCTGCTTAGAAATTGGTAGTTTATTGGCGTAGATAAAGCATTAATTCTGGATAGGGCGTCCGCAACGACGTTATCTTTACCGGCTATATGCCGAATATCCGTACTGAATTGGCTTATGAAGTCAAGATAACGGAACTGGCGAGGGGAGCAATTTTCTCTTCGATTTCTTTCTCTCGTTCTCTTCGAATTATGAAACAAAAACTCCCTATTGTGAAACGAGCTGAATAGAAGTTTATTTCCCGGTTAACAGGTTAAGAGCTAGGTTTTACGGCAGCCGCATTGTCTGTCTTAAAATAAAATACAAAGTAAACTATTTTATAGTACTTCAAGAATTCAGCGGGTTGTAGTACCGATAAAATATTGATTGTTTCACATGACGGCCATCTAGAACACCTATTTGAATGACCAACTGTTTATTAAATCTAAATTTTACCATTCATCTATAAGTATTTCAGGGTTACAGTTAAACTTAGTTTATGCATTACGTATAAAAATCAATACTGTCTTTTATTGCTGCAATCTAATCTTAAGTATATAACACAAAAAGTTAGATGTGTTTAAAACTACCTTAATATTAAATAATTCTATTTTTCTAACATAAGCTTAAATCTGCCGGTTTTTTTACAGCTTGTAAAAATGCCGTCAAATGCCTTCTCTAAGACTTTCCATTTGGTCCTGTTTTTGGCAGTGCGTGTCCATTCTGACCTTGCAGCCCTTTTCATGTCGTCTTCCTAACGTTTAAATTGTCTACCTCTGTTCCTTTTTTCATCCCGTGGGTACCATTCTGTCACAATTCTTGTCCACTTTCTTTCTCTTCCCTTAGTATGTTCCGTCCATATCCATTTTAGACGCTATTTTGTACATAAGTTTTTTTCCTTTTTTTTTTAGAGAAAAGAGCATTACTTAATTATATTTAATTTTCTACTCAAATATTATGAACATAATTACGGTGGTTTATATTGGATTATTTAGTAGCGGATGGTTTATTTGATTATATTGGATACGAATAGATTTTTAATTTGGTTATGTATCTAAGGCTATACGAGCAAATATCATCTGTAGGGTATTAATCTGAATCTGAACGCGGTGCTCTTTATAATCCTCTACATTTCGTGTTATGGTTCTATGGTAGTAAATATATTGTCTATGAATTTTGTATCTCATTTTCCGTGAAGCTCCTTCATTTCTAGAGTACACCAACTAGACGCTACACAAACAGGCGAACAGGTAAAGTAAACAAAGCATAGTTGCGCGCTCAACTTAGTTTAGTAGACATATACATTTGGTGGAAGGAAAATGCCGGCGTGTAATAAAGTTCAACCCCGGGTTGAAATTATAAGAGTAATGGTTAATATTTCTTGAAATATTTTGCAGGCAAGCTTGATGTAAATTGAGTTTACTGCGTGTCGCTTGGCAACGTCTTCCCGGGCTTATTTGAGGATGGGGGAAATTTAAAATACAAATTTATGTAAAGGAAGTCATGACAGACGTTGCATTTATGGAGTGTATATTTACAAAGGTTGCGAGAACGTTGTACTTATGCACAATAAGATGTGAAACATTTCTGGTAGTTAAAATCATCAATTTCATTTTGTAGGAGACAATAGAGTTAGTTGGCTCGCGTTGCTTTCTGATACTTCAAGCATTCGCGTTAGAGCTCTGATATAAAGTTTATCTTTCAGATTTCTGGGGGCATTTCCTGTGAAATTATGTTAAATCAAATCTATTCCATCTATTTATTAATTTCTCTGATGGAGAATACCGACCTCTGTGGCCAAAGACGACTTATTGTAAAAGGCGACAAAACACTCAACTCTCAAACTCAAAACTCTAGTTAGCTGATAGGGCTCCAAATACGTCTGGATGGCGACCACACATATACCACACAATATACCACCATAATATATATTGTGTTCTGGCAAATGTGACCAAAGCTGCAGTTCACCTAAGCGGACGCGAACATCTAAGGATGTTCGCGTACATAATTGCTACAGGCGACAGTAATTGCTGATTATTAAGTAGTCCGTCAGCCTATCTGCTGTTCCACAGAAAAAAATCTCTGCCTCGACATGAGAATTGAGTACCATTGTAAACGAAGAGCACCATGTGGCAGTGGACCCCAGGCTCTTCGATTTAAATCGAAGTTTTTAGGAGATTATAAAATCTAAAAACGTATCTGCTTCAAACGCTAGCGATAGGTCGTTGATTTTTATGAGCTACTGAAGTAAATTCTAATCTCGTTTAAGTGCAATATGGCTGTTTTATGTGCAGATTTTTATGTGCGATTTTGTTCACAAGTATATTATAACAGAACTACATCTAGCTATTATATTATTTAACAATTATTTAAACCTCTTGCTTTCCCAATTTTATCCGTGCCCTATTTTTTAATATCTTATAATATTAATCTTTTATATCGATAATTATGTTTTTTGCAAATAAATTTACTTTATTATAGTACTATATTATGTACTGTGTTTCATTTTCTACACTAACATGCATGGAAATATAAATGGAAAAGCTTTTATTGTTTTGTTTCAAGAAATGTATTTGGCTTTTAAAGCTATTATTTTAATTGTTTAAAAGTAAGTTTCTCCTGAGGGAGAAAGTATAAAAGTATAGTAAACTAGCTGACCCGGCAAACGTTGTTCTGCCATATAAATAATAAAATGTCAAAAATTTTAAAAAAAATTTTGGGGGTGGGTCACCCCTAACATTTAGGGGGATGAAAAATAGATGTTGGCCGATTCTCATAGATACCGGATAAGCACAAAAAATTTCATCAAAATCGGTCAAGCCGTTTCGGAGGAGTATGGCAACGAAAACTGTGACACGAGAATTTTATATATTAGAAGATACTAAAGTTGAGCACTTTGGTAAACAAATTATACTATTGTCTAAAAATAAAACTGGGATTCGGCATTGCAGTGGAAACGTGAAATGAATGTTCACGGTCTAGCAACAAAACCCTGGAGATTGCCTGAATCAAATATCCCGTATCTACTTTGTTAGTTTTATAATACTTCCGCTACGATAACAGATTGTATAAATTTTGGACGAAATGTGGCACCATGTTTAATTTCCCATGTTTATTTTACATCCGTACAGGGGCGGACAAAGAATACTAACCTCTTTGGCTAGGGTCGGCCTGTCATAAAAGGCGACAAAACAACCCTAGTGGTAGGGCCCCAAGTTCGTCTGGATGGCGACCACCTTTGGTCTTAAGTATGCCGCCATAATAACCTTGTGTTGTGTTCCGGCATTAGTGACCCAAGTTCCTGTACCCTTATGGGACAGCAGCGTGTTCGCGATGCCACTTGCCAAAAAAAATTGTTGCCAATTATATGTTTTACATTTCAACAATGTTTATTGGAATTCTATTTTTATCACCGTGACTTTGTCTAATAATTAGCAGATATTTTTTATCCATTACAGAAAGAAAGAAAGAAGAAAGAAAAATAATTTATTTAGAGCTTAAAACTATAACAAAAAAATATACATTAAGAAATCACTAACACATTTGTCTTAGCCCTAAAAAGGTGCCTAACTCAGCAATGCAAGGAGCTGTTTAAAGAGCATCCTGCGCTGATCTTCCGTTAGGACCCTTGAAGTGACGATATAACAATTATTTATATCACGTTTATTAACAATAAGCAATTTAATTATTAGTAATTTATTAACAAAAACCAAACATTTATATGTACTAAATATTAAGGAATACAAAAAATATTAGTATCAAATAATAAAGAAAGAAAAAATCAGACAGAAAACATCAACTGAAGTGTTAAAAGATTGTAAGAAGAAATAAACAAAAATACGAAAAAATGAGTAAACACGCTAAGAATATAAAGATATTGATAAAAACATTGACTAGTTTTATTACAACAACTACTTAGTCACACAAAAGATAATTATTAAAATATTAAGACATAATTTAAAAATACTATATTACAGAGCACTTGTATCTATTGCCAGGTTTGCCTGCCTCTTTTGGTGTTCAAACATAAATGATTTTAGTTTAGTTTTAAAACCATACATGCTAGACACTTTTCTTATAGGAGGAGGAATATTATTCCAACATTTAGTAGCTGAGTACTTAAAGCTACCCCTAAAAGCTGTGGTATGGTTTAATGCGGCAGCGAGCTGTACAGCACACTGACGGACATTTGCAGACCTCTGGGCGCCTCTCCATTCAAGCTTGCTATAGAGATACATAGGATCTTTATTCTTAATAACCCCAAACAACAGACATGCCAAGTGCAACTTACGCCGATGCTTCATTTTCAACATTGAGCAACTGTTCAAAAAAGGTGTGACATGACCTCTGTATGGTATATCAAAACAAAACCGAGCACATGCATTCTGTACTCGCTGAATTAGTCTCTGGGATTTTGAAAGTAAACGAGGTCCGAACACCATGTCTGAATAGTTTAATTGGGAAAGTATTAATGATTCGACTAATTGTATTCTTAGACTTTGGGATATATACGGTCGGATTTTATACAACACCTTCAATTTATAAAAACAGTTTTTAACAGAATTCGCTACATGGTGTTCAAATCTAAGATCACTGTCAATGTAGAGGCCTAAATTACGTGCTTCTTCCACTCTCTCAATGGGGGTGCCCATAAGTGTAACCTGCACTGTTGGATTCAATGTACTCAAGTTGTACTTATTGCCAAAAATCAGATATTTAGTTTTCAATGGATTAAGCGTTAAACCATTTTGTTTAGACCAAATGGCGATTCTAGAAAGATCGTCATTTAGTTTAGAAATTGCAGAATCTATTTCCGAAGGTTTACACGAAATATAAATTTGAGTATCATCTGCATAAAGATGGAACTTGCAGTGTTTTATACATCGAGTAATATCGGCCGAGTACAAGATGAACAGAATAGGTCCAAGAATAGAGCCTTGTGGGACTCCCCTAGAAATAGATAATTTATCAGACAAAGAGGAGGAGCCATTAACAGTGTTTAGTTTAACATATTGCTGGCGATTGCTTAAATAACTTGAAAACCATTTTAGCGATTTGCTGTCTAAACCATAATATTTCAGTTTAGAGAGAAGCAGGTTGATATTTATTGAATCAAATGCTCTAGAAAAGTCAAGGAGAACCAGAAGAGTGCACATTCCTACACTCTGAGCACATAAAATGTTGTCAGTAACATCAAGCAAAGCCGTCACAGTGCTACGCTCTTTTCTAAAACCTGACTGCAATTCAGGTAAAACCTTATTGGACTCTAAGAAACTACTTAACTGATTACACACTACTCTTTCCAATAGTTTAGATAAACAGGGCAGGATACTTATTGGACGTAGATCTTTTAAGGCAGCGGGATTATGTATTTTAGGAATAGGACGAACTATTGCAAGCTTCCATGTTTCAGGAAAGGTGGATGTAGCAATAGATATATTTATAATTGACTTAATGGTTTCTAAAGTTTCAGGTAAAGTCATCAGAAGCATATCTAAAGTAATGCTATCAGAGCCTTCTGCATTAGACTTCAGAGAAGTAATAATTTTAAGTAAAGAGTCTGAGTTAATAGGTTCAAGAGAAAAAATAGCATTAGAAAATCTATTTTCATTAAAAAAAGAAGTCAGGGATGTACACGCAACTGAAGGACCTGGAATGTCCAGGAAATAATTATTGATAATATTAGGGTCATTAAATTGAGGCGCAAGCTCAGTGGCGATTTTAGGCAAGACAGTACTTTTAAGATTTTTCCATAAAGATTTTGGATTTTTTATTTGACTATTAATATATTGATTGAAATAGGCCAACTTTTCGAAGTAAATCGCCTTATTTACTGTGGATTTTAAACTTTTATAGTAATCTTTTTTACTTTGTAATTTAGTCTTAAGATAGTTTGCTAACGCTTTGTCACGCAATTTTATCATTAACTTAATGGTATCCGTTATCCATGGACAAGAAGGTTTTTGGATAGTAATTGTTCTCACAGGAGCATGAAAGTCAAACAATGATATAACACTAGTACTAAATTCACTGACTAAGTGATTAACATCTTGTTGGGCTGACATCAAATTCCATTTCACAGCCTGCAAGTGTTTCTTAAAATTATCTACGCAAATATTTTTTAGAGGACGATATGTGATTACGCGTGCCTTGTCTTTTTCTCGCATGATGTTCAGTTCACAGACTATCATACAATGCCCACGAAGAGAGCCTAAGTGATCGTGAACAATACTCTTGTGTTGTGCATTTGTACAAATTATATCTATCAATGTCTGTGAATTATCCGTAAAATGCGTTGGAGCAGTCACAATTTGAGAAAGATCAAAGCAAGTTAAGAATGTCAGTAATTTTTGAGACTTAATTTCATGTTTATTATTTAAATTTATGTTAAAATCGCCCAATAGTATCAAGTAGTTATAATTCGATAGAGAGTTAATGGTATCTGAAATTGCATCCAAGAACAAATCCACATCGAGCCAGGGAGGACGATATGCTGTGCCGATTACCAGTTTTTGGCCATTCAGAGACATAGTCAACCACATTTGCTCTACGTTGCAATGAATCGGATCGGACGGGTGTCGCCAAGTGTGCACATTTAACCCACGC
The DNA here is from genome assembly GCA_963693495.1 of Malacosoma neustria. Taxonomy (NCBI): domain Eukaryota; kingdom Metazoa; phylum Arthropoda; class Insecta; order Lepidoptera; family Lasiocampidae; genus Malacosoma; species Malacosoma neustria. Next base: position 6,933,372 of record OY856393.1, read on the forward strand.
TTGATATAAAAACCTATCCCGCCTCCCCTAGAACGTATGTTTACAGGCCGGGGTATATGGCGTAACCGATATCCTGGCAAACTTGGAGCACGCCCCTCTTCACCTACTTGAAGCCAAGTTTCATTTATGGCTAGAATATCAAGATCATGCGTCATTACAGAGGAAATAAAGTTGTCGTGGTTTGTGCCCAAGGAACCGGCATTATACAAACCAACTTTGAATTGTCTGCTAATCATTATTAATTAACGAGTATACAATTATAATACAATGGAAAAAAATACCAGTAATCAATGAACTGAAGTCAAAAAGAACACTGCATCTACTTACAAATATTGCAAATATAAACAAAACAAAAGTGACCTCGACATATAAAATTAATGTACAAAATCTCCTATAACAAAATAAAACATAACATTGCTTATTTCTACAGTTTAAAATGTTTAAGTCTGCAACAATGAATTTATCATAATACAAAAAACAATGAAAAAACTTGTTATAAATTACATAACCTAAATTATAGAACATCCCCAAAAACAATATATAACTATAATATATTATATTTAAAGTAACCAATAATAAGATATAGACTAAATGAATATTAAAATTAAGTATAGTATGTAGAATCTTTTCAAACTTCACTAATATTAAAAACCCGAACCAAATCACTTTCAGAACGAATGCAAAAAACTTGCTTTCCTTCGCCTTGCCGCGCAAAAATACGTCCCTGTTTCGTCCAAGAGAACCGCCAGTTTCGGTTGCGGCATTCCTCCCGGACTCTATAGAATAGAAGTCGGTTTGTTTTAGTGAGCCTTTCGTTAACAAATATACGTTGCGATGGTCCTTCCATTCCCAGATCTGTAGAGTTAAGGTTGCGGCGAACACGTGCAGCACGCAAGAACTCATCGCGCAAATGGCGGCGTGTTAACCGCAAGATGACCCGGCGAGGGCGTTTAGTATTATCGTTGCCCACTTGAATTGAGCCGACACGTTGAGCAAAGACCACGTCCTGTTCTTGGATTTTGATGCCTAATTTAGTAGCCAAAGTACTTATTGTATGATATACATTTTCTCCTTTCACCTCAGGTAGACATCCAATATCTAAATCTGTCAATAGGGACTCTTGGTCACGTTCGTTTAGTTCTATCTTAAGATTTGTTATAGTGCTCTCTAGTTCCTTTACGTGATTATTTTCGGCATTCATATCCCGTTTCTCTAGCACGACTAACCTATTCTCAATCCCGTCAAGACGTTGCCCAATGCCAGCCATGGAAGAATGAAGTTCCACCATTTGCTTTTGCATTTGCATTTGCTTTACACTACATCTAAATACTATTTACCTAAGTTAATATTAAAAAAAACTTGTATGAATGAACGACGTAGACAATATCTTCAATATAATTAAAATGAAGTATATCTTATATAGGTAGGTGTCACAATGAGGCTTCTGGGCGGTTCCAGGTGCAGTTTCTAGTAGCATACCTATATTGTATACATATGTATTATCAATGAAGAACAAATACGCTAGTTAAGTAGTGTAGTACAATTCTTTCACTATATTAACTATATTAGCTATTTATTATTTTATTCTGTAAGCATACCTACGAGTGTAAAACTTACTCTAGCATGTAGCACATTAAGTTAGATTTGTGCATTCATCTTTTTTTATTCTTGTGGAGCAGCAGGCAGGCTAATGATCCAATTACTAGTAACTAAGCAGTTACCGTGGCTTTTTTTATTTTTTGTTGCTGTAGGTCAGCAGACAGGCTGACGGCCCGCTTAGAATTTAGCAGTTATCGTTGCCTATAGGTGTTTGCAATGCCCGTGGCGTCGCGAACACGCTGCTGTCCCATAAGAGTACAGGAACTTGGGTCACTAATACCAGAACACAACACAAGGTTATTATGGCGGCATACTTAAGACCGAAGGTGGTCGCCATCCAGACGGGCTTGGGGCCCTACCACGTAGCTAGCGTAGCTGGGTTGTTATGTCGCCTTTTACAGCAGATCGTCTCTGAACCCAGAGATTAATATTTTTTCTCTGCCCCTGCACGGATGGCTTACAGATGGCTTACGGCTTATAGATGTTTGCGATGCCAGGGGCACAGCTAACACGCTGTCGTCTGCGAAGAGGTACTGGAACCTGGGTCACTTATGTCGGAGCACAACACAAGGTTAGTATAGCCGTATATTTGGATATCAGGGCTTTTTATTCTTTTCCCTTTTAAATTAAGTAACTTTCCTTATATTCCTAAGAGTTCTTAATAAAGCCAGCAACATATCACCGCTAACTAATGATACAGAGCGTCGTTTAGGGCCATGATGAAGATGCTAATCTATGAATAAGTTATAGGGCCTATAAAAAGTAATGTCCATTCGAGTCTCTTTCGAGCCCCTTTTGTACTCTCTAGTCTATACGCTTGCATTTCAGCTACAAAGTAACCTCAACTAAAAATTTAATGATCCAATTGAAACAATGAACAAATCATTCGTTTGAGATTAGTGTTTGAGTGAGGTATAGAATGAATAAAGAGCTTAATAGACGCCTGGAAACTAATGATATAAGGTTGAAGAACCACCAAATCACAGACAAGCTAACAGAAGCCACTGATGGACAAAAATAGCCAAGTTCGGCCCACCAAGCCAACTGCCAACCATCTGCAGTGAAACCACGCAAATCATGTGAATGTGTGCTGCAAATTAAACGTTTATTATATGACAGTAGTGTGTATATGGTGATCAGTTCTGTGAATTTCTAATAGATGGCACTGTAAGTTATTTCATCGATAAAATTCCCTAACATCATTTGACATGTATAGGTTTCGTAGACCGATATCTAATGTCCGGTAAATGGCGTTGTGTTTCCATTTCCAGACAATTTGTTCTATTCCATGTCATATTTGTCTATGTTCTCGATATAACCATACTATTTAATTTTTTTTATATAGTAATGATTTTTATAATTAACCACAGCAATGTGGGTTAGCTAGTAAGTTAATAATTTAAAATTATAGTAGACAAAAAATTCATGAAAACAAATAATTCCTTTAATAAATACTATTTCCTACTACCTAAGGTATTAAATGTATATTGCATTAAATTATAATTCGTAATATAATTACTATACATACATATAATAGGGGGGAAACGTTACTCGCGTCCGTAGGAATTACCACCTAGTCTAAGACTACCCTGCACGTGCCTCCTGGGTGGTGCTAAAGAGTAACTAACGCCGAGTCTTAGGTGGCAGTTATATAACCCGACTTACCTAGCCTAACAACCTATCCCTTGTTGAAAAGAGGAAATGTTCTTCAAAACCCGCAACTTTGTGGTCACGTCTCGCGAAATTGAGGGCATTGGCTTAACCGCCGGTGTTTAGAGGTAAAAAGCCTCTATAAAAATTCACCCTAATCCTAAGGTTAGGATACGTGCCGACGGGATGCATGGCTTGCAGGAAGACAAGTCACTAGCGCCAACCTTGACGGACCTGGAAAACATCGTTGTATACAGCCTGCCTGAGGGAATAGGCGTCACCTCTCAGGTGACTATTTATTTCGACCTAGCTCGTGGGAACAATATGATTGAAATTAATGAATACTGATAACCCAAACAAGTTGATTCGGCAAACAATTAGTAAATGCATGTTCATAAGAAATCGTTCTAACAGTGTACCATTTCAACGGTAATTATGTCTGGATGTGAAAATAAAGATAATCCTGTCAAAATTAGAGACCCTAATAGAAATTTGTCGTCACAATTAAAATAGAGCCAACTTGATACAAATACACAAAGTGAATGGCAAAGAGACCAAGTCCCTCACTCAACAAAGGCAAATAAGAAAAGAAACAAGCCCAATACAAAATAACCACCAGAAGAAAGTAAAGAGCTCTTCAAATTATATAATACCTATAAGCAATCAATTCGATATCCTTGCACGTGAAGACATTAATAACTCGGAAATGGTGTATACGCCTAAACCAGAGCCGATCTTTGTAACCGGGGTAATCAATATAACTACCCTCAAAGAGAAGCTAAGCCAAATCATTGACAATAAGTCCTACACTTTGACCACCTTGCATTCTGGACACGTGATCAAACTTATGCCTGTAGACATACAAATATATAAAATTGTAAGAGACAACTTTATTACAAACAATATCTCATATTAACTTGAAGAGAGCAACCATGAGGTTCGACAGACTATTAATGTGCGACATAGGATTACTAAAAAAGCACTACCAGTGTTTTATGTTGACTTAGAACCTAAAAACAACAACAAAGAAGTCGTTAACCTAAGATACTTATGTCAATCTAAAGTAATATTTGAAGCTCCTTATAAGAAAAGAGAAATTTTACAGTGTAAGAGATGACAGAGATTTGGACATTCTAAAAATCAATGTTGCAGACCTTATTGTTGTGTCAAATGTGGCAAGGATTATTCGACTACAACCTGTACTCAAACGATACTGTACGATATATACAGCTGATCTACCAACCACGGAAAAAACGATTGTCGCCACATATGAAGATGATACCGTAATTTTGTCTACACACACCAATCCAGCAACTGCATCTGCACATCTTCAATCACATCTTTTTTAAATCGAGAACTGGTTAAAAGTCTGGCGAATCAAAGTAAATCGGCCCATGTCACATTTACTTTAAAAATAAACACTATCAAAGAAGAGATAACAAATTATTGCATTAAATATCAAGAGAGACTGTCTGGACATAAGAATAAGTTAGCCATTGAACTAAGTGGACACGGATCGCTTCAGGACAAACGATTGAAAAGGCACAGTGTGCCGACGTTGTTTGATAGATTCAAGCAGACAAAGTTGACACTGAAATCACATTAGATACTTAAATCAAACAAATGCAAGGCTTATTGTTTATTAAACCAGTGCCATGATGCATCAAAGAGAAAAAAATTACTATATATAACCTTTTAAAATTAAAAATACATTATTTAAAAAAAGACAAATTATAATAAAAATATAAGAAAAAACTGTGAATTGCTGGAAGTGAGGCTAAGGGCCCAAGCTGCCGGCGCGGCGGTTAGGGCTCCAGAGACAGGAATCTCTACACTATACGTGCCGTGTTCAGGAGAACTGTTTTCTGTAACCGATTCTTCACCCTAGCGAAAGCATCTCTAGGTATTTGTCGAGGCTCTTCACTATAAGCCTATTCACTAACACCACTGTTTATGATGATGTATGATGCTCGTTGACTCCATGTGCATTATTTTATTCATATTTTATTCTTGGATTGATGAAGTGATTTGTTCTTTAAAATCTCATAATTCGCGCATCGAGTAGGCTCGAGTGTTAACATCACTAGCCATTACTCGGGCGAGGACAAAATACCTGACACGTGCGCATGTGTTCCAAGCTTTAGGAAAATGTATCGGACAAAATAGATGTTTTGAGTTTGTATTTGAATAAAATATATCGTTTTGATGGACTGTGGATATAAATGATTTTATAGCCCTAAAGTTTGCTATGGGGATGAATTAAATATTAGACAAGCGAAAATTTTGTTATTTATTTATGAACTTTTCACTTAACTTGTGAAACAATAGTTAAATATTAATAAGGTGTAAGATTGCAATCGATAATGAACGTGTCTGGTAATTAAGACTTCTTGTCAACGTAGTTAGTAGTGTTCAAAAGGATGCGAGACCTAGACGCTTATGCAGTATCTGCGAATTAGCTCTGTTCACTAATTTACTAAGATAGATGAACCATTAACGAAATGTACTTCTGTCACCTTATAGTTGTTGGTTACAGATAGGCTGACAGCCCACTTAATATTAAGTATTTGCTGTCGCTTATACATTTTTGCGACGCCAAGAGACGTCGTTAAATGAACCAACTCGGGCAAATATATTTTCTTTTGGCCGTATTGCATTAAATAATTATCGAAAGGTCACCAGGAAAATAATTGATTGGCAAAGCATAGCCACAGCAGTCGCGGTAGCAAACCCGCAAAAAATCCTAACTACCGGCTATATCTAGAGACTTTTGGTGTTATTTTGAAAACCCAATAAGGATTCTACGACAAACTTCAAGAAACTGTTACATACAGAGCAAATTATTCAAATATGTGACTTCTAAAATCTTGGCGGACATTTTATGTAATACAGTTTCTACTGTATCTACGGAGGTTCTCCTCCTTACATCGAATTGGTGAGAGAAGACAAAAAATCGAGTTAGAGAGTTTTCGATTTAAGTGAATTTTGTAATAAAACATTCGACTTGTAGAGGTTAAGATTTATTCAATGAGTGAAATAAACACAAGTCATAGTTATAAGAAATAATGCTGGATATTATCAGTCTATTCTTAAAGTCGGTTTATTTTTTCGAGGGTAAAATTTTTACGGATGAAATAGAAATTAACGTCACGTTACGGATGATACGCAAATTGGAGTCACGAAGATGTGAAACGTTTTTTCTAATACTTACATTTTTAAACTCGTAATATCGTTCGAATGGAATGTCCGAATTGAATAATTCAAAAAGTTATATAAAGGTATTGAAGCAGTCTTGAATACGAAGTAATTTATTTTGATAAGGATTTATACAAATACAAATAAAGAGCTTTTTCTAGCGGCGGCAAACAGGCCCATTTTTTCACCGTTGTATATAAAGGCGCAGAATCTTGAAGAGATGATGGTTTTTAAATGCCGATGAGATCGGCTTCCTTTCAGGCAAATGGAAAGGAACAGTTTTCCATAGCGGCATTGAAGATGCTCACCAAAATCAGCAAAAAGTGGATTTGGAGAAGCTTGAGCAGCCGGTTGGGAATGCCATCCGCTCCGGAAGATTTCTGAGGCTTGAGACCTTTGATCACGTCCTGTACTTCTTTCACCGTGACCGGCTCGAGTGAGTCTTCCGTGGGAAGGGAGCATCTGCGTTCGACCTCGGCGTCCACCTCGTGTAGGTGGGTCGGGTCGACGTTCGTGATATTGGGTGAGCATTCCTCTTTAAAGCTCTCGGCGAGACATTCAGCCTTCTCTTCATCGCCGAACGGAACAATATTGTTGGGTGTGTCTCGAGGAGGCATGGCCAAGAGAGATTCTGCTTTCAGAGATCTCGCCAAGCTCCAGTACGCCTGGTGTGATGGGGATTCTCTCAATGTTGGTTCCTGAGTTCCTGGGTACGGTACCTAACTCCTCGATGAAGTGAGCAAAGGGTGATGCGATGCAGTTGTTTTCGGAGGGAAATCAATCAACAGATCTCTATCGTCCCTTGGGAGTGCCAATCGGCCGTCCTGGCACGGAACTTGCCGAGAGGACTCTCGAACGACGGTTCGGAGGTGGTTGGTGAGGGCTTCGATCGCCCCTTCCGTGTCCTGAACGGCCCTAACAGGGTCTGGAGCCTGCTCAAAGTCAGTGATTCCTCCCTGTTGCAGTGAATTCTTGACTTTTGACCAGTCCACGATTGAGACCTAAAATTTGATTATGGGTTGTTTTTATACTACCACTGAGTCCCGTTATTAGTGATAGGTATAACGATATAATACAATTGACGACCTCTGTGGCGTAACGGATAACGCACTTCGGTACGCTTGCGAAAGTCACGGGTTCGATTCCCGTCTGGCGTCTGGGTGTTTATATATAATATGTATTTATTTACAAAAAAAAGTATTTAAGTACTATATCAGTTGTCTAGTACCCATAACACAAGTGCTATGCTACTTAATTTGGCACTAAATGGCGTTGTGTGAATTGTATAAAAAAAAAATTAGTCATCGTTAAGTACCTTAGGCCGCGAACTTATCAGTCGCCCTTCGTATATCTAAGCAAAAGGTGTTACAATTCAGAAGTATGAAAAGTGTTTTTACGGTCCCCATACAAACTCTCTCATCCCATTACTTCATAATGAAAACAACGCTTCAACCATAATGTTTATTTTGCCGTAAAACGGTATTGTCCTGTCACCTTATCGCTCTATGGCAGTTAATGCCCGCTCCGTTTCTCGTTTCCATTGTGAGTTGGACATAAATACGGTTTTGTTGGTAGGATTATTTCATTGTTTTCAATTGAAATATTATCTAGATATTCGTAAAAGTTTTAATTCTATTTTCTGTTTGCTTTATTCTGTCTCATTTATAAAAACATTTTGTTTTTAATATTTTTGAAGATGATATATATTAAATTAATAATAATAATAAATTTACTAGGCCGATTTACACAGCACCATCTAGTCCCAAATTAAGTAGCATAGCAATTGTGTTATGGTTACTAGACAACTGATATACTACTTATATACTTTTCTTAGGTAAAAAATACATATTATACCATACATAATTTACTAGACACGAGACGGGAATCGAATCCGTGAACTCCTCAAGCCCAACGAAGTGTGTTAACTATTATGCCACGGAGACATTATACCGAGTATATATAACACCCGGGCCACGAGATCGGCAGGCCACATATCCGTGGGCCAGGCATAGGCAATAGGAGAACAGCAGGGCTTTTAGTGGGTTTTTTTCGGGATGGCCAAACATCGCTCCCGGAGTCCCACATATCCCTTGGTCCCCCTCCGGGACCTGGGGAATCCGTTAAGAATAGAATTTTTCCTCGAGGTTTTTATATGTGCAGGGGCGGTGAAAGAATACTAACCTCTGCGGCTGGGATCGGCCTGTCGTAAAAGGCGACTATACAACCCACCTACCCACTACATGGTAGGGCCTTAAGCCCGTCTGAATGGCGACAAACTTTGGTCTTAAGTATGCCGCCATAATAACTTTGTGTTGTTTTCCGGAATTAGTGACCCAAGTTCCTGTAACCTTACGGGACAGCAGCTTGTTCGCGATGCCACTGGCGTTGCAAACACCTATGGGCGACGGTAACTGCTAAATTCTAAGCAGGCTGTCAGCCTGTCTGCAGTTGTCCTACAGCAATTAAAAAAGAGACAAAAAAGTATCTATAATAACATAATTATTATAATAACTTGGGTTCCCCCAAGAGGGACCGGCAGTATAATCGCCACGCTTGCCCAAGACGTATTCACATATCGGTAATTTTCACAATTAAAGCTCTTTTAAGGATTTACGGCGCGTGTTTATTTTGTCCATTGTTGATTTTTTTAAAGCATCCGTATTCACTATTATATTTTGTTGCTCTGATATATTTACTCTATGGAAAATTAGCTAATTTTATGTACATATATTATATGGACTAAATTAAAGTTTTTGTTTTATAATGATCTCAACCGTGATAAATTTAATGATTACAAGCTTACTAATTAACTCTCGGAAAGTTGTTTAGTTACATGTCCAAACTTTATCTTAATTAATTTCGAAAGGGAGGCCTCTGAATTGAACTTGTCAAAGAACTTTCTTCCCTTGAGTGTCGTAGTAAGTCCTGAGGGGTATTATAATTACGAGGGTACAAAACAGCAAATTATACGTGGGAAACACACCTCTATTCATGCCAGTGCCGGGCTAGAAGGGGTCAAGGTTAGTGGCAATAGACTGCACCAAGAATGACCTTGACTAAATTTAAGTCCCTCATAAAGAATTACTTATCAATGAAGAACTATTACTTGATTAATGAATCTATTGAAGTTAAAGCTAAAGTTGCTTTTGCATAGCACCGCGCTATAGATTTCATTAATTATTTTGTCTAGACTTTTATCTTGACTCCTTGTTTAGGAATTCTTTTTTCAAATGTGAATTGATATGTTCAAATTTCAAATTCAAATGTACTTTTTTTGACTAACAGTATTGAATTACATTTGTCTTTTTAGTGGAATTCTTCATTGCTGAAAGTCGTGTCCTTGAAAATCATCCGTGGCCTGTCTCGTTAGCTGTTTCCACTTCGTCCGATCCTTACATAATGTGACATTTTAAAATATAAATAATAAATAAATATATTGAGACATTTCACACAACGCCATCTGGGTCCAAACTAAGTTGCATAGCACTTGTATTATGGGTACTAGACAAATGGATGGACGGCCGTCGCCTCCTTTTGCGAGGCAGTCATGTCCGCAAAGAAGGCGGCGGAGCGGGAGCGGGACTTTTTTGTAAATAAATACATATAGGGTGTCTCAGTAAGAGTGCACTTTTTCATTTTAAAATAAAAACAAGCATTTTATGACAGATGTGATATTTTTATTGTATTGTAAAGAAGACATGTTCCGATTAAGTATGGGATAAAATATCCGGCAAATGACCCCCACGGCTCCGATGACAGGCCATTAGTCTTTTCATGAAATTTTCCATGACTTTTGCACAGAGATGTGGCTGTATCTCACCGATGACGAGTTGGATTTCCGATTTGAGCTCAGGAATTGTTTCGGGCTTATTCGCATAAACCTGAGATTTCACAAAACCCCAAATAAAAAATCGCACGGCGTTAAATCGCACTATCTTGGTGGCCAGTTGACATCAGAATTTCGTGAGATAATGTGTTCTGGAAATCGTTGCTGCAATTAGTCGATTATTTCATGCGCGTTGTGGTAGGTTGCGCCGTCCTGCTGAAACCACATGTTGTCCAGATTCATGCCGTCCAGTTGAGGCCACAAGAAATCCGTTATCATATTCCTGTAACGAATGCCGTTCACAGTCACTGCAATTTCGGCCTCTTTTCAAAAAAGTAAGGTCCAATCACGCCGCCTGACCAAAATCCGCACCAGACAGTTACTCGTTGTGGGTGCATTTGTTTCTCATGGATTGCATGAGGATTTTCTGAGTCCCAAATTTGACAATTTTGTGTATTCACGAAGCCATTCATATGGAAATGCGCTCCATCGGAGAAAATGATTTTTTTCGAAAAAATGGCATTAACTTCACTTTGCTCCATTACCCATTGAACGATTTGCCGGCGCTTTCCGTGCTCTGCTGGTTTGAGCTCCTGAGTTAACTGAATCTTGTACGCATGAAGGTGGAGGTCTTTAGTCAAAATTCGCCGCGTAGTGATTCGTGAAATTTGAAGTTGTTGAGAACGATGTCGAATTGATGTTTTCGGATTTTCGGCGACACTCTCGTTTACAGCAGCAATGTTTTCAAGAGATCGACCGGTATGTTGACGCAAAGGATTCTTATTATCCATAATTGACCCAGTTTCTTCAAATTTTTTGACCACTCTTCGAATGGTTGACACATTAGGTGCACTTTCTCGGCTGAAAATTTGGCGAAGTTTGCGAGCGGTTTCCGCGTAACTTTCCCCATTTTAGTAATGAGTTTTCATAAGCGCTCCATTTTTAATAATCAGAATAAAAAGAGATGACAGCTGTCAAATTTCAGAGTTGCCATTTGCATGAAAAAAATTTACAATTTTAAAAAGTGCACTCTTACTGAGACACCTTTTATTATAATTAAATGCCCAGACGCTGGACGGGAATTGAACCCATGACCTCCGTAAGCGTATCGACGTGCGTTAGTCGTTACGCCAGGAGGTCGTCAAATAATAGTAATATAAAAACAAGTTCAGATATTAAGGAAAAGCATTTAGACACCTCCAAAAAGAAAACAGTGTTTGTAAGAGCACTAAAGTGATCATGTAGGTATGCTTGAACTTATGTTGGTCTTTATAATTTGTATTATAAACCTTTCATGCACGGCCGATTTAAATTTTAATATTTTATTACTACGGCAGATGTCGAGCGAAATGTCAACCTGTCTCGCGCCAATTCAGTGTATGTCAGATTTTATTACGTACTTCTTAAATTCCATCTTTTTTTTTAAATTGCTGTAGGACAGCAGACAGGCTGACGGCCCGCTTAGAATTTAGCAGTTACCGTCGCTTATAGGTGTTTGCAACGCCAGTGGCATCTCGAACACGCTGCTGTCCCATAAGGGTACAGGAACTTGGGTCACTAATACCGGAACACAACACAAGGTTATTATGGCGGCATACTTAATACCAAAGGTGGTCGCCATCCAGACGGACTTGGGGCCCTACCACGTAGCTAGGGTGGGTTGTTTTGACGCCTTTTACGACAGGCCGACCCCGGCCGCAGAGCTTAGTATTCTTTCTCCGCTTCTGCACGGATAAAGCGTCTATCTATCTACTATCTACCACATATACTATTTTAGCGGTACCCATGAGCATATACCCGCGGGATATATTGCACAAGGGTTCCGAAATATCCCCAATCCGTGGGGTGTGTTAAAACAGCACGTATTATGTCCCGCGCTGTCCCCTTCAATCTCGGATCAATACAGGAGAACGCTGGGGGGGTTAAAATCCTTACACGCTGACCCGGGCATTAGGCGAATGGAGAAAAATGGAGTTTTATAATAGGTAGGTGTGTAGAGTCCTAGATACCCCTCACTTCTCCGTAGGTACATGCAAAAAGCGTTTTTCTGGGAAAAAATGGGCATATTTTTATCGGTGCCCTTCCGTGACTATCTTTTCCAGGGAAAAGGGGTACAAAAATAGTTACAACAGATATCGTTAATTTTGGTTGCAACCATATAAGGAGGAATTGAACGGTGTTTACTTTTGCCGCCTGCAATTAAGTACGAGAGTCCATTTGTCTTACGATCCTCAGTTTTCTTATTGCTAAGGAACCGCTGACAGGCTGACGATCCACTTAATAGTAAGCAGTTACCGTTGCTTAGATGTTTGTGACGTTTAAGGCACCGCGAACACACTACTGTCTACATAAGGGTACTGGAACCTGGGTCTTTAATGCCGGAACACAACACAAGGTTATTATGACAGCGTATTTATAAACCAGAGGTGGTTGCCATCCAGATGGATTTGGGGCCGGACCACGTTTTTTGTCGGCTTTTACGACAGGCTGACCCTGGCTGCAGGGGTTAGTATTCTTACTCCACACGTGCACGGAGAAAATAGTAAATATTACGATTCACATTTGTAGCCAAGGCCAAGGGAACTACAACCCCCTTAGAATGAAATGTAAATAACTTATACATTCTTCTGATCATTTATCTCGTGTGTTGATGTTACAAAGTAGGGCACATCAAAGTTGGAAAATTTTATCATCTTACTCCTACATGTCAACGTTTATTTTGAAAAGTAGGCGTTAAATAGCTTATAAATTAATTAATTAATATATAATATGTTTACTTATTATAATCATCATGTTATTTAATATGAATAACCATAGACATAAAAATAATATATTATAGTTTTTTATTTTATAAAAGTTCTGTTATATGGAGAATAAGCAATCAATATAATTGACAAAATATATAAAATATTTTGTTCATTAGTAAGATTCTATTAATGAATAGTATATATATTTTTAATATAAAAATACAAAGTAGAATAATTTGTGTAATGTAAGGCGTTGTCAAATTCTTTCGAGGCCCGAAGCACATTGCCAATACTTCTGGTGTTGCAAACGTCCATATCCGCTATATCGCAACGGTGATCACCTCCCACCAGGTGAGCCGTTTGCATCTCTGCAAAATTAATACAAATTTGCTATTATTATATAAATAATTACCGATCGATCAAAATAATACTAAAGTGATAGAAAAACACAATTTAATCGCGTATCCTCATTTCCTCGTCTTTCATTCCTCGTTCATCCATTCTCTCCCACCTCGCTCTGAAAATATTCGCTAACCACCACACAATTAACAATTTGATCTCAAATATACCTCAGTAAATTTGTTTTCACCTTGCCTGTCGTTGTCTTGTCGAAAACCACTCTTGTGTACCTTTCCTACATTCCCGTCTAAAATACCCGCTCCGAATATTTAACATATCAAAACAACAGACTTAATTACTTATACTAACAGAAACTTCGCCATACATTGCTTCAACTAACGCTTTCTGAAGCAATTAATCAAATTGTAGACGTCTCCACGCTGACGGCGTGGGCCTCTGTTGACTTTATCAGATGTACGCACACCTAGAAATAAGACAAAATTATTACTTAGTTAGACTAAATTATTACGGACGAGTTATACGGACGGAACTTAGAAAAACTAGTCAAATTTTGATTATCCTACTTTTCTTGCCTAATGTGCGTATTATAAAATGTATTTTTATTGCTGTAGGACAGGAGTTACCGTCACCTATGGGTGTTTGCGACGCCAGTGGCATCGCGAACACGCTACTGTCCCATAAGAGTACAGGAACTTGGGTTACTAATGCCGGAACAAAACACAAAGATATTATGGCGGCATAGTTAAGACCAAAGGTGGTCGCCATCCAGACGGACTTGGAGCCCTATCACGTAACTAGGGTGGGTTGTTTTGTCGCCTTTTACGACAGGCCGATCCCGGCTGCAGAGGCCAATATTCTTTCTCCGTCCCTGCACGCATAAAATTAGTAAACGTTACATTTAAAGGTTTCACCAAATTCTAAAAAACGGAGTCTATTAAACCCACCTTTTAATATCAAACAAAGGAGTTAAAGTATGAAATTGCCGCTGTACCATATAGTAATAGATACTTTGAATTGACATAAAACCTTCATTCATTTTTCACACGATACCTACATATAAGGCTCTTCTTTTAAAAAATGTGCAACATTCGATTTTCGACTTTAAATTGTTTTTTTTATTCAGCTTAAACCAGAAATATGGATACTTCGAAAATCCGAGTCATTTTCGAATACGAGTTCCGATGCGGAATTAACGCGACAGAAACAGCTCGCAATACCAACGCTGCGCTTGGAGAGAAAACTGCTAATGAACGCACCGTGCGTTTTTGGTTTAAACGCTTTCGTAATGGAAACTTCGACTTGAAGACCGAACCACGTGGAAGACCGCCCACACTGGTGAATAACGCTGAATTGAAGGAGGCGGTGGAAGCCAATCCGAGTCAAACTATCCAGGAATTAGCGGCATGGTTTGACGTTACCTACAATATTTACTCATTTCCATCAAATCAATATGATAAATGGATGCCTCATGATTTGACTGATCTGTAGAAAGAAATGCGTGTTGAAACTTATGTTGCCGTGTATGTATAAATTGTTCCCGAGACCTGTCGCCATTTCATCCATCCTGCATTTACTCTGTTTTTTACATCTCGGCCTATCTCACCGTCGTTGTTTATTCCAGTGGTTTGGACAATTTTCTACGTGATAATAAATTTCTTCACAGGAGGCAGTACAAAGTGCTTTCACACGGTTTTTCGAATCTAGATCCCCAGAGAGAGAAGTAAACAGACAGACAGACAATATATTGCATAACAAAATTATTACTTAGACAAAGTTGCTGGCAGTAAGTAATTACTAATTGAGGAGTTTTAATTGTAAAGCAGTATAGTTAGACTATTTAATTTAATAAAAAGATTTCAATCTTTTACAGGACTTTCTGAAGCTTACTTAAATATTAAAAATATTTCTTCATTTCATACTTATTAAACATTGACTAAAGGTGCACAGTGTATTCGTTCTGTTAGCTAATATTTTAACGAGAAATGGTATTAAGTATGAAGGGGTGTGAGGGTCGAGGATTGAGGGGTCAAACAGCTGTTGCCGCTGAAAACAATTGCTATATTCTATACCATAAGTTCTAAAGTAAAAAAATTGTAAATAAATGCATATTATATGAAGATGAATCTATTCTAGAAGAGGCTGAATGTACATAGTTTGGTATAGTTTTTGACAAGTATCTATCATGGAAGCCTCAAATAAATAAAGTTTGTAATAAATTAAATAAATTTGTATATGTTTTACATATTCACAAGAAAATACGGCCTTGATGGCTTATCTTGGCTACGTGCCGTCCACTCTGCGATATGGACTACTTCTTTGTGGAAACTCCACTGATATGGAGAAAGCCTTCATTGCGCAAAAGAAATGTGTAAGGGCTCTATATGGAATACCTCCTTGGCGTTCTTGTAAGAGCGTTTTTACTAAACTGAAGCTGTTAACTCTGCCAAGTATGTATTATATATTTTAGAATGTGCGAAATATGTTAAAGCGCATCCCGATCATCGAGAAATACAAGGAACCCAAACAGGATAGTGTTGAACTTTGCACCAAAATTGGCGATGATAAATAAAGATTGTCACCCCATGTGTGGTAAAATATATAATAAATTGCCAAATGACTAAAGATTTAAATATTATTGTATTCAAAATTAAGCTCAGGGACTGGTTACTAGAATTTTTTTTCTATACTTTGGGTGACTTCTTCAGACGGTAAATACTCATATTTTAAATAATACATTTATAATTGACATACAATAATAAAGCTGGACTGTATTTTATATTGTAAATTATATTTTAAATTTAAATGATTATAATAACTATAATATTGTTATAATTGTAAATAATTAATGTACGTATGCCATTATGCGATGGCGGAACATGTAGCTCTTTGTATATGCTTTTTGTAAGACCTTTATCTCACTACCATGTTTTATTTTATTTATTTACTTTATTTATTATTTATTTGGGAAACATACAATTACAATAAATCACAATATTAACATAACATAAAAATTAACAAATCAGTAAAGTTTCCACTTAAAATACAAATAATTGCATCATCCAATAGAATGATAGTAATGTCATAAATTAAAATTATAAAATACATTAAAAAAAGAATTGAGAGATGACAATAGACAGTTATGCAATAAATTATTATTATTATTTTATTAACAAAAGTAGTGTATCGGTTATGTAGTACCCATAACACAAACACTGTTGCTTACTTTAAGAATAAATAGCGCTGTGTGAATTTACAATACATTTATCTTCTTTGATAGAAATGCAGGACGTGTGATTTTCTATCTCGAACATAAAAAACTTAGTTCAGTTAAATTTATATTTTACTGCTAAAAGGCTTTTACATTTTGCGGCTTTTAATGCAATTTGGCACGAAATCTCTGCTTTTACCAAGTTAGTTTTAGGTTTTACTTTTTTAATTGTACTTTTATGTATTTAATTATTTTATATTAATCAATTAATTGTAATTCTTCGTCGCTACATAATTAATTTACTGTTTTTATGTATAAAATGGAATATGTTTTTTTTATTGCTATATGACAACAGACAGGCTGACGGCCCCCTTAGAATTTAGTAGTTATCGTTGCCTATGGGTGTTTGCAATGCTAGTGGCATCGTAAACACGCTGCTGTCCCATAAGGGTACAGGAACTTGGGTCACTAATGCCGGAACACAACACCAAGTTATTATGGCGGCATACTTAAGACCAAAGGTGGTCGATGGTATACTTACATTAGTTTAAGAACTTAGTTATTAAGGTTAATAAAAAAGGTTTATTATTTTTTGCTTTTCAGTTTTTTCGGCGGTTTAATTTTTTTGTTAAAATGTTTTTATTTTATAATTTTTTGTGGCTATAATCTATTAATTACTACATGCTTAAATAAATCAATTCTGTCAAAAGTTATGCGTGGTCATAGATATAACCAGAGAGTGAACAATCAATCATTCTCTGTTTTCGTACCCTTAGGGTTGGAATTTTTTTTACAAATTTATATGGGACCAACTTCGGGGTCAACAACCCTTTGCAATAAAGAATTTTTAAAATCGGAATACCATATAAAAAGTTATGCGTGTTCATACATAAAAAAAGAAAAAATATATATACGCGACGAATTGAGAACCTCCTCCGTTTTTTTCGTCCGTTAAAAATAGTTGAAGAACATTCTTTGAAAAGCTTCTAAATGGTTATGTTATCTGTAAAAGAACGTAACAAGCCAGTCGATGTAATACCCAGTAACACCGCACAAGCCGTATAAAGGGAAGCCTAAAAAATTGTTATCCAATACCCAATGGAATGAGGTGCGACAAAGCGGGTCGACTCGCCTGACAGTGACACACGTTCAATTTTATAAAGGACTTGAACATTAATGTTTATAAAGTTATTTGAGCAAGCGTATTTTTGGTTTTTAACAAATCGTTAGTGGCTCAGCTTTAGGTGTTCGTATTTGCCATGTATATTCAACAGCTGGGTTGGCGTTGTTCGGACCTAATCACAAGATGTTATGCCTTTTATGTGTGTTCTCAGGGAACTGGGAGAAGCAATTTCGCATCGCATAATTGGTGACAGACAGAGGCTAGCCATAGGAAAGTTTGAACAATGCACGCGCGCCATACGTATTTTCGGCGATCCCAAACTTACGGATAGCCTAGACACACTTGGCTTTTGGAGAGACTTTGCGTTTCTTTGGGTATTCTACCGTGTGTATGACGTCTTTATTATTATAAAGCACTGTCCGCCACAAAAATCACATCGTGTAAAATTGATAACATGATTAATTCAACTTTCATTTGCCAAAAATACTCAAGATGCCATTATTTTTTTTAACTGGTATTCAGTCCATGGTTTTTAAATCCCGGTTGCAACCCAAACGTTTGCTTCGGTGCCCGAGTTCCATATTGAGTCTACCTGACTGAGTTTTTGAGTCTACCTGAAAAAATTCCGTATGGTGATATGAATAATCCATTTTAAAATTTATGACACCATTAGACTCATATTTTTGCTTTTGTAGTCAATTTTCAATTAGCCATTCTATTAAAAAAATTGGATGGAAAATTACAACAAAGTGTGTAATTTTCTAAATACTTGCAAAAGGAAAAGTGCTCCGAAATGAGATTGCCGGGCAGTTAGCGTAAAGGTTATTGCATTCCCTGACAAGATTTATTCCGTGGTGCTATTTTACCAACACATTCCTTGTACTTATTTACTTTTTCGTAACAAGTAGCCAGAATTGAACATCTTTTAGGATTGTGAGATATGAATACTAAATTATTTTTAGGTTGTGTATATAATTATCATCAATTAGTATTTTATACTGTTCCTTTGAAATATATCTACTTACCTATTAAATAACGGCTAACAGATTGGAACGAGAACATGTCGTACCTGCATAATGTTGAATGAGGGCAGGATGTTCTCCATGCAGGCGGAGTAAGAATACTAACCTCTGCGGTCCGCGTCAGCCTGTCTTAAAAGGCGACAAAACAACCCTAGCTACGTGATAGCGCCCCAAGCCCGTCTGGACGGCAACCACCCTTGGTCTATAAGTATGCCGCCATAATAACCTTGTGTTTCGGCACTCCGGCTCCAGCACCCGCGCCGCACGGACGTATTCACGCCTGCGCTCCCGAATCGCTATCGAGCCCCCCACTCCGCACCTCGCCGCATCGGTCGGATACCCGCCGCACCTCGCCGCACCCGCCGCATCGGTCAGCCGCCGCGCCCGGGCCTAGCCTATTGTATTGTATAAGTACAATAGCAGCTAACTCAGCGCAGCTGCGAATTGTTTCATTATATTGCCGAACGGGTGGACACAATCTGTTGCGAAGTTACATTCGCAATCGATTGCGATCCGCCTTACGGGCGATTCGACCCCTTACAAATCCACGCGAGTGGTCAGCCAAGGGATACCCAGCGGTGATAACGCACTTGGCTGAGGCGTGCCCCGAGCGCCTGCCGTTCCCCTTCAGGGAAAGGCAATCTCGGACGGGTCTGGACCACCCGGCCTTGGGGGGACCCCTAGTCGGGCCCAGATATCGCCCGTTTTTCCCACCTTCCCATCCCTCTTTCCATTCTTTGGGGCTGAATTTCCCCCAAAGCAGCTAGGGGCCTTCGCACAATAAGATCGGCGAAGGAACTATTCATAGCTTAGGGCTCACCCTAGTACTCACCCCTCTGCCTACCCCGGCAGAGGGACTTTCTTACACATCCGCGCACATCCCCGGGCTGTCCCACCCGAGGATGGACGGGAATAGGGACCTGCTATCGCTGTACTCGCTGGACGGAATCTTGAAATTCGTCCAGCGAAGCGACACCAAGACGCTGATGTTGCTTCAGAAGCACATCAGTGAGCGTTGCAACGCAACGCAACCCCGCCCCGCGACCCCGCGAGAGCCGCTTACCCCGGCCGAAATCGCGCCCCCCCCTTCCGTCGCGTCCGCGCTCCGCAGAGCCGCCGCGCTTCCTTCACCCGCCGCGCCCGCGCCCCGCGATCACGCGCATGCCGCCGCGCCGCCGACTCCATCTTCGAATGCTGCTGTACCGACAGCAGCAAACGCGCCGCGTCCCCCCGCCGCACCCGCTCCGTGTGGATCGGCGAGTTCCCCCGCGACGCTCCCCCCCGCCGGCTCCGTCCTCAACGGAACGGCGCAGTCTTTGAAGGCTCTCATGAGCCCGTTCGCTTCAGGGTCTCCGGCTTCACCGGAAAAAAAGGGCCCCGAGGCCCAAAAAAAGCGCGCCCCAAAAACGGCATCCGTGTCGGAGAGCGACACGGACTCGTCCGAGTCGTCCTCCGACATGGAGGTCGACCCCAATGTGGACTCGGAGGGTTTCCGAGTCCACACCAACAAAAGGAGGCGTAAGGCCCCCTCGTCAACCTCAGGCTCCGATGCTGCGCCGGCCAGCAAGGAGCCGCGTCAGGCAGAGCCGACGGCCCCAACACCGCGCCGCGAACGCCCCCCACCCCCCCTCATAATCAGAGATAAACATCTCTGGAGGGACATTCACGCGGCCCTCCCGCGTAAAGCGATCCGTCTCGTGGAGGCACGAGACGTTAATAATGGTATTAGGGTGACCGTACAGTCGCCCGAGGACCACCGCAGCCTCACGCGATACCTACTGGAGCACCGTATAGGCTACTATACGTATGCGCTCGAGGAGGAGAAACGTCTCCGCGTCGTCATCCGCGGACTCCCGAAGGAGATAGGAACCGCCGAAATTCTGGAGGACCTCCGCGCGCAAGGCCTCCCAGTCCACGAGGTGCACCGGATGCACCGCAGTAACACCAAAGAACCATATAATATGGTTCTCGCGATCCTTGACCTCACAAAAGAGGGCAAGGAAATCTTCAACATTAGATCGGTGTGCGGGCTCTCAAAGCTTATCTTCGAGAGCCCACACAACAAATCCACGCTCCGGCAATGCCACCGGTGCCAGCTTTACGGGCACTCGGCGCGCAATTGCCAGTCCCGCCCCAGGTGCGTGAAGTGCCTCGGGGACCATGGTACCGCGGAGTGCACCCGCACCAGGGACTCCCCCGACCCACCAGCCTGCGTCCTTTGTGGGAAGACTGGGCATCCCGCGAATTACCGCGGGTGCTCGGCTGCCCCTAAGCCCAAGATTAAGCCCAAAGGCAAGCCCCCAAAGGGCAAACGCCCAGCGGCTGCCCCCAAACCGGTCTATGTGCCGGCACCTGCCCCGGCGTTCAACGCCTGGACAGGGCTGCCCACCCTTCCACCCCCTCGACAGGCTATAGCTGGCTTCACAGCTAAGCCTGCTCCCAAACCGGCCCCAGTCGCGACCTCCGCGGCACCGGTCACCGCGTCCCCCTCTGCCGCAGAGGACCTTGCACTTGCGACCAAGTTCGCAAAGTCGCTCCCATTCGACCTCCAGGAGGTCAGGATCTTAGCGAATAAGCTAAGACAGGCCAGGTCTGTACAGGACCAGCTCCTCATCGCCATAGAGCATGGGGAGCTGCTTCAGATCCTCGCCAGTCCCGCAACCCATTAATTCCCAATGGATTGCGCAAGTAGGGAAAAACCCCGCTCACTGACTCTGGCTACGTACAACGCTGACGGCCTGCGTGACCAACGGGAGTTGGTTCATGAGTTCCTGAAAGAAGAAAACATAGACATTCTTCTCGTGCAGGAGACCCTTCTCAAACCCAGCATTGGCGATCCTAGGATCGCCAACTACAAGATCATTAGGAACGACAGGCGTACCGCCCCTCGGGGAGGCACGCTCATCTACTACAAGAGGTCACTGCACTGCTCCCCAGTAAATGTGCCTCCGTTAGACAATCTCGAAGTTTCTGCCTGCAGATTAGCGATGACAGGCCATCAGCCCATAGTCATCGTCTGCGCGTATCTCGCTTGCAAGCGACCGCTACTTCAAGCGGAGCTTGCATCTCTCTTCAGTCTAGGCCCGTCGGTTATCATCGCCGGCGACCTAAACTGTAAACATACTAGCTGGAACTGCTCCAGCTCCAACCCTAACGGCAGGACCCTCCTTCGTCACTCTGACGAGCTGCTTTTCGGCATCCTAGCCCCCATTACGCCCACCCGGTACCCGTATAATCGGGCCACCGGAGGCTCGCCCAACGTTCTCGATTTGGCGCTACTGAAGGGCGTGTCCCTCCAGTTCCGCTCAATCGAATCCCTAGACGACATCGACTCGGATCACCGCCCGGTCGTCCTTAGACTAGGCCCTTCGCCAGACCAGACGCCTCAGACCAAGTCAATCACCGACTGGTCCAGGGTCAGGGACTCACTCCAACGCGGAGGACTCGCTGACCCTGAGCAGGCCCCAGCCCCCATTAGGACCCTTCAGGACACGGAAGGGGCGATCGAAGCCCTCACCGGCCACCTCCAAAACGTCGTTCGGGAGTCGACTCGGCAAGTCCCATGCGGGGACGGCCGATTTGCGCTCCCGAGGGACGCGAGGGAGCTACTGAGGAGGAAGAGAGCCGCCGCCCGAGCCTATGACAGCTTCCCATCAGAGGAAAACCGAGTCGCCTTTCGTTCACTTCATCGGGAAGTGAAAGCCCGCATTCAGGAGCTCAGGAACCAACGCTGGGAGAGCCTGCTCTCGGAGATCTCCCCAACGCACCAGACATACTGGAGGTTGGCGAGATCGCTGAAAGCGGAATCCCTCTCGTCCATGCCGCCTCTCGAAAAACCCGACAACACTGTCGCGTTTGACGATGACGAAAAGGCGGAGTGTCTCGCCGAGAGTCTCAGGGAGCAATGCTCCCCCAACACCGCGCACGTCGACCCGGCCCACCTGCGCGTGGTGGACGCCGAGGTCGAACGGAGATCCTCTCTTCCCGCGGAAGACTCACTCGAGCCTGTCACGGTAAAAGAGGTACAGGACCTAATAAAAGGCCTCAGGCCCCGGAAAGCTCCCGGAGCCGACGGCATCTCCAACAAGCTGCTCAAGCTACTCCCTATACATCTGTTGATGATTCTGGTGAGCATCTTCAATGCCGCCATGGATAACTGCTCCTTTCCCTCCGCCTGGAAGGAAGCCGACGTCATCGGCATCCGAAAACCAGGAAAGCCCGCTGCGAAACCCTGCAGCTACCGTCCGATCAGCTTGCTCAGCGCGCTGGGCAAGCTGTACGAACGCCTCCTCTTGAGCAGACTCAGAGACTTCGCTTATGAAAATAAGCTGATCCCCGACGAGCAGTTCGGCTTTCGAGCCCTACACTCGTGCCCCCAGCAAGTGCTCCGCATCACGGAACACGTGCTCGCGAACTTCAATCGCGCCTCCAAACCCTGGAAGACGGGTGCTGTCTTCTTCGATGTGGCGAAAGCCTTCGACAAGGTCTGGCACAACGGCTTGATTTACAAGCTGTACAAACGGGGAGTGCCGGATAGACTCGTGCTCATCTTACGAGACTTTCTCCTTGATCGGAGCTTCCGCTTCAGAGTGGAGGGCACGCGCTCATCTCTCCACCCCATCAGAGCCGGAGTCCCCCAGGGCTCGGCTCTGTCCCCCCTACTTTTCACGCTGTACACCAGCGACATGCCCCGAACCCCACAGGTACATCTCGCCTTATACGCAGATGATACCGCCCTCTTCACTTCCGATATCAGTCAATATCGGATCTGCAGTCGTCTCAACACGGCGGTTGAGACGCTGGGCAACTGGTTCCGCACTTGGCGGATCGAGTTGAATCCGGACAAGAGCGCAGCGATCATGTTCGCTCGCGGCCCCCGCACTCAAAATGAGAGTCGGCCGACTCAAACGAGGCGGCAGTCTCTCGTCCCCATACATCTATTTGACCGCGTCATCCCTTGGGTTGACGAAGTCAAATACCTAGGAGTCACTTTAGATAGAGGCCTGTACTTCAGCAAACACATCAGGACGGTAAGGAACAGAGCACACTTTGTGCTCGGTCGCCTCTACCCAATGATATGCGGGAAGAGTAAGATGTCCCTTAGGAATAAGGTGACACTTTACAAAACCTGCATCCGACCGATCATGACGTACTCGAGCGTAGTCTTCGCCCATGCCGGCAAATGCTACATCAACTCGATGCAGCGGCTGCAGAATAAGTTCTTGCGCATGGCAGCCCAAGCGCCACTTTACATGCGCAACGCGGACCTTCACCGCGACCTGGAGCTCCTTCCCGTGAAGGAGTACATGGTATCCCTTTCGCGATCCTTCTTCGGTCTCGCTCCCCACCATCCCAATCCACTGGTGGTGGAGACAGTCAATTACACGCCCAACCGCCGAGCACCCCACGCACGTCGTCGCCCGCGTAACGTGCTCACGGATAGACGCGACCCCATTTCTAGGACGCTAAAGCGAATGCTCTCGCGGACGCAATCCCCTCCAGTCCGGCATGGACCAGCCCGACGAAACAGGTTTAGGGATGCCTTCCGCCCCCCATAGCCTGTAGACGCACACAAACCACACAGTACATAAATACACGTAGAATAGATGTGTTGCGGGGGAGTTTCTTTCGCCGTTTCTTCTCCCCCAGCTATAAGCACTCCGAAACGGTAGTAGATTAGAGTAGGATCGGCTTCACCGGTGAAGTCGATAGTCCCCAATTAATAGTATTCTTGCCATTCGTGGCTGCTATCAATTATCCCCATGCAGCGTTCGAGCCGGGAGCGCGCCTCACAGGAGGCGCGTGACCGAGCACGCTGCCACGGCTGATCGACCCCGCTCCCACGGGGTCGGAATGCCTTTTCCGCCCGGTGTCGCTGTCGTTAGTCGTCTGAGACGATGACAGCTTTAGCTTTAAGAAAAAAAAAAAAAAAAACTTGTGTTTCGGCATTAGTGACCCAGGTTACTGTACAAATAGGGTAACTGCTTACCGTTAAGTGGGCCGTCAGCCTGCCTGCTGTTCCACAGCAATAAAAAAAGGAATGAGAATATCTATTACAGATTTTATTTATACAATTGCCCGTCGATTTACTTTTCAGTTGATTTACCTAATAGGTAAACAGAATACAAAGTTCTGTTGCAGGGTTTATTTTTGGGTTTTAAGAAACAGTAAGCAGATTTTCCTATTAAAACCAAACTTTGCCAAATATTTCTCGTCTTATGTTAAGGTTAGAAAGTAAACTAGGCGCGCATCGAGGTTTCGCGCGTTCAGAAGAGACAAAAACAGACAAAAGCCGGTCGGCGCTACTTGGAGTCTCGGCTAGACAAACGTCACATCTCGTATCCCAACGTTTAAGGAGAACGAAGGAACACTGGGGTAGTTCTAGTGAGCAGCGATGTACATCCCCTAACCAAAAGATAGGTTCATTGTATGTAGTGTATTTTCAACTTTCAAAAACAGCATACTTTAAGTTCTGTAATATATAAGTATCAGGAGCAATAAATCTCTCAAGTCACATGATAGCGTTTACCAGCTTAGGTTAAATTTAGATTAGCAAAGAATTCCACGTCGATTTTATTGCACCCATAATGTGTTTTAAATTCGAACTGCGGTAAACTACGCAATAAAAAGCAGTTGAAAATACATTTGAATAAACAAAAAAGTTGTATCTTCATTTTTTTAATGCTGTAGGACAGCAGACAGGCTGACGGCCCGCTTAGAATTTAGCAGTTACCGTCGCCTGTAGATGTTTGCAACGCCAGTGGCATCGCGAACACGCTGCTGTCCCATAAGGGTACAGGATCTTGGGTCACTAATGCCGGAACACAACACAAGGTTATTATGGCGGTATACTTAAGACTAAAGGTGGTTGCCATCCAGATGGGCTTGAGGTCCTACCACGTAGCTAGGGTGGATTGTATTGTCGCCTTTTACGACAGGCCGACCCCAGCTGCATAGGTTAGTATTCTTTCACCGCCCCTACACAGATAAAAACCTCGAGGAAAAATTCTATTCTTAACGGGTTCCTCAGGTCCGGGTGGGACCAAGGGATATGTGGGACTCCGGGAACGATGTTTGGCCATCCCGAAAAAAAAGCCCCCCTGTTCTCCTATTGCCACGTACAAAATCATTTGTATTATTTGCAAGATATTAGCATAGAAAAATGCGAAAGATAAATGCTATATGATAAGAAAATGCTAAAATGAAAGAGGCGTAGAAGAGAATATATAAAGAGGGGTAGATAAACTGAAGATGGATGCATAAAAGATGGTATGGTAAAAAAAAGTTTGTGAATATTAAGATGACGACTACAGAACATTGAAAAGAAAGAACATGTGTTGACCCCACGTGATGTGGGGTAAGCGCAGAAAAAATAAGAGTTACTAGCTTAGAAAAGTGTCAGGAGATTGAGTAAAGCCAACTGCTATAACTTACTTTCTATCATATAAGATTCAAGCTTTTTGAAAATAGGGATATCAGACTGTGTAAATTAAAAGTGTCGAAATGATTAACTAAGCTTTACACTGTAGGATGCGAGAAGAACTAACACGGATTTATTAATTACGGTAATGCTGACAACATTACACCTAAGAAGAAGAAGAACAAAATGGCGTCTAATATTAATATCAGCTAAAGTAATTAATGTTGCAATGTAAAAATAGCGACAAGCAACTCATATAAACACGTAGTAGCTATAGAAAATTTACGACGGTATTGAAATGTAACGATCGTTTTCTTGACGATACTATAAACATTTTGGTCTAATAAAAACTTATTAATTGAGACATAACCCCTACTGTCATAAAATGGTTATTTGTGTACAGTTTTTGGGTATTTATATCTTTTTTTGTGTTTTTATTTATGATCAGTGTCCATGGCGAATCTATTTGTTGTAATACTTCTTTTCTAGATTGTTTCAAAATTTTTATACATTATACTATTCAGTTATTTAATTCTTTATCCTATTAGTTATTCTTTTTCATAACGCATATTTTTACAAGAAAATAGATGTCGCAAAATTTTTACAGGGATAACATGGTCTTTGATCTTGAAATGAGAACAGAGCGCTGTCATTCCTTTAAATTGTACGTAATTTTGTAGGTTTATAGCTATATATGGTCACTTTATGTAAATATCCTATGCCAAAATATATTTTCGGCTTTAAATAATAAAAAGGATTTTAGATTAAAATAAGCATAGTATTTTGTCACTTGTGAAGAGTGTGTAATCACTAGGTCTCATTCAATTAGTGTAAAGAACTGTTGAAAAATTGATAAAATGTCAACGAGTGAAGTCACACTGTATACGTAGTTATGCCAATCGACATAACAACTTTTTGCGTAACCACCGTAAGCTAAAAAGGGTCTAACCACGAGTCGCATAAGGGTCCTTGGAAAATACATTTGCTTTGTTGAGTTAGGAAAATTGTATACCTATACTTACCTATAATATATTATACAAATATCAAATATATTTTGACGACCTTTGTAGCGTAACTACTAACACACGTCGGTACGCTTACGGAAGTCACGGGTTCGATGCCCGTTTCGCGTCTGTTTATGTTTTTTTGTAAATAAATAATTATTTACAAAAAAACTTGTGTTGTGTTGTCGCATATGTGGGGATTATATTTCTGTCCCAAATTTGGGTGTTTATTAATAATATGTATTTATTTATAAAATAATATATATATATATATATATATATATATATATATATATATATATATATATATATATATATATATATATATATATATATATATATATATATATATATATATATATATATATATATATATAATATATATATATATATATATATATATATATATATATATATATGTATATATATATATATATATATATATATATATATATATATATATATATATATATATATATATATATATATATATATATATATATATATATATATATATATATATATATATATACATACCTAGTCAGGTCATAAGTATTGTCACACAGTAAAAACTTTTCTATTAGAATGCTGGCCACAAAAAAGTTTATTGAATTCGAATTTCGAATTGTTCATGAAAATAAAAATGTATAACTTTTAGAATTTTACTCATTTTTAAATATGGAGTGGACGCTTAAAGAAGACCGTGTTGCAGTTATTGCGTTGCATCGTTACAGTTACGCGCCAATTCAAATTTTTAACATACTGAAAAATTTGAATATAACCAAAAGATTCGTTTATCGTACCATCAAACGATACAATGAAGACTCTAGTGTAGATGATAGGTCAAGAAGTGGTCGCCCTCGGTCTGTTAGGACTCCAGCAGTGATAAAAGCCGTGAAGGCACGAATTCAAAGAAATCCCAAACGTAAGCAGAAACTGTTGGCCCTTCAGATGGGGTTAAGCAGAACCACGGTGAAAAGGGTGTTAAATGAAGACTTAGGGCTTCGGGCATATCGAAGAAAAACAGGACATCGTTTGAATGCTCGTCTAATGGACCTGAGACTGAAGAGATGCCGCGCTTTGTTGAAGCGGTACGCGGGAAAAAAATATCGGGAAATTCTTTTTTCGGATGAAAAAATGTTTACCGTAGAAGAGAGCTACAACAAACAAAATGATAAGGTGTACGCACACAGTAGTGAAGAAGCGAGCAACCGTATTCCGCGTGTCCAACGAGGTCATTTTCCATCCTCGCTCATGGTATGGTTGGGAGTTTCTTATTGGGGCTTAACAGAGGTACATTTTTGTGAGAAAGGTGTAAAAACGAATGCTGTTGTGTATCAAAATACAGTCCTGACGAACCTTGTGGAACCTGTTTCTCATACCATGTTCAATAACAGGCACTGGGTATTCCAACAAGATTCGGTGCCAGCTCATAGAGTGAAGAGCACACAAGACTGGCTGGCGGCGCGTGAAATCGACTTCATCCGGCACGAAGACTGGCCCTCCTCCAGTCCAGATTTGAATCCGTTAGATTACAAGATATGGCAACACTTGGAGGAAAAGGCGTGCTCAAAGCCTCATCCCAATTTGGAGTCACTCAAGACATCCTTGATTAAGGCAGCCGCCGATATTGACATGGACCTCGTTCGTGCTGCGATAGACAACTGGCCGCGCAGATTGAAGGCTTGTATTCAAAATCACGGAGGTCATTTTGAATAAACTTTAATGTCATAAGAATCTATGTTTTGTTAAGTTCATTTTGGTATATGAATGGTTACATAATTAATAAACTTGTTACAATTATTTTACATTAAACATGTGACAGAATTTATGACCTGACTAGGTATATATATATATATATATATATATATATATATATATATATATATATATATATATATATATATATATATTATATTAGTTGTCTAGTACCCATAATACAAGGATTTCCTTGGTTACTTTAGAACTTTTTTTACTTTTTTTATTGCTGTAGGACAGCAGACGGGCTGGCGGCCCGCATAAAATTTAGCAGTTACTGTCGCCTATGTGTATTTATAACGTCAGTAGCATCGCGAACACGCTGCTGTCTCATAAGGGTACGGGAACTTGGGTCACTAATGCCGGAACACAACGCAAGGTTATTATGGCGGCATACTTAAGACCAAAGGTGGTCGCCATCCAGACGGGCTGGAGGCCCTACCACGTAGCTAGGGTGGGTTGTTTTGTCGCCTTTTACGACAGGCCGACCCCAGCCGCAGAGGTTAGTATTCTTTCTCCGCCCCTGCACCGATAATAACGAAACTGAAACGGAACTGTGTAAATTGTCTTAGTATACTCATATATTATACATTTATTAAATTTTCTGCCATTTCATTTACTGCTATCTATACTTTTATGAACTTTAGTCCGGCTGCATGCTAAATATTCTTCTTCCTGCTACTAGCTTGGCAAAAGAAATATATGCAAAGTTATTAAGTTTATTTTTCCACAATCATAAGCATTATCCTAAATACTCCCTTATTTCATGTTGGATATTTTGCAACTTTGTTGATAAGCTCCGGGCTTAAGCTTTGGTTTATGTTCCTTCAAAGAGGGCGTGTTTTGTTCCAGGCCTTTCATTATCCTTTTAGAACATGCCGTTATAATCTTTAATTATAATGACGAGAATAAATAAAGAAAATATATATTTATCCGTGCAGGGGCAGAGAAAGAATACTAACCTCTGCGTCCGGGGTCAGCCTGTCGTAAAAGGCGACAAAACAACCCACCCTAGCTACGTAGTAGGGCCTCTAGCCCGTCTGCATACCGACCACCTTTGGTTTTAATATGCCGCCATAATAGCCTTGCGTTGTGTTCCGGCATTAGTTACCCAAGTTCCTGTACCCTTATGGGACAGCAGTGTGTTCGTGATGCCACTGGCGTTGCAAACACCCATAGGCGACGATAACTGCTAAATTCTAAGTGGGCCATCAGCCCACTTGTCTGCTGTTTTACAGCCATAAAAACGCTAAGTCTTAAATGTTTGTTTATACATAATTTCTAATATATGTACGTCTTTCTACTGTATATACGATTTGTTTTGATGTGCAGTTTTACTAGTTTTAGACAGTAAAAAAATCCTGCCTGTATCGACTGCAACACTCCACTTTTTTCTGCCATTTTACACAGTCTTCGACATCTCTACGTTGGAGGACTTAGTATGCATATGAACGTACGATTTGAGGCCAATGCTTATTGACCTATCACTAATGACTTACTCTAACTTCTGTTTTAAAAATCAGATTTTTTATTACACTAATTATATTAATTTATTACATGCATATTCTACTACCCAGTTAGATAGTTATATTGTATGTAAAGAAGTTAATCTATACAGGTTTATATATACTATTTCTGTTTGTATATTTATTGTTTATACAAAGATAACTAAGCTTCATATTGTGTATTGAGTATGAAGGTGTATAATTGTTCTGTATTTTTTTGTTTCAAATAATGTTTGAATAGTTTTTGGCAATATTTATGTTATAAATATTTTTAATAAACTATTTTTTGTGGTCCTAATTATTATCATTTTTAATGTAACTTTCTTTTATTATAATTCTTGTGTAATTTTTTTGTGTATTTTATTTTGTGTTTAAAATCAATGTCGATATGTATAAGTTTAATATTCTATGTATATTGTATTTTTTTGTTGTTGAAGTTCGTTTGTCACTGTCGTCATTCGGTGGGTCTTTTTTGTCTCGAGGAAAAACCTTATTCTTCCGAGGGGACCGAGGGATATGTGGGACCCACTAAAAAACCCCGTTGATCTCCTATCCCCTAAGCCAGGGCCCATGGATATGTGTCTTTCGGTGGACCTAACAGAAGATCAGCGCAAGTTTTTCAAACCTGCAAATGCTGAACTATACTGTATTTTATGTAAACCTAATTAATTTTTTTCTTTCTCTTTTTCTCTCTTTCTAGCCTAACCCTAGCTAGATGTTAGGGTTTCGAAAACGTCTGGTTCGCAACCATCCCTGATCTCTAACATATTTGTCATCATAATAACTTTATGTTATCTCCTATGAGTGACCCAGGTTTCAGTTTCCCTTCGCGGACGGCAGCGTATTAGCGGAGCCCAACGCATTACAAACATCCATAGGTTACGAACTGCTTACTACGAACTGGGCTGTCAGCCTGTCTAATGTTCTGTATCAATAAAAATGTAATACATATTATCAAGTGTATTCTCCAGTTTATAATAATTTAGCTTTAAAATTAATATCAACGTACCTTTGTTAGGACCTCAAAACAGATGCACATGAACAAAGTACCATAATCCACTAACGAGTGCTACATGAACGCACATGAATACGGTGTTATAAAGCTCAAACGATATTATGTTCTTTGTAGCGCTTTATTTTATTTTTGTGTAGGAACATAATATGTGTGTTGAAAGAACGTTGTGTTCTCTAAATGTACTAAACAATATTAATATTTATATAATAAAAGAAAAGGTGTGCTTATTAAAAACTCTCTCTGTTAGAGGAAATAGACTGTATGTATATTTTATATACTGATAAGTAAGACTGTATGTATATTTTATATACTTATACAACTTCCGGCGTAACGGCTAACGCATGTCGGTACCCTTTCGGAGGTCACGGGTTCGATTCCCGTCCCGCGTCTGTGTGTTTATGTATAATGTTTATTTATTTACAACAGAAAAGTATATATGTAGTATTTATTTATTTATTGTTAGAACTGTGTACATTATAATGTTGGTAAGTACATTTTGTATCAACAGTTTGCCTTTTTAAGACGTACAATATTTATAAAGGTATTTTTATGCTTCCAATTATTAGAAAATAATAGTATCATATTCATTTATTTGCATTTATAATTTTATTATATCTAATTGTTTTAGTATATTAGTTGTCTAGTACCCATAACGTAAGTGATATGGCTACTTAGTTCGAGACTAGATGGCGTGTTGTGAAATGTACCAATATATTTATTTATTTATACTGCCACGCTTGTCTAAGGCAGATTGGTGAGTTAAATATACCGGTGATCTCGGTTTGCAGGTTTCCTTACCATATATATCGGTAATAATAATCAAAATTAATAATAATTGTAAAGTCTTCCTCTTTGGTATATATCCTTTAAGTGGAAACTTTACTGATTTGTTAATTTTTATGTTATCTTTATATTGTGATTTATTGTAATTGTATGTTTCCCAAATAAATAAAAATAAATAATAAATAAATATAATAACAACAATTCATACAGCATCATCATCGTCATAAAGTGCAGGGCGCTTATGTTATTGGTTCTACGAAACTAATATCCGTTTCAAAAACCATATATAGCTTTTTGGAAATATAATACTTTTATATAATATATCGGTCTTGTGTGCAGTATAATAAATTATTTTATTCTTTGGATCTTTTTAATAGTTATATTTTATATAATATAAATCCGATGTCACAAGACTTTGTAATGATAAATTATAATTCTTTGTAATGAATTCTGTTTTTGTTATTTGATTCATTTATTGAACTCTAATGGAACCACGAAAATACATTAATTTTACTTACTGTCGACTTTTTATTAATTATTGTAAATAATATAACGTTTGACTAAATTATGAATATGATTTTTTTTATATATTATTTTTACCAATTATAAATTGTTAAATTTATTTAATTATGTATTTGGAAATGTTTCTTTATTAACTTAAATAAACTGCAATTGAATTGTATTTTTTTGTTATAAAATGTATTATTTATTAGTGGAATCTGGGTTGATGTATGTATTTTGTATATTTTTAATTGTTTTCTGAATTATTTTTGTTTTGGGTCTTTCCCATATAAAGAAATATAAAAAAAAAATTAAAGAAACATCTGGATTAGGGACGGCAACTTCAACACGCGCCCGCATGCGGTGTGTTAGCCGTTTGATCACGGAGGTCGTCATTTAACAAATAGGTGTAATTAAAATTTTAAATTAAGCGCCATACACTCGATTACTCTATATACACATGCTATTAAAGAAGGATTTTATATCAAGGAGAATAAAATGTCGTCAGACAGCTGTTGCGCCTGAAACTGAAATATAATAAACTATATCCACAGGGTTGTTTCTAGTACCTTCTCGGCCATTAAAGGAAGCGCAGGTACGCCGAAGTCAAATCTTATGATTGTGGTAGTGATCTCTGGTTTATATGCAACCGAGGTAAGCCCTTGGATGATGATGAAATAATTTAATCACTACAGAGTGTTTGATAATAGATGAATAGTAGGACCAGTAGGTTTAGCTATAACATATGTATATATAGCACTCGAGGACAGTCATGATTATTGTTCACGACGAACGTAAACAAACATAAAGGTATGTGCTAGACGACGGCAATACCGCATCGACGGCCGTATTAGCTATGCGGCGGCAATACCGAATCGACAACCAAACGTGTAAATATTTAGAATTAAGTAAATTATTGCTGTTTACATAATGTTGTAGAATAAACTATGTATTTTTTATGTGTTTTATTCGGGGACGTGTTAGACCTATGTACAATATTATGGGTGCGTAGGGGAATATTATGGCTGGCACGTCCCTTAGAAGATATAATGAATAGATTGTATTAGATTTAATTACTTTGTAATAGTTGTTCCCTCCCAGCAGTAAGTCCCGGACCGATCCCTGGCATTATTATGGGTCAGGTAAGGTCCGGGTAGTTCAACCGAGGCACACGCTCCCGCGAATATGCAAAATTGCAGGTAGGTGTGCGCTCCACGACAATGCGGGTGTAAATGAATAAGGCCCCCCTCGTCCGCGCGCCTTTTATATGACGGCGGTGCGGGGCGAGGTAGGGAGAGAATTACGCGCGGCGAAAAGCCATTAATATAGTTCGGTGTTTACAGACACTATTGAGAGGATAGGCTGCTGGAAGGGAGCAATATAATAAAATACGGATGAATAATGTAAATAGCGATAAGTATAGTATATAAGGAAAATAAAGTTAAGGGGGTGAGGTCGGTCAGGCGCGGTAACAGAGTGGGGATAATTAGGATAAAAAGCGGGTCGAAATGGGGAAAAAGGGCACTTGTGGAGATTACCAGAACTGAACAGGGCGTACTCGGGTATACAGGCTGAACAGGGCGTACGCGGTTATACAGTCAGGACAGGTCGGTCATACAGGTCGGTAGCACTCATAGGCAAACAGGTCGTACTCGCCGCCACGAAAAACCCCCCTCTGGGACCGCCGCCGGCCCGCATCCGCCTGCTGATCATGAAACGTCGTTTTATTGGCACCCTTCCCGCCTAAATTCAACCATACAGTCCACTGATCTCCCATCGGCAACATCATTTGGTCCTTCGAGCCGGATCTAGCACCAACATCATTTGGTCAGCTTCGAGCCGGATTCAAGAACTGGAAAATGCCGATTACTAGGAGCCGCAGCGGGAAGGAAAGCCATATCAGCAAAGCCACGGAGAGCGCCACGGAGGAGACCAGCGGGGGGGCGTCCGAGTCAGGTACGGAGACGGCAACCACAGCAACCGAAACCATAAAATGCATACCGCCCTCCGTGTCCCAGACTCGGACAATGCCGCCGCCGGTCTTACGCGAGCTCTTCCGTCGGGAAGGCGTACAGGAACCGCCTACATCTGCGCCGGCAACTAGGGCACAGTCAAGAAAATCCTCGGCGTCCCGTAGACGTATCGCCGAGCTGGAGATTCGGGAAAAATTGGCTGCGCTAAAATTGAAGCAAATCGAGGCCGCGGTCGAGCTTGAACAAGCCCGGCTGGAAAGGATCCGAGTTGAATCCTCAGATGACGAAGAAATGGAGGAGGATGTGGAAGCACCCAAAAAGAGGGTAGATATGTGGTTCGAGAGAATACCGAAATCTCATGAACACCCACAACCTTCTGCCGCCGAAGTAACCGCCAAGAATGAAGAAATTATTATGGAAGGACGAGGACAGGCTGCCCGTGTCGACAATATGGCACACGGACAACGGACCCACATGGAGGGCCCACCTGCGCGTTCTAGCGGCATGGATGTCGCTGCGTTGGCGGAAGCAATAACGGAGGTGGCAAGAAATGGATCAAGGCATGCGCGCTTCGCAAACGAGCTACCATACTTCAACGGACAGAGCGGCGAATGGCTCACCTTCCGGGCAGCATTCCAGGAGTCCCGGGGGTGGTTTTCGTCAATGGAAAACGTTGCACGCCTGCGTAGAAGCCTCAAAGGGACCGCCTTGGAGGCCGTAAATGCCCTGTTAATC
This sequence comes from Malacosoma neustria, assembly GCA_963693495.1. Lineage (NCBI taxonomy): Eukaryota > Metazoa > Arthropoda > Insecta > Lepidoptera > Lasiocampidae > Malacosoma > Malacosoma neustria. Next base: position 6,968,796 of record OY856393.1, read on the forward strand.
GCACAAACAGGGCCCGACGAAATTATAAAAGCACTAGAAAGACGGTTCGGCAGACCGGACGCGCTCGTGCTGGAAGAAATGGGAAAAATCAAGGCACTACCAAGGATCACCGACAGCCCGCGGGATCTTTGTGTTTTCGCCAACAAAATAGCAAACATAGTGGCCACAGTCGACGTGTTGAAAAAACCGCAGTATCTACACAGCCCGGAGATGTTGCGATCTGCAGTAGAAAAGTTAACGCCGCTTTTGAAAAATAAGTGGTACGATTATGCCACGCTACGAAAAGAAGATGTGCCAGAATTGAAAAAATTCGCCACATTCATTAATGAAGAAGCCGACAAGTGCATCGCCTACGCCCCAGTCGAAGAAAAAACAGAAAAATATCTCCCGAAGAAAAGGGCAGAATATATTAATGTACTCAATAAGAGTGAAAAGGACAGAAGATGCGAGAAGAAAAATGGGTGTGCTATATGCAAATTAGCACACGCCTTACCTGACTGCAAACAGTTTCACAACAGTGATGTGAATAAGCGTTGGGAAATTGTGAAGAAAAGTGGTCTGTGTTTTTTATGCCTGAAAAACAAACACCGACGCACAGATTGCCGCGCCACCCCGTGTGGCAAAGGAAGGTGCTCGCTACGCCACCACCGGCTCCTGCACCACGAGAAAACATTCTTCAAGAAAGCATCAACTGTCGAAGAACCCGAGAGGACCCCGACACCCTCAGGGGAAGTATTAGCATCCGCGATGGCTCGCAGCGAAAACAACGGGACCCGCCGCGCATATCTAAAGGTAGCACCAGTGTGTGTGTCCGGCCCAAAAGGGCGACGCCACACCTATGCATTGTTAGACGAAGGAAGCACAGTGACCATAATCGACGCCAAGTTAGCTGAGGAACTTGGACTCGAAGGTCGGCGGGACCCTATGAAGATGCAAGGGGTGCAAGGCAGTGAGTCGTCACACGACTACAGTCGACGAGTCACAGCGAAGATAAGGGGCTCTTACGAGAGGGAAGAACACACCTTAAGAGACGCCCGCACCGTGCAGAATATGAGCTTCTTCACGCAAACGATATCCCGGAGAGATGTGCAGGGCTGTGCATATCTCAAGGATATTGAGAATGAGTTAATTTACCAGGAAGCTACGCCGAAAATATTAATTGGTCAAGACAACTGGGAGTTGATAATCTCGAAGGAGGTACGAAGAGGACCACGCGACAAGCCGGTCGCCTCCCGTACCGAGCTGGGCTGGGTGCTACACGGATGCCGCACCTCGTCTACGAAGCCAGTCGCCTTTTGTTCCCACTTAAGCGCAGTAAGTGAGGAGGGCGATCCCCTGGAAAAGCTGATGAAAAAATATTTCGCCTTAGAGGCGCTGGGAATCGAACCCAGGACGCAGAAAAGCGACCCCGATCGTCTCGCATTACAAATATTGGATGAAACGTGCCGCCGCCAAGAAAACGGACACTATGAGACGGGGTTATTATGGAAGAATAAAAATGAACTATTCCAGAATAATTATGAAAATACATTAAAAAGGCTCCGAAACTTGGAAAGAAAATTGGACCGCGACGAAGATTTGAAGAAAATGTACGAAGAAAGAATGGAAAATTTAACGAAGTCAGGGTACGCGGAGCTCGCACTGGAGCCCCCTACCGGCGGGAGAACATGGTACCTCCCCCACTTCGCCGTAGTAAATCCCGGCAAGGAAAAGATACGGGTGGCACACGACGCCGCCGCCAAGTATCAGGGACGCAGTCTAAACGACATGCTGTTGTCGGGACCCGACCTTCTTCAGTCGCTGCCAGGAGTAATAATGTAATATAAGCAACGCTGTCGCCATCGCCGCTGATAACACCGGCTAAACGCATCATGCAAAATACATGGAAATATAAAACAGAATGGGATGACGTTATACCGGATGAATTGCAAACAAGATGGGCGAATTGGTTGAGTGAAGTTAAATCACTGTCGCAACTCCGTGTCCCACGATGTTACGAGCACAGACCCGCGCTGCAGAGGGAGTTACACACCTTTGTGGACGCCAGCGAAGAAGCCTACGCAGCAGCAGTATACATACGCATCAAGACGACGTGTGGTGCCGTAAGTGTCGCGCTGGCGGCGGCGAAAAGCCGCGTGACACCGACGAAACCTGTATCCATCCCACGGCTGGAACTGCAGGCAGCTGTGTTGGGCGCGCGATTAGCCAAGTCGGTACAACAGGGACACGACTGGGAGCTAACGCGCCGATACTTTTGGAGTGATTCGCGCACCGCCTTAGCGTGGATTCGGGCGGAGCCGCGCACTTTCAAGACGTTTGTGGCGCATCGTGTGGCGGAGATCGAAGATATAACGAAAAAGAATGAATGGCATTGGGTCCCCACTGCATTGAACACAGCGGATGATACTACAAGGAAAACCCCCCGGGATTTCGGCCCTACGCACAGATGGTTCACCGGCCCGGCCTTTTTATACGAAGAGGAGGACAGGTGGCCGACAGAAGGGAGAACCGAGATCCTCAAGACAGGGGAGGAGAAAGAAATAGAAAATGTGTGTCAAATTGTGGGGATGCAACCGACATTAATCATCGACTTCACAAGATATTCTAAATTTGAAAAATTACTGCGAGTTATGGGCAGAGTGTTACAATTCATCGAAATATGTAAACAAAGAACACAAACAGTGGCGGCGGCGGCACGAAAAAGAAGTAAGAAAAACATTTTAAAAGATGAAGATTGGAAATTAACGCAGAGAAGATGGAAACAACGCAAAACAATTGAAAAAACGGGCACGAATGAAGATAAGAAGTACAAGATAATGGACGGAAATTTACTTATGCGCGCAGAGCGCCTACTAATATTATTAGCGCAAAAGGACATGTTTACAAATGAAACTATGTCTAAGGACAGGGGCTTAAATAATTTAGCCCTGTTCAAAGATGAAAATGGAATCCTGCGATTGAAGAGCAGGATAAGTGAGGCCCAGGATATTAGTTTCGACATGGCGAACCCTATTATCCTACAGGGTAAGCAATCGTACACAACTTTGTACATACAACGTGTACATGAAAACCTTCACCACGGAGGAGTAGAAACGGTAGTCAACGAGCTACGGCAGCGAATATGGATAACGAGGATACGACCCTCAGTCAAGGCAGTGTTGAAGAGGTGTCTTCGCTGCCGGCTTAGGAAGGCGAAGCCGGCCCAGCCATCCACTGGGAGCCTACCGCAGGCGCGCCTGGCTCACCATGCGCGCCCCTTCACCTTTACTGGGCTCGACTATTTCGGCCCGATGGAGGTAACCGTGGGAAGACATCGAGAGAAAAGGTATGTGGCGCTGTTTACGTGTATGACGTCACGGGCCATACACCTGGAGCTCGTGGCGTCCTTGAGCACGGACTCCGCTATAAACGCGCTTCGCAGATTTATTGCGAGGCGAGGCTGCCCCACAGAAATATGGAGTGACAACGCGACGTGTTTCCGTTCGGCCGACCGCGAGCTCGCGGAGGCCTGGCGGACCTTGGAGGAGGCGGCAACCAGCCGTCAGATCGCCTGGCGGTTCTTACCGCCGGCGGCCCCCTTCATGGCAGGCGCTTGGGAGCGCATGGTGCGCTCAGTGAAAGAAGCCCTGAGCGTGACACTCCACGAACAACACCCGAGTGACGAGACGCTCGTCACGCTACTCGCCGAAGTCGAAGCCACCGTCAACTCGCGGCCCCTAACCCATGTGGCCGTGGGTCCCGATGAGCCGCCCGCCATCACGCCGAACCTGGTGCTGCTGGGGCCAAATTGCTTCATGCCAGCCCCCGGCAGCTTCGAAACAAGCGACGCGACGGCACGCGCGCAATGGAGGCGCGCACAGTACCTAGCAGACGTCTTCTGGCGACGCTGGGTGCGGGAGTACCTGCCGCTGCTGCAACACCGGCGGGAGCCCTACGCGAGCGGGGACAGCCCTGCAGTCAACGATCTGGTCGTAATCTGCGACCCGAACCTACCACGCAACACATGGCCCCGAGGACGAGTGACGGCGGTCTACCCCGGGAAGGACGGCGAAGTTCGTGTCGTGGACGTGGTGACCAGCAACGGAAGAGTCCTGAGGCGCCCTACGAAGAAAGTCGTCGTGATACCCGTGAAGGAATCGCAGTGCGACGGCGGGAGAAATGTTCACGACGAACGTAAACAAACATAAAGGTATGTGCTAGACGACGGCAATACCGCATCGACGGCCGTATTAGCTATGCGGCGGCAATACCGAATCGACAACCAAACGTGTAAATATTTAGAATTAAGTAAATTATTGCTGTTTACATAATGTTGTAGAATAAACTATGTATTTTTTATGTGTTTTATTCGGGGACGTGTTAGACCTATGTACAATATTATGGGTGCGTAGGGGAATATTATGGCTGGCACGTCCCTTAGAAGATATAATGAATAGATTGTATTAGATTTAATTACTTTGTAATAGTTGTACCCTCCCAGCAGTAAGTCCCGGACCGATCCCTGGCATTATTATGGGTCAGGTAAGGTCCGGGTAGTTCAACCGAGGCACACGCTCCCGCGAATATGCAAAATTGCAGGTAGGTGTGCGCTCCACGACAATGCGGGTGTAAATGAATAAGGCCCCCCTCGTCCGCGCGCCTTTTATATGACGGCGGTGCGGGGCGAGGTAGGGAGAGAATTACGCGCGGCGAAAAGCCATTAATATAGTTCGGTGTTTACAGACACTATTGAGAGGATAGGCTGCTGGAAGGGAGCAATATAATGAAATACGGATGAATAATGTAAATAGCGATAAGTATAGTATATAAGGAAAATAAAGTTAAGGGGGTGAGGTCGGTCAGGCGCGGTAACAGAGTGGGGATAATTAGGATAAAAAGCGGGTCGAAATGGGGAAAAAGGGCACTTCCCCCATTACGCCCACCCGGTACCCGTTTAATCGGGCAACCGGAGGCACGCCCAACGTTCTCGATTTGGCGCTACTGAAGGGCGTGTCCCTCCAGTTCCGCTCTATCGAATCCCTAGACGACATCGACTCGGATCACCGCCCAGTCGTCCTTAAACTAGGCCCTTCGCCAGACCAGACGCCTCAGACCAAGTCAATCACCGACTGGTCCAGGGTCAGGGACTCACTCCAACGCGGAGGACTCGCTGACCCTGAGCAGGCCCCAGCCCCCATTAGGACCCTTCAGGACACGGAAGGGGCGATCGAAGCCCTCACTGGCCACCTCCAAAACGTCGTTCGGGAGTCGACTCGGCAAGTCCCATGCGGGGACGGCCGATTTGCGCTCCCGAGGGACGCGAGGGAGCTGCTGAGGAGGAAGAGAGCCGCCGCCCGAGCCTATGACAGCTTCCCATCAGAGGAAAACCGAGTCGCCTTTCGTTCACTTCATCGGCAAGTGAAAGCCCGCATTCAGGAGCTCAGGAATCAACGCTGGGAAAGCCTGCTCTCGGAGATCTCCCCAACGCACCAGGCATACTGGAGGTTGGCGAGATCGCTGAAAGCGGAATCCCTCTCGTCCATGCCGCCTCTCGAAAAACCCGACAACACTGTCGCGTTTGACGATGACGAAAAGGCGGAGTGTCTCGCCGAGAGTCTCAGGGAGCAATGCTCCCCCAACACCGCGCACGTCGACCCGGCCCACCTGCGTGAGGTGGACGCTGAGGTCGAACGGAGATCCTCTCTTCCCGCGGAAGACTCACTCGAGCCTGTCACGGTAAAAGAGGTACAGGACCTAATAAAAGGCCTCAGGCCCCGGAAAGCTCCCGGAGCCGACGGCATCTCCAACAAGCTGCTCAAGCTACTCCCTATACATCTGTTGATGATTCTGGTGAGCATCTTCAATGCCGCCATGGATAACTGCTCCTTTCCCTCCGCCTGGAAGGAAGCCGACGTCATCGGCATCCGAAAACCAGGAAAGCCCGCTGCGAAACCCTGCAGCTACCGTCCGATCAGCTTGCTCAGCGCGCTGGGCAAGCTGTACGAACGCCTCCTCTTGAGCAGACTCAGAGACTTCGCTTATGAAAATAAGCTGATCCCCGACGAGCAGTTCGGCTTTCGAGCCCTACACTCGTGCCCCCAGCAAGTGCTCCGCATCACGGAACACGTGCTCGCGAACTTCAATCGCGCCTCCAAACCCTGGAAGACGGGTGCTGTCTTCTTCGATGTGGCGAAAGCCTTCGACAAGGTCTGGCACAACGGCTTGATTTACAAGCTGTACAAACTGGGAGTGCCGGATAGACTCGTGCTCATCTTACGAGACTTTCTCCTTGATCGGAGCTTCCGCTTCAGAGTGGAGGGCACGCGCTCATCTCTCCACCCCATCAGAGCCGGAGTCCCCCAGGGCTCGGCTCTGTCCCCCCTACTTTTCACGCTGTACACCAGCGACATGCCCCGAACCCCACAGGTACATCTCGCCTTATACGCAGATGATACCGCCCTCTTCACTTCCGATATCAGTCAATATCGGATCTGCAGTCGTCTCAACACGGCGGTTGAGACGCTGGGCAACTGGTTCCGCACTTGGCGGATCGAGTTGAATCCGGACAAGAGCGCAGCGATCATGTTCGCTCGCGGCCCCCGCACTCAAAATGAGAGTCGGCCGACTCAAACGAGGCGGCAGTCTCTCGTCCCCATACATCTATTTGACCGCGTCATCCCTTGGGTTGACGAAGTCAAATACCTAGGAGTCACTTTAGATAGAGGCCTGTACTTCAGCAAACACATCAGGACGGTAAGGAACAGAGCACACTTTGTGCTCGGTCGCCTCTACCCAATGATATGCGGGAAGAGTAAGATGTCCCTTAGGAATAAGGTGACACTTTACAAAACCTGCATCCGACCGATCATGACGTACTCGAGCGTAGTCTTCGCCCATGCCGGCAAATGCTACATCAACTCGATGCAGCGGCTGCAGAATAAGTTCTTGCGCATGGCAGCCCAAGCGCCACTTTACATGCGCAACGCGGACCTTCACCGCGACCTGGAGCTCCTTCCCGTGAAGGAGTACATGGTATCTCTTTCGCGATCCTTCTTCGGTCTCGCTCCCCACCATCCCAATCCACTGGTGGTGGAGACAGTCAATTACACGCCCAACCGCCGAGCACCCCACGCACGTCGCCGCCCGCGTAACGTGCTCACGGATAGACGCGACCCCATTTCTAGGACGCTAAAGCGAATGCTCTCGCGGACGCAATCCCCTCCAGTCCGGCATGGACCAGCCCGACGAAACAGGTTTAGGGATGCCTTCCGCCCCCCATAGCCTGTAGCCGTACACAATCACACATTACAGAAATACACGTAGAATAGATGTGTTGCGGGGGAGTTTCTTTCGCCGTTTCTTCTCCCCCAGCTATAAGCACTCCGAAACGGTAGTAGATTAGAATAGGATCGGCTTCACCGGTGAAGTCGATAGTCCCCAATTAATAGTATTCTTGCCATTCGTGGCTGCTATCAATTATCCCCATGCAGCGTTCGAGCCGGGAGCGCGCTTCACAGGAGGCGCGTGACCGAGCACGCTGCCACGGCTGATCGACCCCGCTCCCACGGGGTCGGAATGCCTTTTCCGCCCGGTGTCGCTGTCGTTGGTCGTCTGAGACGATGACAGCCTTAGCTTAAAAAAAAAAAAAAAAAAAAAGAAAAAGGGCACTTGTGGAGATTACCAGAACTGAACAGGGCGTACTCGGGTATACAGGCTGAACAGGGCGTACGCGGTTATACAGTCAGGACAGGTCGGTCATACAGGTCGGTAGCACTCATAGGCAAACAGGTCGTACTCGCCGCCACGAAAAACCCCCCTCTGGGACCGCCGCCGGCCCGCATCCGCCTGCTGATCATGAAACGTCGTTTTATTGGCACCCTTCCCGCCTAAATTCAACCATACAGTCCACTGCTCTCCCATCGGCAACATCATTTGGTCTGCTTCGAGCCGGATCCAGCACCAACAATTATTTTAATAATAATAAATGAAAATCATAATAATAAGTTTCAAACAGCACTACTCAACACGATTCCGCACCGACCAAACACACAAAATTTACTAAAAACACCTGAGAGCCACATAATACACACTAGATCACCACAAACCAACTAACCAAGAAGTACATACAGCAAATGCACACCAGGAAGGAAGCACAGGGAGGAGGGAGAACAAAGGGAATTTGAACACAACACTCATATATCGTACTCAAAAGGGGGATATGAGTATCTCACAAACCGACAGCCGATGAGTAACCGACAAAAGTCGAGATAAAGTCATTATAAATAATAATAATGGACCATAGCGTCCCACAGTTGAGCTCGAGTCTTATTCTAGTCTTATTCCAGCATTTCATCAAAAGACTGACGGTCACGACTGCCGGACTGAGCTGATCGTAATCAAAAGTAGTATTATAACTAGCAGCATATTCTGACTGGATCAATACTCAATTATCTAGAGGCTTGCCGTGGCCGTTTAATCAAACCCAAGGTACTGTTCAAATTACACACGTTCCGCTGTCGAAGACTATCAGACAAGTAATTAGGACTTTAGTTTTATATATTTTTTACCTTAATAAAGCTAACTACTTTTATTTTTAGTTGCTTTTGCTCTGGAAGAGAAAAAAGAGGTCAAAATTCAACCCGTCTCTCTTCTTCTGACCTTATTACTCTGTATCAGGATCTATTGAAGAATATTTTGTTTTAAAACTGTGATTTAGTTACAATATTTTAATTTTTATTGTTTAAGGTTTTCTTAGTTATGTTTGTCGCTAACATGAATTAGAATGAAATTTAAATATTGAATGCGTTCATGTATCCCTTGCACTAAATTGTAAGGAGAATATCCGTTTTAGAGAGCACATAAGTTAAACTGAAACGTTTTCTTTCTCGATTGTGTCTTTATCATTGATGTACGATTAGTGCTAATTCAGAATTTACTCGTAATAGGTATAGGATTGACAGAGGAGAGAGTGCGGGTTCTGACAACTTTAGCTTCTTTTTACTACTAGAGTAGTTGATCACCATTTCGAACTATGTTGGCCGAACGCCAGCAGTCTGCTCTGTCCAATGAAGTTGTGACAAGACTTTGAATGACTTCATGGAATAGAAAGCCACGGTTATGTATTATAGATATACATTTAAATTCATTATTTTAGGTACTGTGTCTATATTTTTCGCTATTGATTTTTCTAAAATCATAAGTATCTGCCTCCCTAAGAAGTGATCAAAGACATGTTCAAGAATAATTTAGAATATCTTCTGAAATTTGAATGCGCTACCGCGTCTGTCAGATTCAAATTGAATAAATATTTTTAACAAATGAAGACTTCTGGTATTGTATTACACCTTAAGTTTTTATATGTTAGATATAAATGTCTGTTAGTCTGTATATAATATTAGATCTGTATATAGACAACCGTTCGATTAACACCCGGTCGCGCCTCGGAGTCTTTTGCTAAATAAGATTAAATAATAGAAAAAGTTTTGAAACGAACACTTTTTCCGTGTTTTTCCCGCTTGACCCCGCCATAAAAGACTTTGTTCTAAATTTAGAGATTGTTTTATTGCTTTCAAATAAACGTATAATATAAAAATATACAACTACACCTATATTTTTAACTTCAACTGAACAGTTACACTTGTATTTATCAATAAGTAACATCCAATGGAGCTAAGTAGAATCTATTTTAACACGCTTTTATTAGCTTCACCTGTATGTTTGTTTGTATTTAAATTTTTATTTAAACGTAGACTAAGACAAAGATTAAAACTTTTTTTATTGCTGTTGGACAGCAGACAGGCTGACGGCCTGCTTAGAACTTAGCAGTTACCTTCGCCTATGGGTGTTTGCAACGCCAGTGCCATCGCGAACACGCTGCTATTTCATAAGAGTATAGGAACTTGGGTCACTAATGCCGGAACACAATATAAAGTTGTTATGGCGGCATACTTAAGACCAAAGGTGGTCGCTATCCAGATGGGCTTGGGGCCTTACCACGTAGCTAGGGTGGGTTGTTTTGTCGCCATTTACGACAGGCAGACTCCGGCCGCAGAGGTTAGTATTTTTTCTCCGCCCCTGCACGGACTTACCAAGGACCCATGACAATACAATGATGAATGAATTTTTTTACTAAATATTTTACAGTAAGATTTTACTAAAAAACACGCATTAATGATATTACGAACTAAAAAGTGAAAATTAATTCTTGATATAGGAATAAAATAATGACAAAAAATATAAGTATTATTGTGAAAAAAGCGTGGTTTGCAATGATAACAAGTTAATATTTTCTGTTTACTCTTTTAGTCTAACGTTTGTTAACTATTTCGTGTGAATTTGGTGACTTTTAAATGCAATATTGAAGCAAATTTACGTCAATTAATAAAAGTAATTAAAAAAAGGTTGAATATATTACAATCATATTCAATTACCGCCACCTGGAGAATTTATTTAATCAGAATAAATAAATATTTGATAAAAAAGGGACGTTATTTATCATCATCATCATCATTTCAGCCGGAAGACGCCCACTGCTGGACAAAGGCCTCCCCCAAAGATCTCCACGATGATCGGTCCTGCGCTGCCCTCATCCAACCTATCCCGGCGATCTTGACCAGATCATCGGTCCATCTTGTGGGGGGCCTACCAACACTGCGTCTTCCGGTACGCGGTCGCCATTCGAGGACTTTTCTGCCCCAACGGCCATCAGTCCTTCGAGCTATGTGCCCAGCCCACTGCCACTTCAGTTTTGCAATCATCCGGGCTATGTCGGTTACTTTGGTTCTCCTGCGAATCTCCTCATTTCTGATTCGATCTCGCAGGGAAACTCCGAGCATAGCCCTCTCCATTGCTCTCTGAGCGACCATGAGCTTTCTCATAAGGCCCATAGTTAGCGACCACGTCTGCGTTCCGTATGTCATCACTGGCAACACACATTGGTTAAAAACCTTCGTCTTGAGACATTGCGGTATTTGGGACGAAAAGATTTTACGGAGCTTCCCGAACGCTGCCCATCCGAGTTGGATTCGACGAGTGACCTCTTTCGCGAAATTGGACCTGCCTAACTGGATCGTTTGACCCAAGTAGACGTATTCGTCAACAATTTCGAAAGTACAGTTCCCAACTGTTACGGGGGTAGGTGCGACATGGACATTAGACATGATCTTCGTCTTGTCCATGTTCATTTTGAGACCTACTCCTTGGGAAGCTGTATTGAGGCCATCAAGCATATGGCTTAAGTCTTCCATGGTTTCAGCCCATGATTACGATATCATCTGCGAATCTAAGGTGAGTGATGTACTCACCGTTAATGTTGATGCCCAGTCCGTTCCAGTCCAGAAGCTTGAAGACATCTTCCAACGCAGCAGTGAACAGCATCGGCGATATGACATCGCCTTGTCTGACTCCCCGCTGCAGTCGGATAGGCTTCGAGTTCTGATCCTGGAGACGGACTGACATGGTGGCGTTTTCATACAAACACTTCAACGCTTTGATGTATCGATAATCAATGTGGCACCTCTGGAGAGACTGAAGCACCGCCCAGGTCTCGATCGAATCAAAGGCTTTCTCATAGTCCACGAACGCCAAGCATAGTGGCTGGTTATACTCCTCCGTCTTCTGTATAACCTGCCGCAGCGTATGTATGTGGTCTATGGTGCTAAAACCTTTTCGGAATCCGGCTTGTTCGGGAGGCTGGAAGTCGTCAAATCTGCGCGCGAGACGATTCGTGATGACCCTTGAAAACAGCTTGTAAACATGGCTCAGAAGTGATATCGGTCTAAAGTTCTTCAAAAGGGTTTTGTCGCCCTTTTTGAAGAACAGCACCACTATACTTCCGTGCCAGGCCTGCGGCGTTTTGCCATCGAGGATGACGGAATTAAATAGCTTCTGGAGGATTTTAAGCACAGGAGTACCACCAGCTCTCAGAAGCTCGGCTGTAATTCCATCATCACCCGGCGCCTTGTTGTTTTTAAGCTGTTTAAGGGCCACACTAATCTCGTACAGACTGACGTCTGGGATATCTACGGTGTAGTGTCGGGTTAATTTGGCTCTTGGGTCTTTAGCCTTGTTTTTAACAGGTGCCCGTGTAGTCGTGTATAGCTGTCCGTAGAACTTCTCGACTTCCCTCAAAAGTTCGGGTTTAGACGAAACGACCCTGCCATCGTCGGTCTTCAGCTTCGTCAGTTGGCTCTGCCCAATAGACAAGTCTCGTGCGAATACTTTAGAGCCCTTGTTACGCTCTATAGCCGCCTTTACACAGTCTGTGTTATGGCGGCGGATATCGCGAGTCAAGGACTTGGAGATCTGTCTATTTAGCTGCCTATACTGGGAAGCATCGTCCGGGGACTGAAGGGTCATTTGACGTCTCACATCCATCAATTTGAGAGTAGAATCTGAGATTTTTCCGGTTCTTTTTGAACGGCTGGCCTTGAAGAATTTAGACCCGGCCGTTTGAACAGCTTCCACGAACCTGTTATTATACTCGTCCACGTCAACGCAGTCACCGAGGCATTCGAAGCGGTTTTGCAATTCGAGTTGAAAGTTTACCGGGTTTTGGATCTGTATGGGTGCAGGTCGGAGCGTAGACTTCGACGTTAGACGTTATTTATGACTTGACCTAAATAGTATTAAATTCAAACAATATATTTCTTTCATAAAAGCAATTCAATTCAATAATATTAACCATATCTGCGTTCCTAACAAAGTTACGTTCAGGGTATTTCATTGGAAATACTAGTTATAGAATAAACCTTTGTCGGCCTGTCGACTGCAATGCACGGGCTCTCAGAGTTACAAATGGGCGATAGAACAATTTCGAGTATACGCCGTGGAGAGTCCACTCATGCCGTGAAACCTTGTTTGCTGTAGATTATTGCAAAAGATAATAAAGTGAATATTTTTTATTTAATAGAAAATAAATGCGTTTTGTAATTGTGTTATCAAATGCATGGGGAATGATTTGTTTAGTTAATTTAAAAAAAAAAATATACTGTCTCGCCACACAGGCTCTTACGAGACCTAGTGCTGGGAACAGAGATTCACTTTGGTATCTTATAGGCTACAGTGTTGTAGCAAACAATTTTTGTTTAATATAAACACTTTTGTACCCTACAAGGCTGGAAGGTTAAACTGTGACGATTAATAAAACATCCTAAAGGAAGCAGTAGGGCAGCAGCTCTTGTGTTATGGGTAATAGACAACAGTTGTAATACTTATTTTTTTTGTAAATAGATAAATATTATACACAAAAATCCAAACATGAGACAGATATAGGGGTTACATTTCTGTCGCAAATTCGTATATGGTGTCAAATAATTCTTTATGACTTTTAGTTCAAGTAAACGAAGTATCCTGGAAGGTACTGAAATTAATAGGCGCGCAGAAGTTTTGTCACATGTAACACACTTCACAGGGGCGATTTTCACTCCGTGCAGGGGTGGAGTGAGGATATAATCCCTGCGGCCGGGGGCGACTTGCCGTAAAAGGCGACAGAACAACCCCAGGTAGGTGGTAGAGCCGAACTGGATAGCAACCACTCGTAATCTTTAAATATGTCGCCATGATAACCCTGTGTTGTGTTCCGGCATAAATGTTTTTTTTATTGCTGTAGGACAGCAGACAGGCGGACAGCCCGCTTAGGATTTAGCAGTTACCGTCACCTATAGGTGTTTGCAACGCCAGTGGCACTTGGATCACTAATGCCGGAACACAACACAAGGTTATTATGGCGGCATACTTAACACCAAAGGTGGTCGCCATCCAGACGGGCTTGAGGCCCTATCGTAGCTAGGGTGGGTTGTTTTGTCGCCTGTTACGAAAGGCCGACCCCGGCTACAGAGGTTAGTATTCTTTCTCCGCCCCTGCACGGATAATGGTGCGGGTTCCAGAGATGCCCCTGGCGCAGCATACCACAATAGGCGATGGTAACTACTATTAAGAGGGCCGTTCGTCTTGCTTTTCCATAGCAATAAGATAGAACGCTAATAAGGAGAAACTTTGAAAAGAGATTGCAACAACTCCAATATAATTAACGAAAATGACGTTAAAACAAAGCCTCAAATTGAATTAAATTTGGTTTTGATAAAAGGAAATTCAATTGGGGAATGTCCGAAACTTATATTGAGTCCTCAATGATCGAGCCTTCGCGAATAAAATTCGCTCGTTATTGCCATCCACTGAAAGGCTAAGGCTGCGGTTATAGTGAGCATAGAGCGTGTAAGCGAAATCCAAACAAGCCCTATATCAGACAACCAAAGTACTTACAGTACGTCAACTTTTTATACTACAAACTGTTATAAGACAGCATTCATTACAAAATATAATCCACGATGTACCAAACGAATAAAAAATAAGATATCTCAAAAACGTTTCTGTAACACTAGCTCTTCCCATCGCTTTTTTGATTTTTTGGGCATATATCTATATAATAAATTGAACATACAATTAAAATTTTATTCCTACCCTAAATCAAAATATAAGAACATTGTTTCAAACTGGTTACAAAAACTTAATTATGATGACACTGAAAATCTAATCAAACCAATGACATGATATTTTTCATAATATTTTATTTCCCAGTATTCATTGACAGCCTTTGACAGCCTGTCTGATATTCCTCTGCAATAAAAATACATACAAACGCTGTCAGCTTTACGATTGACCCCAGCTTTACATCTCGCGAAGGAATTCAGTAAATCTCTTTCTTTGGGATAATCCCACGGTTGGAACGTCTGCGAGGCTTTGACAACTGCCTTAATAATTAAAGGGAGGTTTGCGTGGAATCTTCGAAGAAACCATTTAGTAACATTGATTGAGAATTAACTGTCTAGTGATGTGCACTATATTATTAATTTTAAATTAAATAATATTATGATTAAATGTATGTGTATTAAAATTATACATTCATTTTGATTCCTAAAATCGATGTCCGAAAAGTAGTTTTGAACGATTTGAAAAAAGGACGTTGTTGTAATTCACCACATAAAAATCAGATTCATATTATACTATAATTTTGTATCTAATACCTATTCACTAATAGGTTGTGGTTAGGAGTTTTATATTTTATATTTATTTTAAATTTCAATTATACATAATACAAAAGTTTTTATCAAAGATAAGTTAACAATGATATCTTGCTCATGTTAACATTTTACGGAAAGATAGTTATATATATACCTAGTCAGGTCATAAATTCTGTCACATGTTTAATGTAAAATAATTGTAACAAGTTTATTCATTATGTAACCATTCATATACCAAAATGAACTTAACAAAACATAGATTCTTATGACATTAAAGTTTATTCAAAATGACCTTCGTGATTTTGAATACAAGCCTTCAATCTGCGCGGCCAGTCGTCTATCGCAGCACGAACGAGGTCCATGTCAATATCGGCGGCTGCCTTAATCAAGGATGTCTTGAGTGACTCCAAATTGGGATGAGGCTTTGAGCACGCCTTTTCCTCCAAGTGTTGCCATATCTTGTAATCTAACGGATTCAAATCTGGACTGGAGGAGGGCCAGACTTCGTGCCGGATGAAGTCGATTTCACGCGCCGCCAGCCAGTCTTGTGTGCTCTTCGCTCTATGAGCTGGCGCCGAATCTTGTTGGAATACCCAGTGCCTGTTATTGAACATGGTATGAGAAACAGGTTCCACAAGGTTCGTCAGGACTGTATTTTGATACACAACAGCATTCGTTTTTACACCTTTCTCACAAAAATGTACCTCTGTTAAGCCCCAATAAGAAACTCCCAACCATACCATGAGCGAAGATGGAAAATGACCTCGTTGGACACGCGGAATACGGTTGCTCGCTTCTTCACTACTGTGTGCGTACACCTTATCATTTTGTTTGTTGTAACTCTCTTCTACGGTAAACATTTTTTCATCCGAAAAAAGAATTTCCCGATATTTTTTTCCAGCGTACCGCTTCAACAAAGCGCGGCATCTCTTCAGTCTCAGGTCCATTAGACGAGCATTCAAACGATGTCCTGTTTTTCTTCGATATGCCCGAAGCCCTAAGTCTTCATTTAACACCCTTTTCACCGTGGTTCTGCTTAACCCCATCTGAAGGGCCAACAGTTTCTGCTTACGTTTGGGATTTCTTTGAATTCGTACCTTCACAGCTTTTATCACTGCTGGAGTCCTAACAGACCGAGGGCGACCACTTCTTGACCTGTCATCTACACTAGAGTCTTCATTGTATCGTTTGATGGTACGATAAACGAATCTTTTGGTTATATTCAAATTTTTCAGTATGTTAAAAATTTGAATTGGCGCGTAACTGCAACGATGCAACGCAGTAACTGTAACACGGTCTTCTTTAAGCGTCCACTCCATATTTAAAAATGAGTAAAATTCTAAAAGTATACATTTTTATTTTCATGAACAATTCGAAATTCGAATTCAATAAACTTTTTTGTGGCCAGCATTCTAAAAGAAAAGTTATTACTGTGTGACAATACTTATGACCTGACTAGGTATATATATATATATATATATATATATATATATATATATATATATATATATATATATATATATATATATATATATATATATATATATATATATATATATATACATAATCACATTAACAATTATCGAAGACAAATGGGTCCCCAAAATTCACCGTCTACTCATTAAGTGTACAAATAAGGGAGATACGAAGGGTATTTGTACCCAAATACGCTATAATGTAAAAAAAACTACTAAACAAATATATTATTTTGCATTTATTATTCAAAGAAAACCTTCAACTCATTCAACCAGTTTCAACGCATTCATTAACAAACCAATAAATGAATTCAAACAAAATCTAAATCAATTTTCAATGAACACATAAAATGTTATCTCTTTAATGAACTAACGAATTTATTTGACTAAAAACCCGAGTTGGTAAAATTTTGTTTGCATTTACGTAGTACTAGTACTATTTTAGTCCAGACAATCTATAATATAAGAAAGATATTTTATTTTTATTTACTTCAATTTATGTATATCTATTCCATATATATTTACACCTCTTAACATGAAAAAAATGACGTAACAGGGCATTGGACACGTGCTCCGAAATAAATTATTATTTACGTCCGTATAAAGCTGTATTGTAAATGCATGAAAATATCCATTCGAACGCTATAATAGCCTTCGCATCCCACATACACCGGTATCGGTACATCTATGCCAATATAATACGGGCCCCGTATTCAAATGCCTGCAAGCAGGTCAGCCCGGAACGGCACTATCATTAGCTTACATACTATAATAATACAACACGCTCTCTTTTACTGCATAATTTTTCCTCACGTTAGGTAGAAATTTGTGCCAATTTATCATAACCACGGTACGTGACCTATTTTTGTCAATTTTTTCACCTACCTCCCCTTGGTGACCATCTGTAGTATAAATTCATAAACTCATTTATTGATACCGTATTGTTATAAGTCATATGTCGTACGGTATATGTATGTAGTTTAGTAAATGGAATATATATTATTTAATTTTATAAAATTCTTCCATATTATAAAAAACTCGACGACGATAATACTTTCACTTTGTCCTTTAGTATTCACGTAGTAATTTATAAATAGGGTTTTTAATATTTTTTTTTGTAACAGAAAGTTAAAAATAAATTAATTTGGTTCATATTTGTCTTTATTAATAAACGCTAAAAGCTGCGCACCGTATTTGAATATAGCTCGAAAAAGCACTAGATTTCCTTTATATACTGACTACGTGACGAGAATCTAAGCCCCACCCCCTCCTCTTTGTAACTAAACGTGGTACTTTGAATACCACACTCCTCTGAACGGGTCACGTAGTATTCCTTCTATAATAAGGTGTATATGGCTTCTTCTTCTCAGTCGAATACTCTTGACAGAGCAGTCGTGGTCACGCAAGACGCCCGGCAGCGCTTCACCACCGCGCGCCATTTGTCCCTAGCTGAAGCCTGTCTTGCGCAGTCGTTTAGGGATGTGTGTGTCATAGACTTAATTTGGTCCGTCCATCGCAACGGCGAACGCCCTCGCGATCTACTGCCATTTACCCGGCCCTGCACAACCAGCCGCTCCACGGAGTCCCCCCCGCGTCGCGTCACATGTCCAAAGAACTGGAGTATTCGGGATTGCACCACCGATGACAGTCTCTCGCCGATGTTAAGCTCCTTCAAGATGGAGACATTGGTGCGGTGCTGTGTCCAGGAGACATTAAGCAGTCTCCTCCAACACCACATTTCCAAGGCGTCAATACGCTGCCGCTCCCTCTCCTTCACCGTCCATGTCTCAGCCCCGTACAGGAAAACCGGGAACACAAGCGCTCTTACGAGACGGGTCTTGGTGGTCTTGGTTATGCTTCGGTCTCGCCATACCTTCGAAAGTCTGTCCATGGCACTGCGCGCGATGGCTATAATATATGGCTATAGTATATGGCTATAATAAGGTAAATAAATAAAATAAATATAAATAAATATTTTTGTGACAATTCACACAGCGCCATCTAGTCCCAAACTAAGTAGCATAGCACTTGTGCTATGGGTACTAGACAACTGACATACTACTTATATACTTTTTTTTTTGTAAATAAATACATATTATACATAAACACCCAGACGCGAGACGGGAATCGAACCCGTGACCTCCGCAAGCGTACCGAAGTGCGTTATCCGTTACGCCACCGAGGTCGTCAATGTGTGTCAAGGTGTGTTCAATACTGGGAAACTAAAATCGAAGACAAGAAGCGCCTCCATTTAGTCGAGATGAATGTTGAGATGGTGTTGTAACACCATTCTTGTAAGAATGGATAAAGTGAGAAATGAGTTATTTTTTTTTATTACTGTAGGACAGCAGACAGGCTGACGGCCCACTTAGAATTTAGCAGTTATCGTCGCCTATGGGTGTTTGCAACGCTAGTGGCATCGCGAACACGCTGCTGTCCCATAAGGGTACAGGAACTTGGCTCACTAATGCCGGAACACAACACAAGGTTACTATAGCGGCACACTTAAGACCAAAGTTGGCCGCCATCCAGACGGGCTTGAGGTCCTACCACGTAGCTAGGGTGGGTTGTTTTGTCGGCTTTTACGACAAGCCGACTCCGGCCGTAGAGGTTAGTATTCTTTTTCCGCCCCTGCACGGATAAAATATGAAATATTGCGGTTATGAAATAAGTTGGTTTAAGACCGACCTAAAGAAAAAATAAACTTGTTCTTAAATCTTGTAGGAGTTGGATTGATATTAATAATTATTAAAAATAACTATATATAAAAAAAATTCGGTTTTCGAAACAAGCTAATAAAATCTGCTCTAACATCAAAAATCTATCAAACTTTTAAGTAAGGAAATAAGCGCCATTTGATACCCTAAATAGCAGGTTTTTTATCTTATTTTATTGTTGGTTATTATATTTTATTATTACTTATTTTTATCCATCGTATATGAAAGTAATTTCTATTTAATCATGCGCGCTACACCGCTTGCCGAAGTGAAGGCAAAAAACACACATTAAATTGTTGTTTCTTAAAATTTTAATAACTTTATACTAATTAAGATATCGCAATATTTTTTTAAATAAGGGCCAAGTATCTATGAAATAAAACTTAGAAATTTTAATTGAAATCTATCCAATAGTTTGGGCGTGATGCGCGCACAACTGCAGACCTCTATCATTTTATTTATATAGATTAAAACAATATCTTCCCAGCGATCTAACAGTACTGTATATTAATATCGCTATTTTTCCTGAGCGAAATGCCATAAATATAGTTAAATAAATGTAGCTAACGTTTTTTTTATAATACCGTCCGCTCTCTCTATTTTTTAAATTAACTCTATACGAGTTTAAGAAGAAATTGTCTTCGATGCAAACTTTCACGGCAGTGGACTCCGTTCTTCGGCAATCAATTATTAATAGCCGGATACAGAAACTAATTTTAAATTTTAATAACGACTATAAATCCAATTTTTTAATTAAATCGTTGAGATTACTACACAATCGTTGATATTTCATGGAAAAATGGATTTAAGTTTGCTATTAAATTTATACAACCGGCTGTTAGACGACTAATTTTAAAGAATGTCGCATGTTATAAATTAAAACTCGCACAAAAGATGGAAGTTTTAATCTTGTTGGCTGCTTCGGGAAGTTGTGGAACACTCATTAATAACATTCCCGTGCTTGTGACATTAATATGTACGCCCGAAAAAGGCTTTAATCAAATTTCACGTTATGATTTATTATTGCTTGTAATTGGTTTTTAAATATATGCGTCGTACGGGTTATGCACAAAACATTTTGATGCAGAAGTAAAGTTGAACACGTAATTGGTTTTTTATACTTATTTTTAGTTAACTTTGTCGTGTGTAATACAAGGAAATTGTGGAGAGTATTGGGGTGGGATTCACCAAGATCTTTGGGGTTTAAGTTATCCTCACCAGTTGTACTCAGCTTGTGCAAAATGCTGGTAATATCTATCACGATTTTAAAACACTTTCTCCGTGCAGGGGCGGAGTAATAATAATACTAACCCCTGCGGCCGGGGTCAGCTTCTTGTAAAAAGCGACAAAACGAGCCTAACTACATGGTAGGTCCCCAAGCCCGTCTGGATGGCAACCACCCAGATCCACCCAATCCAGACCTATAAGTATGCCTTCATAATAACCTTGTGTTGTGTTCTGGCATTAGTGACTTGGGTTCCAGTATACGGATAGAAGCGTGTTCGCGGTGCTCCTAGCATTGTAAATATTCATAGGCGAGGTAACTAGTTACTATTAAGTAGACCGCTAGCCAGTCTGCTGATCTGACGATTATGACGAAGCAAAAATAAAAAAGGGGCACATATAATAATTGCAGTCGTGACCAGAACTGAAAAACTAGCACTGACGCTAGTCGGACCAGTCCGAGCCGATATTTAAAAAAAATTGCTTACAGTGTGCCTTTGGATGCCTCAGAGGCTCGCCAATGACCATGTACATCACTTTTGTACTCCCTGTATGTCGTTCATATTCGCTCGTAGCTCTTGGGGCTTGACACTGACAGTGGTATCTTGACAACTATCATAGACACTCGAAGGAGCGTAGTTTTGCTGTAAATGCATAATATCGGCCACGGCTCTTCCGCGAAATGTTTAGTATTATCTTTAATTATTTGCGTAATAATGTCTCCTACTAAAGCAATGGTGATGGTAAAAAAATTGCTCTTTCACTTATTTTCTATTGTGTATCCTAACTAATGTTACAAATGTGAAAGGGAGTTTGTTTGTTTGTTACGCTTTCACGCCTAAACCGCTGAATCAATTTGAATAAATTTCGGTATAGTCATAGATTGGACCTTGGAGATAGGACATAGGCTTTTTAAATTCATATGGCAGAACAACGTTTGCCGGTTCAACTAAGCTACCGGCACGCTATGATGGCCGTTTTCACGTTTGTCCACTCCATGAAGTTTCGTAAGTAATTACATTTGAAGGAGCAAATTGCTGTTCTTTATTTTCAATAACTGCATGTCGCTATTGACAATAAAGAACAGCAATTTGCTCCTTCAAATGTAGTTACTAATTAATACGAAACTTCATGAGTGGACAAACGTCAAAACAGCCATCATAGCGTGCCGGTATAGTAGTTATCTATATTTGGCTCGTTTGTATGACAGGGTTGCCAACTGGCATAGACTAACTCTCATACACTACAGTTACAGGCTTTACAAATAGATTTATCTACTGAACAATTTAAGAGGCTCTGACGCTACTTTTTTGTCAAGAATGACAGGATAATTATCCCAAAGCAAATTGAGATGACTATTTAATTTTTGTGTTTTTTGCGTCCGATACGTAGATACGTACAAAGTTTTTCGTATTATTTTGTTAGTATATTTTGAGGTGCGGGTTGTAAATTTTCCGCTTGCATATACCGAAATGCTTCGAAGTAAATAATGATGACAAATATGCATTGTCACGTGGTGGCGCTTTTCTTTAAAATGCTGTCTACAGAGAGAGGTGGTACGGTTGCAATTCAAACTTCGACTTTCCGACTTTCGTTCTCCACTTCACTCAGTCTTAGCATACCCCTAGAAGTAAGTTCTTTACTCTTTACGACTTCAATATAAGGTTCACAATTTAAAGGTTTCAATTTGTCTTCCTCTGCTAGACATAACCTCCCCAAGTTCCTATAATAATAATAACAGCCCATAGCATGTCACTGCTGGGCTTGGGTCTCACCCTGAAAGAATTGCAGTATACCTGTCACGTCCAAGCAGGATAGCCGGGTTACATATACCGGTGATTGAGATCATACTGAGGTATGCACGCTGTTTAGGAGAGCAATGCTGTCTAAGCGCCATCGTGGATTTTGAACCTGGGACCTATAGATTGGTTTCTAAGTGTAATACAACTGAGCTATCAGCTACCTCGTGTTTATAATACTTTATATAAACTGTATTTTGTACTAATGTCATTCAATATACATTCTTATCTAGTTTAGATTCTAAGTCTTTTTTTGAAGTACCCGAATATAAAATTGACAATTATTTATTTAATTTTTAATTAAATAAGAGCTTTTAATTAAAAATCATGTTACTTTTATCTCGCCTTGTCTGTTATAAAATATCGTTTAAAACTGCGAAACCGCCCGAGGTGGAAAAATTTCAATCTACGAAACAGAATTCATTTTGCGATCTCAAAACTTCACAAAGTAAATAGTATTATGACCAGAATTTATACAACAAATTGTTGTTGACTTCGTTAACTAAATTTTCTGTTAATAAGAGAATAAGCAGTGGTCAGAATGAAATATGCAAAGTAAACGGGAAGCGGGGCTTCCTATCCTGATTTTGGATTAGATCTTTATTGAGTATAGTCGTAGGAAACTCCGAAGTAAAGTGTCAAGATAAAATTCATATGACCATTCTGGTTCAGTAATATATTTGTTGATTTTTAATAATCAAAATATAATTGTAGGTAATTTTGAATATTTTTATGTTCTCGTGAAATACCCTCATAATTTTTAAATAGCAATTTTGTGGAATACCTTTGAACCTGTATCGCTGATATTTTTCTACAAATAAACAATTGATAGACTATACGATTTTGCTACCTCCGTAGTGCAACGGCTAACGGACGTCGGCACGCTTGTGGAGATCACGGATTCGATTCCCGTTCCGCGTCTGGGTGTTTATTTATAATATGTATTTATTTACTAAAGAAATTATAAACGAGTATACTACACTCGTATTAGTTGTCTAGTATCCAACACAAGTGCTATGCTACTTATTTTGGGACTAGATGGCGTTGTGTGAGTGAATAGTGTCCCTATTCATCCGTGCAGAGGCATAGAAATAATAATAACCTCTGCGGCCGGGGTCGGCCTGTCGTAAAAGGCGACAAAACAACCCACCCTAGCACGTGGTAGGGCCCCAAGTCCGTCTGGATGACGACCACCATTGGTCTTAAGTATGCCGCGATAATAACCTTGTGCTGTGTTCCGGCATTAGTGGCCTAAGTTCGTGTACTCTTATACGACAGCAGCGTGTTCACGATGCCACTGGTGTTGCAAACACCCATAGGCGACGGTAACTGTTAAATTCTAAGCAGGCTGTCAGCCTGTCTGATGTCCTATAGCAATAAAAAAAAATTTTGTATTTCTATTGTACACCCAGACTATATCAAACTATTTGACGAGCTCTTGGTGGAATAGCGATCCCAAGTCTGTTATGTATAAAATGTATTAATTTGTAAAAAAAAAAACTTTATAAGGAATATATCAGTTGTCTAGTATTTTTGACATAAGCGCTGTGTTGATTACTTTGGGACTAGATGGCTCTGTGAATTGTCCCTTTTTTTTTTTGGATTATATAAATATATAGTCCTCCGTGGGGATCAAATAATCAGATGAGACCTTTCCAAATCACTTACGAAGTCTACAAACCAATCGTGTCGTAATTCGTAATTACCTATGATAAGAAGAATGACAATAGGCTTACGTATCGGACAAATGGCTAGCCATGCCACGTTCGCCAAACCCCGTCAGGAGGGGTAGACTCAAAATGCGTTGGCTTGATGTCATAAAGTGTGATGTGCGTACCAGGGATATCGAACATCATGCGAAATAGGGAAGAACAACTCGGATAGTCAACTCCGGGCACCGAAATGGAAGTTTCAGTTGCTTCAGGGATTTAACGATTAATGACGCTTTGTTTCTTCAGTCATGTACGTGTTCGATTGTTGTTAATCGGTTCAAGCCTGATCAGCGTTTCAAAGATAAACACGCATCTATGGTTTGGCTTTAGAAATGTTTTTGTATTATGTCAGTAATTGTGTTCTTTTACAATAACTCTCGCGAAACGTGACCTTATTTTTTATTAGATCGCGGATCTCTAATAAAGTTGTGCAGAGTGGGTACATTTTAATGCCCACTCAAACAACGAGCAAAGTCTAATGGAAGCCACCAATTTAATCCACCCGAGGCTAACAAACTATAAAATTCAGGTCATTTCCGGGGCAGGTCGCGGGCCATGTATTATTAGGTGTGAGTAGCTTGACTTATTAGTTATTTCTCTGTTATATGATATTAAAGTGGATAGATAGAGGTAGAAAGAGACCATTTGCAACGATTTGATTAAGATATGGATATAATAATTTATAACTTTAAAGAAGACGTAAGGTAGAAAAGACTGGAAATTTAACTATGAATGTAAATACAAAATATCGCTTTAATCGGGAAACGTTTGAGAATATTTAAAAAATAAAATAAAATTAGATTTATGCCCTTAATTATAAATAAATAAATAAACTGACACAATTTATGTAGCGCCATCTAGTTTCAAAGTAAGTAGCGTAGCACTTGTGTTATGGGTACTAGAGAACTGATAAACTACATACATACTTATCATTTTTAGCTGCTACGCCACGGAGGTCGTCGACTTTTACGTATATAGTATATGGTTATCGTAATTTTATTAGTTAAAACTCAATGTGCCCTGATCTTCCACCAGACACAAGTCCTCTCGGGGCACGGATGCTTCGGGAGATACATGTGTCGTTTATGGCAGGATACGTGCGACTATTGTGATGCGAGCGACGAAGCGGACTCGTTGGCTCACACGGTCGTCAATATCAGCATTGATCCCTCACTCCCGATCCTGGTTCTGGCCATGGTTGGGAGAAGGGAGTAAAAGCCGTTTGTAAAATAAACAAACACAACACTCTACTTCTGTCGTTTTATGTAATTGACTCTATCCATACATTATCTTAAATACATACTGTTTTAATTTACGCTGTAAACCATTTTACAGTGATTTCAGAATGTACTATGTAACGTTTATTGCGAAATTTTACGCTATTCCGGCTTGAAATACATACATTGTATGTTAAACGAGCTATAAAAGATCGTATGCCTTATTTCGAGAATTTATGTTAAATTTGTAGCTTTACCTCATAAAATCTTTTTTTTTTTTTTTTTTTGGTCTCGGGGAAAAACCTCTCTTGACGGGTTCCCCCGGCCCGGGGGGACCGAGGGATATGTGGGACTCCGGGATTTTTCCGACTACCCACTAAAAAACCCCGCTGTTCTCCTATCGCCTACGCCCGGGCCCACGGATATATGGCCTGCCGATCTCGTGGCCCGGGCCGGCGCCGGCCCGCCCTTTGTCTTGAGGCGGGCCCCTTCTAAAGTGTTGGCGCCAGGGGGTCAGGGTTTCGTCCCCCCGGCGCTCTCCTAACAACTCTAGGAGTTGAGGGGGCCGCGGAACAGCACGCAGCCCTCACCCTCGCGGCAATAGTGCGGGCGGCGGGTCCTCCCCCGAGGGGCCGCCCGCGGCCGCTTTTTACGGCGGCCGGAGGTCGTTACTGGCCCTCCGGCGCCGCCGGCGTGGCCTGCGTTGGCGGGAGGGGAGTGTGGTGGTCGACTCCCGCTCCCGCTCCGCCGCCTCCTTTGCGGACATGACTGCCTCGCAGAAGGAGGCGACGGCCGTCCATCCAAGATCACCCCCGACCATGGACAGAACCAGGGCCGGGAGCGACAGGTCCACGCCGATTTGGGCGACGAGGGCGCGGCACTCCTCGCGCCACGCAGGGCACACGGCGACAGTGTGGTTCACCGTGTCCTCCTCGTCGCCCGCGCCACAGTGGTGGCACCCTGACGTCATCTCCCGCCCTATGCGACACAGGTACCTCCCGAAGCAACCGTGCCCCGAGAGGACCTGCGTCAGACGGAAGGTCAGGGCGCCGTGGCGCCTTTCCAACCATTCAGCCAGGACGGGCCTCACCGCTTCGATGGTGGCGAGGCCCGCGCTGGGGTGCGCGAGGCGCTCCTTCCACTCCACCATGAGCACCTCGTCGCGCAGCTCCGCGCGCTTCACCTCAGTTTCACGAGGCGTGGGGCGAGAGCCACGCTCGGCCGCGCCCCGGCGCCACTGGTACAACAGCGCCAGGACCCGGGCCTCGAGGTCCCATGGTGGGGATCCGGCCAGCAGGGAGGCCGCTTCGAAGGACACCGTGCGGTATCCTCTTATCGCCCTGACGGCCAGGACGCGCTGCGACCTGCGAAGCAGCGCCGTCGTTTTGGCCGTCAGGCGATCCGCCCAGATCGGGGCCCCGTAAAGGGCCATCGACCGCACGGTTCCCTCAAAGAGCCTGCGGCACACTGCGCCCGGCCCGCCGATATTCGGCAGCAGACGGGAGAGACCCGCCGCCGCCCGAACTAGCCTCGGCGCCAGGCGCTCGAAG
This sequence comes from Malacosoma neustria, assembly GCA_963693495.1. Taxonomy (NCBI): domain Eukaryota; kingdom Metazoa; phylum Arthropoda; class Insecta; order Lepidoptera; family Lasiocampidae; genus Malacosoma; species Malacosoma neustria. The sequence goes on from OY856393.1 coordinate 6,995,489, forward strand.
TGTGCCGCGAAGTCCCATCGCCCGTCGAGCACCAGTCCAAGATAATTCATACCTCATAAAATCTAAGTAGACCATCATTATTCAATTTAACTATCTTATTGTATTCTTTTAATTGAAATAGATATTTTAATGGCTATGTAATTAATTAAAAAGGTATTATTTAATTTGTTTGATGTTAAAAGTTGAATTCTTAGTTTTTAATTATTTAATTAGAAATTATAATAATTTGGTATTCATTTTAGACAGTGTTGAGTATATAATTTTAGTATTCATTATGTTATTGATTATTTTGCTTCTTTTTTCATAATCCTCCTGACTGCTTTCCTACCTTTCGTTTCGGTGCAAGCGATCATCCCTTGGCTGTCTGTAATTAAGTAAAAGAGATAATCTATGTTTTTTATTGCAGTGGAACAGTAGACAGGATTACGGTCCACTTAATAGTAAATAGTGATCGTCGAATTTGCGAGGCCAGGGGCACCGTTATCACCGCTGTCCGTGTAGGGGAACTGGAGTCATGTATTTCGGGTTACAATATAAGGTGGCATATTAAGAGATCGGAGCACTATTACTTAGTTAGGGTTGTTTTGTCGCCTTTTATGACGGACCTCCAGCCGCAGGAGTCAATATTCTAACTGTACCCCTGCATATATCAATAAGAGAAAGTCGTTCTGATGACATACATGACAATATTTTTCCCATTTGACCATACATATCGTCCGTGGATGACCGTCATTTGCAAAATGTTTACGAAAGTTTGTATTGCAATCGTGATTTAACGCTGATGATGATGATGATGATAAGAGAGTCGCCTGGTGTTGATAAATTCGATAAAATCGCCACACATCCACACTGATATTATGAACGTGAAAGTAACTATCTGTCTGAAGCAATTTTGATGAATTTCAGTATAGATCTAGATTGGATACATAAGCTACTTTTTTATTTTCTGTTATTTATATGGTAGAATAACGTTTGTTGGGTCAGTTAGTTTCAAATAAATCGTACAGAAAGTAAGCAGACTTTCCAAGCAGTAGTTCGAAACGGTTTCTTATCAAATGATTATATCGCATTATTGTGGTATCACGATCAATCGGCATTTCGTGTCCCACCGTCAGTCAGTTCTCGGTAATCAACCATCGATTGTAAACCGAACACCCCTGTTTACATCGCTCCGATTTATATCCCGATATAAAAATTTACATAAAACCGTAATACTGATAAATATTCGAACCTTTTCAGAGCACATTTCGCGTAAGGGTCGACTTGAATCGCTTTGCGTGGAATTAAATTTGTGGACGTTACAGCCGCTTTGAGAGTGGATATAAAATTGTTACAGGCTTATTTTAATACTTTCTTCGATTTTTTTTATATTGGTAACTTTTCAGAGACTTTCTTTTCTTTTGTACATAAAAAAATATCATATTTTTAGTAACATAAAATATAGTTACGAATCTTGCACATTTGCGGTACGTTATGGACACGTTTTACGACAGTCAGCAACTTGCGTGGGGAATAAATGTCTAACCATGCCGCCTCCGCCAGGCTCCGCTGGAGAGGTAAACCCAAAACGGTTGACTTGATGTTGTATAGGGTAATGCGTGCAATGGATTGACCACAACAGATACCGAAGACCGTGTGAAGTGGAGACGAAAATGTCTGAAAGTGGAGCCCGGGCACCGAAGAGGAAATTTTGGTGCAACCGGGATTAAATACTGATTAAAAGTGGTCACTCCATTGGCAGGTATATCAATCCCTACGATGTCAAGCCAGCACTTTTGATACAGTGCATTCCTGCTGAATTCGAGAGATGGTAACCTCGAAGTGTGGGACATGACCTTAATCCCTAGACTCTTGCACCGATCCCTTGCCTTTGAAGACTGGAGTAATGATACTCAGCCTCCATGGGCTCGGGATCGTACCGGTGAGGAGGACTGGTTGAAAAGGTCACTTAAGATGCCCACACTACAAGAGCCCATCGCCTTCCAGGCTTCGATGGGGACTCCATCGGATCCAACAGCTTTCCGATTCTTCATGCGGCGAAGACAATTCTGGAGAGGGCAGGCGTTACCAGTGGCACTAGTCTTTGATTCGGAGGAAGATCTGGCGGCTACACCTCTTTGTGCTGAGTGTTCAGCAGCTCGTAGAAATACGAGAGCCATATCTCTTTAACCGCCATGTCTTCGCATAGAAGGTTGCCCATAGGATCTTTTACACAGCGGCACCTAGAAATGTCTTGTGCCGCTTTGACTCTGGAGCGCGCCAACTTATAGATGAGCTTTTCTCCCTCAGACGATTCCAGCTTATCGTAAAGTGGTTGTAAGTGGTCTTGTCTGGCTTTGGCAACAGATCTCTTAGTGGCGCGCTTTGCCACCCGGTATGCATCGCGATCTTCAGGAGATCTGGACGCTTGCCACTTCTTAAAGAGGGCTTTCTTCGCTCTAGTCTCCCTCTGGACTGTGTCGTTCCAAAACCATGTCTCCTTGTCACACTTGCGACCATCCTTAGACACCCCAAGCCCCCTCCTTCGCCAACCCAGTATGCCTGAACTGGTTCGCCCATGCCATTGACGCACTTGTCACCGACGGCTAAGGCGAACTCCGGGGACGTGACTTCATCAAGCAGCCACCACAGGTCCATGATAAGAAGACGATGTTCTGCAGTGAGACTCTCACCGGGTATGACCTTACAGTTGGCCACATTGCGGATGTGGTGTCTCCTAGTGAGTAGGAAGTCGATTTAAATAGCATTCCTACCCGCTCTTGTAGGTGATCAGATGCTCGGGTCTCTTTTTGAAATACGTGTTCACGATAGCAAGGTCGGTCAGCCGCTCACGTATTGAGGATGTCTTCCCCTTCCGCGTTGAGGCTACTGTATCCAAATCCACCGTGAACACGCTCAATTTCCCTACATTGATCACCCACCGTTTATGTATGATATCTATTTATTTACAAATAGAAAAGTATATAACTAGTATATCAGTTGTACTGTATACTAACACGAGCGCTTTGCTGCTTGCTTTCGAAATAGATGGCGTTGCGTGAATTGTCAGATTATATTTATTTATGACGTGGAGTTTTCTATCTTGAGTATAAACTAAATACGTTTTTAGTTTTTACATTTTAATGCTAAATTGCTTTTGTATTTTGGGGCTTTTATCGCATTTTGGCACGGAATATGTTTTTACCAAGTCAGTTTTAGGCTTTTCTTGCTTATCTATTTTCGTATATATTTTTCTTAGGATAAAAAAGTGTTGCAGAAAGGTATTGTAGCAGTACTGCACTTAACGATTAAATTCACCCTTCTAGCTACAACATAGGGGGCCGCTAAACTATCGCACATATGGCGCGCGATGTGAAATAGCCTATCTTCTGGCTCGCTCACTCATTCTATATTTCTTTTTCTTATATACTTAGCATCTTTTTACACAAGGTTTATATATATAGCACATTTTATTCAACAAAATTATGGAATCCTGGAGGGACCGAACTTGTCTTTATTTGCGAAGTCCTCCGTAAAGAGCCAGTCTTCAACAGGCAACAAACCTATTGGAGGCCAGGGACCCAACTATAAATAACGTTAATAGCGCACTTTGGTTTCGCAAAATGAAACTTTTAGAAGCATCTGAATTGGAACGCCAACAAGAAGGAAAAGCCTTCCATGTAAACGTTCTCGTAACTTGATTTAAATTTTCGATTTCAGAAGTGTTTATAAAATAAACACTTCTGAAATTAATGTAATGTTAGAATGTTCGTCAATAGTCAGCTCTGTTTTATACAGTCAGATAAATAATTTTAAAGTTTTTATTGTATCACCGTTTAAAGACAGTTTAGATTTTCCCAATGTTTCTACAAAGACTTTATTCTTCTTCTTTTAATGGAGATTTAAAAGTTATTATGACTGTATTTCTTTTGATCACGAAAGAATAATAAAAACAATCTTTATTTAGAAGTTTTCGTTTAATGGTATAATTTCATTATATTTCAACGATCATAATTTGGGTCTTGCTTTGTGAAATTTTAATACTGTGCTTTAATACAATAACTTGTTATTGCGAAATTAATTTTGGCAGATGTTTTTTTGCGATCTAGAGACTGGCGTTCATATGGCGTTCATGGTCTCCTAGACAGAGCAGAGGGCGTCCACAGCACATTTCTATCCTGAATGGTTCTGAGCATCACCTTTGTGCTCCTTCTAGCCAGGCCTTCGCTTCGCCAGTTTCTTTTAACTTGACTGCCTCTAGGTTTGTTTTATACGACCACATTTGCATTTTCCTTGAAAGTTCCAGTCTAGAGTTTGGCTAGCTATGTGGTTGAAATGCAAAAGGTATAGTCTATCCAGCTGCATTCACTAGGGATGTGGGAGACTGCAAAGTGGAAAAGAATAGTCGGAATATAAAGTTAGGATAACTAAACGAAACGGGTGTTTAGTCCAAGTTACTAGGTACGAGGGGTGTTCAATAAATAGTGATAATGCGATACATCCTCCTGGGAAAGAAAAAAAAAATAATACTGCCAAGCATAGCCCAGACATTAAATATAATAAAAATAAAAGAAGCTATCAATTTTCTTTTGTTTTTTAAAAATAGAAGTCATTTGCTAGCGTCGTGTCGGAATGTGTTCTTAAAATGGATCTAATTGAAGTTCGTGCGGTAGTAAAATATTTCTGCTTGAAAATTTTTACTACGGAGCTGGTAAATCAAGACTTGAGAGCAACATTAGGGGATCGTGGCGTTACTGTTTGTTTTATAGCAGAAAAAATGAAGATTTCTACTGGAAGTGTCTATAATATTATACACAACCATTTGGGTATGAAAAAAGTGTCAGCGCGCTGGTTGCCCAGAATGCTTTCTGACGCGCAGAAAGAAACGAGACTGAGAATTTCACAAAGCTGTTTGGGTTTGTTACAACATGATCTTGACCGATTTTTGGCTCAATTTATAACTATGGAAGAAACATGGCTTCATTATTATGACCCGGAAATGAAAATAACAGTCCATGATTTGGATGAGACCGTCATCTCCAACTCAGAAGAAATTTAAGGCGATTCCATCCGCCGGCAAGATCATGATGCTGTTTTTTCTGGGACAGTCAATTGATGGTAATGATCGAATACCTTAATTATGGAGCTACTATTACGGGGAATTTGCACGTAAGACAAATAACAAGGTTGCGTGAGGAAATACGCAAGCAACGGCGTGGCAAACTTGCTTTTAAGTTGTTTTGTTTCACCAAGATAACGCCCCCGCGCACTAGACCAGAGTTGCGATGGCTGTCATTCAAGAAGCTGGCTTCAAATTAAAGGAACATCCTTCATATTCACCGGACTAGTTCTTAGTGATTTCAATTAATTTCGCGGTTAAAGGAATATCTCAGGGGCCATAAATTAGATGATGATGACGCAGTAACGCCGCGATTTTAAGGGATCAGGAAGATTTTTTAACAAGGGAATTATAGCTTTAGATAAAAGATATACAAACCTGAAAGATGACTACGTCGAAAAATAAAATAACATTTGATAAAAGATAATTGCGTCATACTCATTATCACTTTTTATTGAACATCCCTAGTAAGTTGTCAAAACAGCCATTAATCTTAATTACTAAAAATAATAACAAATAATCTTTATTAATTTTATGATAAAAATTGAATATTTTTACATTACCAAGGGACAGCAGACAGGTTGACGACCCTTTACATAGTAAGCAGTTGTCTTGGCCTATGGATGTTTGCGATGCCTCCGTATGATGATTGTGTCGTCCGCATAGGGGTACTGGAACCTGGGTTACTAATGCCGGAGCACAATACAAGGTTATTATGGCGGCATACTTATAGTTTAGACGTGGTTGAGATCCAGATAGGCGTACTCCTACCACCTAGCTAGGGTTATTTTGTTGCCTTTAATAGTTTCTTGTGTTGTATAAGGTATTATGGTGGCTTGTTCAGAGACCAGGAGTGATTGCCATCCATACGAGTGTAGAGCCACTGCCTGCCTTGTTTTGTCGCTTTTCTTGACAGGCCGCCCCCGGGCTGCAGTGCTCAGTATTCTTACTTCGCCCCTGCAATTTTTGGAACGAAGTTCCTTAACATGGCCTACGGGTAGTGCGATTGGCTCGCGCCGGACGCACCGCACGCAACGGGTTTTTTTGCTTTGTATGATTTCACATAGTGCTGCGTCCACTATCCGCGCCGTCCGCAACGATCGCCGGCATTTATGATCGGCAAATCCGCTCAATCCGTTGTGTGCCGTGTGTGCGGTGCGTCCGGCGCGGGCCAATGGACTCGTACCTTTAGTAGAAATCGTCACGTAACGAAATGCCGTATGCTGCGTGTACGTGTTTAAAATATAAAATCTCCGTAATCCAAAATGAACTGTACTACATTTAGATAGAGTATAAATTGCAATGTAATAGATTTCAAGACATTTTCCGTTGCCTAGCAACGGAGACGGCAGCCATATTGGTTCAATAAATTCAACAAAATATTGAAGTAAATTTATAAAATATACTAGCCGTTCCCGCCCGCTTCGCTGGACAAATAAAAAGTAAATGAACTGTTTAAAATTATGGGGTTGATAAAATAAAAATCCCAGAACTCGATCGCAGCACCACGTACCAGGTCCAATTGCGAATCTAAACCATTCTCGTATCCACTTGAACACACAAAAAATATCAACAATATCCGTCGAGCCGTTTAGGAGAAGTTCAGTGACATACACACGCACATAAGAATTATATATATATATATATATATATATATATATATATAAAGATATATATCGTAGTGACTGACAATTTACTCATTTTTATTGCAATTAAGTTTTGAAAAATGGAAACTGCAGCAACTGCGTGTAATACAGATTTAGAAAAACAAGTTGATAAAATAGTATAACTTGATACAAGTATTTACTGTTTATATTTGTTTATTGTGTATGTGATTTGAGTGTTTACTATTTATTTTACTATTTAAATTATAGAGAGACAACTGTGAAATCAAGTATTCAGAGTCCAAAAGAGTATGGAAAGCGCAAACGTTAGAGTGCAAATAAAATACCGAAAACCAATGCCCAACGCCAACAACAATTCCGGCAGAATCAAAAAATGATACGAAAAAGTGATTCGTTGGATTCGAATCTTGCCAGGTATATTATATATCTTTTGTAAGAGAATCAGTAACAATTATGTTTGTTTTTCTTTTTCTATTTCTGTTTTAAAATAAATAGATTTCATTTCATTCAATTGTATTCGGAGTTGAAGAAAAAAGGTATGGAATTTCGTTCCTAAAGGGGGTTCCCCGACCGCACAATTTTTTCTACATATTCTACCTTGACTTCATATATTGACATCATCCGAGACATGTACCGCGATTCCGATTCCGTAGTTCGGACCGCTGTTGGCGACACCAAATCCTTCCCCATCACTGTCGGGGTACACCGGGGATCCGTCCTTGGTCCGGTTCTGTTCAGCGTGGTATGTAGACGTATTGTCAGACAGCATCAGAAACTCACATGAGCAGCCCCCGTGGTTGCTCAATTGCTCATGTATGCTGATGATATCGCGCTGGCAGATTCGGACAGGGGTAGCCTGGTGCGACGCTTGAAGGCGTGGAAGGAGTTGCTTGAGAACGGTGGTCTGAAGCTCAATGTGGCGAACACCGAGTACTTGGCCTGTAATTCCATCGATCCCACATCCGTATGCATAGGCAGCGACATGGTCGAGCGCACGGACCAAGTGATATAATAATAATCATTTATTTCAGACATTATTTTATCCATAAGTTATTAGTGGGTTAGTTATATAATAATAAAATTCTTAACAATAAGTTAGAATTATTGGTAGGTAATTTTAAATTAATCAAAACTACATTTTCCCCGTTACAATAGCTATCCAATGCTTCTGAATAACACAATCGTAGCGGGCTGAAATCATTTTAAGAATGCTGTTGGCGCTGCCACGCAATCGCAGTAGCATTGAGGCCGCTTTTTTCCTGATTAACGCCTTAAAACCTTCAACCCGGGCATTTACAAACATGGCCGATGCACTGCAATGGCGTGGCAACCCCATAAGCACTCTAAATGCATTGTTGTACTGAACACGCACAATATACCTGGGATCTGTATTTCACGCGTCTGGTGACATAGATTGTGACGTCAGAGCACGCACTGCTGCCGCGTGGGCCAAATGGCATGAGGTAACTGGTGTCATTTGTGACCCCAAGATGCCGGTAAAGTTGAAGGGACAGGTATAAGACAATCATTAGGACTGTCCTTTTATACGGCTGTGAAGCGTGGCCGGTGTTAGAGCGACACAAGCAAGAATTGCGTGTCACGGAAATGAATATGCTGCGATGGATGTGTGGAGTAATGAAGTAGGACTGTGTTAGGAACTCCCGCATTCGCGGCAGTCTTCATGTCTGTGACATTGCAGATAAATTGCAGGAGTGTCGGCTCCGCTGGTACGGCCACGTTTTACGGCAACCAGATGCTTACGTGGGAAACAAATGTCTGGTCATGCTGTGTCCGCCGGGCCTCGGTAGGAGGGGTGGACCCAAAAAGTACTAGCTTGGCTTCATAAAAGGTGATATGCGTGTCAATGGGCCCTCTACCAGGGATGCTGAAGACCGTACAAAGTGGAGTAGAAAAAGTTGGAAAGCGGAACCCGGGCACCGAAACGATAATTTGGGTTGCAACGGGGATACAACGCTGGAATGATGATGATGATTCTCCCTTGACTTCAACTTGATCCAGCGTTACTCCAACATGAGTATTCCTTCCCGGAAGTGACAGTCAGGAGGGCTGGGCAAATATCCATCCACGGTCCTCTCAATTTCTTTATTGGAAGCGAAGCGCTTCCCAGAAAGAAATTTCTTCAAATTTAGAAACTTATAGAAGTCTGAGGGTGCCAAATCAAGAGAATTAGGGAGATGGCCGAGAAAATCATACCACAAATACCACAGTTTTCCCATTGCCAACGCACCTTTGTGAGCAGGTGTGTTGACCTGGTGAAAAATGATTTTTTTATTCATCAAGCCAGGCTAGATTAGAGTAAATATTTTTATTTATTTCATTCAAAACACTTCACACGTTTTTTATAATAGTATGAATTATTTTGTTGATAAATCTATACATATTATAAAATTAATGATGACTTCTCATAAATGTAGAGATTGAAGCTGACGATTGGCAAAAAAAGTTCTTTTTTAAAGGCAAAGGGTTCACCTGATTTAATTTTGCGCGTGAAAATTGAATGATACTAAGAGTAACCAACCCCTTAGGGAGTTATGGCCAAATTGAAATTGGGACATTGCAATCTTGCCTCTCTTTTTCCGGGAACTCAAATATTTGCTCGTAGTTCGTAGTAATTTGAAATAATAATATTTTGTGACAATTCACACAGCGTCATCTAGTCCCAAACTAAGTAGCACTTGTATTATGGGCCCTAGACAACTGATATACTACTTAAATACTTTTTTTTTGTAAATAAATACATATTATACATAAACACCCATACGCGAGACGGGAATCGAACCCATGACCTCCGCATGCGTACCGAAGTGCGCTATCCGTTACGCCACCGAGGTCGTCGTTTATAATACGTATAAAGAGTGGTTTTTAAGTATGTATATAGTCTCCATAGTCTATGAATTCGCTAGGTTCAATTAGTGGCTAAATTCTAAAGTTGGAAACAAACTTCTCTATCGTTTTTTTTCATTGCTCTCTGGTTTTGGCTTTTTTTGATGTCTGTGAATTGGCTAAAGAAATTATCTGTTTTATTTTTTGCGAACCATTGGATTATTGATGGAATAATTATTTGTCACTATCCGAGCGTTAAATCCTGATCGTAATCCAAACTACTGCTTCGGTGCATGGGTCCGCTTCTGACGTTCTCTTTTCCGAATCGAACGATCTTCGGCATCACTGGTCTATTGGCTCGTATAATCACCCTTTGCGACGTGAAATCTCTCCCTGTTGGTGACTAATAATGTTGCCATCGCTAAATATATGTTGACCATATATGTAAGTACTTAGTGGCGGTAAAACTTGACTTAACTGGTACAAGCGACCCACCAATAATTTATCCGCAAAATGACATCCGCCGCTGTATTTTCCTGTAAAGGCTACTTTCCACAACACTATAAAAAGTAAAATATAAATACCGTCGCCTATGGGTGTTTGCAACGCCAGTGGCATCGAGAACATGCTGCTATCCCATAAGGGTACAGGAACTTGGGTCACTAGCCGGAACACAAGGTTATTATGGCGGCATACTTAAGATCAGAGGTGGCCGCCGTCCAGACGGGCTTGAGGACCTACCACGTAGCTAGGGTGGGTTGTTTTGTCGCCTTTTACGACAGGCCGACCCCGGCCGCAGAGGTTAGTATTCTTTCTCCGCCCCTGTAAGAATAATAAATATGTCTCCAAGAATAATAACCATTTTTACACTAACCTCTCAAGGAAAACCGAATGGAGCTGGGCCTCCTTCGTCCCATGGAGACTGGCATAAAGATTACTCCATCAGTCGCCTTTTACGACGTCCCTATAATGAAATGGGGTGATTGGTTAATCTCATCGGCCGAGGCTATACAGTGAAAGGTATATAATATTTTATTTATTTTTACAGTTCGGTTACAAACAAGGCAAAATTTGAAACCATTTTACCGGTATGTTTTTTGTTCTAGATTTTCTGGAATTAAATCTATATCTATTAATGTTAAAAATAACAAAGTTTGTATAGATGAACGATGATTGATACCCTACTATTTATCAGGGAAAAATTGAAATTAAAACTATTATATTAATTATTATATATATAATTTAAATAAAAACTAGGAATTGTCTATAATAATATTGTGTAAGCTGCAATAACGTTGGCTAAAACAAGTATAATTTGCTAAGTTTAGGTGTATACGTCAAATCACAGTTGCAATTCAAACTTGCACTTGGGTGCCCAGGGTCCGCATTTCAATTTTTATTTCTCCACTTGGCACAGTCTTCGGCCCTGATAATGAGTTTATAGGAACACGTATCATCCTGCTCGACGTCAAGCCTTTTTGGGTCTACTCCTTTTGCAAAGCCTTGTTTGAGGTCGCATAGATTTTTTTCCCATGTAAGTAGCCAGTTGTCGTAAAATGTGATCATTCGAGCAAGTATCTTGCAATTTGCCCGCATTATCACGGACAAGGAGGATGCCGCGGATACTGAAGTTCCTAACGCGATCTTTCCGCACCAGTCCACCTATCGAGACAGCATATTTATCATACAGTTCCTGCTTGTGTCTTTAGCAAGTGTCGATTAATATAGTTAAAATAAGCCTTTATAAAATATTTTCATAATAAATAAGGTAAATAATGACATAACCTCGTAATAATTATATTTTCAATTGAGGATACAGCCTTGAGCTCCCCTCATTAAAACTTTTATCTCCTTTGCCTCATCTTAAATACGTTCAAAATGTTTGGTTCTTAAATAATTATATCACGAAAGTGTCCAACAGTGAAAATAATAAACACCAGACAAATTGAAATTTAAGTGAAAGTAATGTTAAACAAACATACTCATGCCACGTGACAGATTTTTGTAATTTTTTTATCCCCCGTACTTCTTTTTGGTGACCGTCCGTAGTATACAAGACGACTTGCTCCTCTATTGTCACATAGTAAACCGTAAATACGGTTTTCAATTTTTTTTTTGTAAACAGATAGTAAAACGATAGCTCATATTTGTCTTTATTGATAAAACGTTTGCCGCATGACGTCAAAAGTGCATGTATACCTATAGTTACAAGTGAAAACTAAAAAGCTATCATTATCATTTCAGCTGAAAAACGACCACTGCTGGATAAAGGCCTCCTCTAAAGATCTCCACGACGATCGGTCCTGAGCTGCCTTCATCCAAAAAGCTATAGTTACAAGTAAACACTAAACGCGCCATATTTGAATTTAGTTTGAAATAACACAAGCTTTCCTTTAGAAGATTACGTGACGAAAACCTAAGCTTCTCTTCTCCTTGTGACCAAACGTGGTATTTTGAAGACCTCCATTGAACAGGTCACGTAGTGTGGGTATGTTCTCTAATGAGGAATTAATAGAAAGGTTTAAAACCATTATTTAATATAATCTTCTAATTTTTTAGCTAACCGCTGTCGCAGTAATGGTTCGATAAAATTAATTATATTTCGGAACACAAATAAAGAAAAAGTAATATTTCCGAACATAGAGATGACCTTTTTTAACGGATAAGACAAAATCAATCACCATAATATCGAATACCTCGCAATCATGGAATGAATAAAAATAAATTCATTTCATGAAGGGATTTCGTTCGTTGATGAATTTCTTAAGTCTTTGATACGTTGTCCGTGTAGTTCATAGAGCTAGCTCGCGATACGTCGCGCGATATATGTGATGTTTGTTAGACTTTTTTGGGTTGGCTAATAGATAACACAAACGGATACATATTATGCAATTGTTAAGTACTTTCAGAATCTCTAACAGGTCGCAAGCATTTAATAATGTGTTCTTCTAGCTCACTGAAAATAAATGATATCATCATTCGTTTTGAAACGCCGTAATCGGGATGTAGAAAATAATCATTTACAAATGTAATCAAGGAACTTTTAGAATTCATACAGCGCCATCTTGTCCCAAATTACGTAGCATAGCACTTGTGTTTTTGTATACATATTTTAAGTTAGTTTTAAGTATCTGTATGCAATAAAGAGTTTTTCATTCATTCATTCATTTCATTCATTCATTCATTCATTCACTTGTGTTATGGGTACTAGATAATTGATGTCCTACTTACATACTTTTGTTTTATTTTATTTTTATTTATTTGGGAAACATACAATTACAATACATCACAATATAAATTTATTTATTTTGTATATAAATACATATTATACATAAACACCTAGACGCGAGACGGGAATTGAACCCGTGACCTCCGCAAGCGTACCGAAGTGCGTTATCCGTTACGCCACAGAAGTCGTCTAAATAAATTAAGAGTCCAAAACTCTCTTATATGCGTGCGCGCGTGCGTGCGTGCGTGCGTGCGTGTGCGTGTGTGCGTGTGCGTGTGTGCGGGCATTTGACGTCGATATTCAGCGCGAGGGTGGTATCACACTGGTCACATAGTTTGCCATACTGAAATCCAAAAAAATATCTTGAGTGTACTGTGTACTTCAGTATATTAAAATATGTATTTAAAATAAATAATAGCTTGATATCCCTTGTATAGTATATGTTTACTCTACTAGGACTTAAATGAAAACGGCGACTGTAAAGTTTTGATGGTTATTATCTCAGTAACAGATGGTATTAGCGAAATACGCTTCAGAGGTTGGGCTCTTAAACTAAGAATTTGATTTAAAGATGATTTAATTTAATTAACATAGGTCTCTGCACCTGAATCAAATTTATATGCAATGATTAATCATCAATTATAAAACTAAATTGCACCTATAGCAATAATAGCTCAAGCAAGTGTTTATTCGTAATTTCTGAAATGACCATTATTTACGAGCTCGTGTAGTAGGAATAAATGAATGGTTAAGAAACATTTTTAACGTGACTTATAAATATATTATTATGTAGTTTTACAATAATGTTTCTAATGTAATATTTAATTTCTACTGTTAATGTTTCTTCTTTTTCCTCCTGCTATATTATGTACAGCATATTTTCTCTAACTCCAGTCTTCTTTGTTAACTATTATTTTAATGAGAAGTGTGGTGTAAAAATGTTAATGTTAAGACATTTACATTTTTTTTCGGCATATCATCTTTTATGCAATCCATCTGTCTGTTTCTTGGTTTACTTTTCTTTTTGCAACAAGCCATTTTCACACGTATTCTTCCTTCATATTATATACCGATACCACGCTAGTTAATTACTTTTTTGTTTTTTATCACCAGCCCTTTTTTCTTTCACTTCCCCTGATATACAAAAATTATTAATCTTATAACAATGACCTTTCCGAATATATAATACACTGCTTAGATTTTCTGGCTTAGAATACATACTTAACACGTATAGATGATGAAAGAAGATGTAGTAGGACAGCCCATACAACGTAAAAAATCACTAAGTAAATCACTAGAAATATAGTAAAATTATTGAAAGATTAAGTATTAAAAAGTATTAAAGTATCAACGATCGAGAGCGTAATTCGAGTTTATTACTTAGTACCACATGTCTACGACGTTGCTACATAAAGTTGAACAATGCTACGGCACGTAGAGGCGTAGCTCGGTAGCAAACTACGAAGTAACTTTCTGACTGGAACAACATTTCTGTGACAGCCGATGAACTTTCTTAGTGTTGTATACCTATATTCATACAATAAATTTAGACAATGTTATAAATTATAGTATATGCATAATACTGCACTATAAATTTGATGATGAAAATGTGTTATCTACAGATATTATAGTTTACTTGACTATGTTAACGGGCTCCGTGGCGAAACGGTCTTTGCACGTCAAAACATCTGCAGGAGTAACGGGTTTTTTATGTATTATATCGTATATATTTAGACAACAAAAGCTTATGAGTTTTTCAGTTATCTGGGAACCATAACACAAGCACTTTCCAGCTTATTTTGAGACTGGATAACGCTGTGTGATTTGTCCTAGAATATTTATTAGCTTATATAAATGTCTGAATATGAACATATAGAAAATATAGTCTAGCATAAGATAATCACAGTTCGTAAGGTCCCATTGATGCGCTCGGGTCTCCCCCTAGAATATATAGTATACGCGATACGCTTGTTTAAGACGAATTGGTGGGTTACACATACTCGTGGTCTTGGTATACAGGTTTTCTCACGAATATTTCTTTCGCCGTCGGTATCTGGCGATTATGCACATAAGGCGCAGAAGACTGCCTAAGTGGTGTATGCCATCGTTTGATTCGAACCCAGAATCTCTAGTTTGATCTCCGAGTGTAATACCACTGAGCTACTAGGTACTTAAGTCTAGCATAGGATATTCATTCACCTACCTTAATTTATGCTAGTAAAATGTCAATATCACATTTAAATTTCCACGCGAATGAAGTAGCAGTAAAATAGCTAGTGATAAGTATACACATATTCGTTATTAAAACTATCAACATTACTGTATTTTTTAGCGATTCGAACGTGTATTTTTATAATTGTTTAACAATTTTTATAAAAGTATTTACTACTTTGCCGCCGCCATTTTCATCAGATAATTTTTCGACAGCCATGAAACTGAAGAGAATATTAAGAAAAACTATCGTTATTATTCGACCATCAGTCCTCCAAAAGTACCATTATCTAACAATAAAGCGGGTTTGAGACCCTGTCAAATAGATTTATTCTTGGGTCCCGTTCACTATTATCTACATCTGTTAGAAATAGATAGGTCAATAGTTTATGGCCTGCCAGTTACTAATTTCATGCAGATGTAGGCTACAAATTTGAATTATTAGGTAAACTTTGCGAGTCTAATAAATTGAATTCATAGTAAAATTAGATTCTGGAGTGTTGCTGAAAATATCTTTTAAACATATTGTGAAATGGCACATATTTTAGCTTTCTTTTTAAAGAGTAAATTCTCATGTGGCAACGTCGCGATTTAGCTGCCTGTGCTTACGACTGGATAACTGTCAGATGTCAGTGTCAAAATTTAAACTCAAAATGTCTTGATTATTAAGTTTCTTAAAACGATTTTACACTGATAACTAAATAATATTTGATAGGTTGTTTATATTGTGACTAAGTTTTTATTAAGATTACTAATATTGATAGTAATCTTTGTGCAGTTTTTTGACTTATATTATTTAATAAGTTCCGGTATCGATATAGTTTCAGAATAGTCATGTAGTCTCGACTAAAAGTATAGTGCCTTTTCACTTAAACGAGAGTTAAGCAGTCATAAAATTATGAGAGGAGTAAACAAGAATACAAAAAAAGTGCACCGTGTCGTGTACACTGCACTGTAGGGTGTAAAAAAGATTCAAATTAAGTCATACTTATTTTGTGTATTTTCTTGTACCCTACCCTACCTTTTTAAAATTAAGCCCAATGATTATTCTTAGTAGTGTGCTTTAAGCTACGATATAAATGTTTTGGCGTTTTAGATGAGTAAAATCATTACACTTATATGAGAGCCTTTAATTTAAACTAAAATTTTAAAGTACTGGGTTTTACAGAACACCATTACTGTTAGTGCTTACTGTATTTGTTTACTGCACCTTCACACAGTTTATTGTTTATTATTTATACACTTATTTATCTACGTACACAAGGTTTACATATCTAAGTTGCGCGGGCGATGCGGTACGCGTGACTAGTAAATATTTTTCTGCGAAGGTAGATCGGTCAGTATGTGAGTGCCAATCCGATTCCGTGAGCGCTAAAATGATGTACTCGGAATATTTATTTATGAATATCCCACACTACTGATTTTTTTTGGTGACCAAAATCATATTATGTATTTTGACATACACACCTTAGCAGAGATTTCAACGTGAAAAAGTTGTTACACTACAGAAGTCGTCAAAGGTCTTATTATCACTTAGTTTAAAACAATAACAGAAGTGTATAATAGACGAGAGGTACATTAAGGTAAAACGTGGTTTGGATCGAACCAAAACTAATTATTCAGAGTCCTTGAATACTTAATTGACTTTAGCTATTTTACCCAATAGATTGCGAGTTGAGGCCAGAAAATAGCCACTCATTTGCATTTTAATGAATTTCGAATTAATGTAAATTTTGAAAACGTGAACGAGTTTACCTGATCTAAAAATACATGTAAATTATCTTTGTCCCTTTCGAAATAAATAAAAGAAAATTAACCAAATACGTTATATGAATATTAAACTGAGATAATGAGGTACATGGAGCTCCACCAAGATCTTGAAGGCCTAGGTGAATCAGTCGTGCACCTTATTATACAACCAATGATGATCTAAATGGGTTTTCCTTTCAAGGGGTAAGTAACAAAGGGCAGCACAAACCAAATCTAATTACATCTTTTTAATAGATTGTGTTTTAACACACTTTAATTAACTTGACCTTTATGTATATATGTAATGGAATTTTCGAACTCGAATTTTACCCACTTTGATCGATCGAAAATTTCAAAATTTTGCGCACTTGTCAAGACCTGATGACAATAATATAATAACAATAAAGCCTTTTCTTCCTTGCTGACACAATTGCTTTTTATAAACATTTATTAAGTGTTTATTAAAATTACAATATAATGGATAATACATTGAAATTTTATAAAAATATTATGAAATTGCCGTTTTGTATGAAAAAATTTAAACGAATTTTTTTCATGTGTTTGTATTAATCGAAGTAATCACCCATGCAATCAATGCATCTTTGCCAACGCAGTGGTAGTTTATTGATGCCCTTCTTAAAGAAATCAGCTGGACGGGAGGCAACAAATTCTTCAAAGACATTTTGTACTGCCACTTGGGTATTAAATTTTTCCCGCCAAGAAGTTATCCAAATTCTGGAAAAAGTAGTAGTCTGTAGGCGCAAGGTCTGGTGAGTAGGGCGGATGACGGAGAACTTCCAACCCCAGTTCTTGCAACTTGGTGACCGTCTGTTGTGCAGTATGAGGTCGCGCGTTGTCGTGCAGGAGCAGCGGAGACGAGCGATTGACCAATGCTGGTTGGAGATGTGCCAGCTTCTCCATCATTGTGTTCAGTTCTTCAGAGTACACATCTGCAGTAATGCTCACCCCGTTTGGTAAGAAGCTGTGATGAATCACACCGGCGCTAGACCACCAAACAGTAACCATCACTTTTCTAGGGGTAAGTTTTCGTTTAGGGCATTGTTTAGGTGCTGAACCAGAATCCAACCAACTTGCTGAGCGCTTGCGGCTATCAAACAGAATCCATTTTTATCGCAGGTAATAATGCGGTTCAAAATTCCTTCATTTGTGTCTATTGAGCAGTGCAAGGCATGTCTAGACGCGTACTTTGCGCTGGCGATCATTGAGTTCGTGGAGTCATTTGTCAAGTTTTTTTACCTTGCCAATTTGACGCAAATGGACCAATATTGTTTTGACCCTAACGTCGAAAGCTGCTGCTAATTCAGCCGTACATTGTGTATCATCAGCTTCCACAATCGCCATTGTCGACCAAAGTCTTCGGACGACCGCGAGGTTCAATTTTCAGGTCGAAATTCCCAGAACGGAAGCGAGCAAACCAATAACAGGTGGTGCGTTGGTTTGTAGTGTTAGCTCCGTAAACGTCGTTGATGTTACGTGCCGCTTGTGCCGCGTTGCTGCCACGACGGTACTCATATTCCATAATTACTCGAATTTTTAACGTATCCATGATGACGAAAAAGATTGAAATGCGATGAAAATGTAACACTAATATTGATTGATTGAAAAGTAGTCATTTGTTTATTGAAACAAATGACTACTTTTGGAAAAAGAATTCCATGTTTGTAAAATAAAACTAATTTGAAATTAGAATTCTTAGCCAAAACAAAAATTATTTTGATTTGAAATGGCCAGTACTGCAGAACGGCAATTTCATAGGTAAAGACCTATTACATTTAAATCACAATATTATTATGTTTGAAGTCCCTTTTTGGGTATAGCCTCCTCCAACTTCATCCAAGCGGACCTGTCCTTCACTTTGAATGTCCAGCACGAGCCGGTTGTCGAATTATTTCATCGCCGACATCGATGACAATACACACATTTATTAATTTTGTCCCATAGCCCTTATTAGGATTATCAGGATTAACGCTTTATTTTCCTTCTGCCGGAAGATGGTGTTAGATTAATAAATACATTTGCCGGTTGGGGATTGACAACAAATACATTATATTATAGTAAAAAAAAAATACTAAAAACACGCTATTATCTCATAAAAGTAAAAGCTTTTATTTCATAAAAGTTAATCGAAGAATTCGATTCGAATCGATTCGAGAATGGTTTAAATTCGCAATTACTCCCAGTAGGTGGCGCTGCGATCGAGTTCTGGGATTTTTATTTTATCAGAACATAACCTCAAAATTTTTAAGAGTTTATTTTCTTTTTATTCGACCAGCGAAGCGGGCAGGAACGACTAGTATATAAAATAAAATAGGATGCTAGTATATAAAATAATATAGGATGCTAGTATATAAAATAAAATGGATAGTTTTCATTGCAGTATCTAGTCCCAAAATTAACAGCTGAGCGCTTATGTTATTGCTACTAGACAACTATTCTTTTAATTAAATACATAACATAAATATACATAAACATCCAGACTTGAAACCGGAATATATTCCGTGATTCCGAACGCCTGAAAGCTTCAGGCTTCCCACGTGCGAAGTCCACTCCGCTATGGAGGTCGTCAACTTATATCTAAAAGGAGGTTGAGTGTTTTACATATTATTATATATTATCCAGTCCATACTCCTTTAACCACCAGTTAAATCATATATTTTTTCCAAGCTCGTGGACCAAAAAGAAAAATCAGAAACTTTCGAATTTTTACGGTATTTGTTAGGATTGAACATTGCACGTTGATTTGAAAATTTCAAGTTATTAATTGCTTTTTTACAACTCCAATACGATAACTTTTAACAAAAATACAGCTATCCGAAAAGTCATTAAATATTTGGATTTGTTTGGTCCATTAATTTTTTCAACTTCTACTTATAAAATTATTGCCACGTATTAAGGTGAAAAACATTGTGAATATAACGGGTCTGTTCATTCCTCTAAGGTAGCCAGTTAATAATAGAAGCTAGCTAGTACATGGTATAATATACCAGAAAGGCGTGCTTAAAAACATAGTGAGACATTTTGAGTACCAAAGTGTGAACGCGTACTTAGTTATTTAAGTGAAACGATTTTGGACGGCCATCACACCTGTTTACGACCTGTCAAAAGAACTTGTACTTTATGTTCTTTTTTCAGCTATAAAGATACACTTTTTATAGCTGTCTACATTATTCATGGTCAGGCGCGCTCCTTAAATTTAATTTTCGCCTAAAATCGGGCTAATTATTACCCGTATTACTTTTTATTAGCATCCATTTGCCTGTTTATGGGTCGTTTATTTAAAATATTATGACATTCGTGACATATATATTGGTCATTTGCACATTGTAAGACTTCTTCTAACGTGCGGAGAACACAGAAATTTTTTTAAACATAAGATAAAATCTTTCTATAAACTCACGTAGAATAAATGTGTCGTTTTTTTATTTTAATGCGGTGACTGCTAATAAAACTTGATTATTGACTCTCAGATCCAACAGGAGTGTACTGTCTCGGAGTGTCAATTTGGGTTTCGCCTTGGTAAAGAGACTACGGACCTTGTTTTTGCCCTAAGGATTATCACGGAAAAATACAGGACGAAGAATACGCCTCTGCATTGTTTGTTCTGAACATGGAGAAGAACGCCTTCGACTATATTTCCGGCATGTCATCATGAACTGGTGGGCATTACAGTCTAAAGAGGTTCCAGAGACGTATACTGACATCATTCGAGACATGTACCGTGATTCCAATTCCGTAGTTCAGACCGCTGTGGATCGGAGCTCACCAGGGATCTGTCCTAAGTGCATTTCTGTTCAGCTTGATATTAAAAGTCCTGTCAAACCGGATCAGAGATACACATGAGCAGCCCCCATATCTGTTTATATATGCTGACGATATTGCGCTAGGAGATGCGGACAAGGGTAGGTTGGTGCGACGCGTGAAGGCATAAAAGGAGTCGATTGAGAACGGCAGTCTGAAACTCAATGTGACGAAGGCCGAGTATGTTACCTGGCCTGTAACTCTAGAGATTCTGTGCGTATTGGCGGTGAAATAATTTCTATTTTATCCATCTGGTGACATTGATTGCGATGTTGAGGCACGCATTGCTGCCACGTGGACCAAATGGCGTGACTTGACTGGTATTATTTATGACCCCAGGATGCCAGTTAAGTTGAAGGGACAAGTCTATAAAACCATCATCGATTGTGGCATGTGGTCGGTGCTAGAGCGATACAAGCAGGAGCTGCGTGTCACGGAGATGTGTATGCTGTAATGGATGTATGAAGTGACGCAGAAGGCCTGCGTTAGGAACTCTCGCATCCCCGGTAGCCTTTATGTCCGTGACATAGCGGAAAAATTGCAAGAGTGTCGCCTTCGTAGGGATGGCCACGTTTTACGGCAACTTACTACTTACGTAGGGGACAAATGTCTACCTATACCATCTCCACCGGGCCCTGGCAGAAGAGGTAGACTCAAAAAGTGCTGGTATGTTTAAAGTTGATATGAGTGCTAATGGTAGTGCTGGTAGTAAGCTACCAGGGATGCCGATGACCGTGCAAAGTGCAGAAGAAAAAGTTGAAAAGCAGACTCTAGGCACCGAAGCGAAAGTTTGGGTTGCAACTGGGATTTAACGCTGTGATGACGATGACTGCTAATTAAATCATTAATGGATATACCAAATAATGCTGATAAATTTTGTGCACACTGGCATTAGGTATCCCAACTATCGTCTTCTTAAAACCTCGATGGCTCTCGTCTCCTGTGATCTTCAGAAATACAAGGCCAATTTTCGTGGTAGATATTGTCAAGAAGTAATTTCGTAGCATCAAATCATCTAAGTTACAAGGTTGCCAAGTCATACTACGAATGGCATTACTTAAAGTTCCAAAATTTACTTAATTGCTTTAAACAATTTCAGCGTGAGTGTTCAAGTGTTCTACAAGCGTGATTATCGCAAAATTTAATTAATACTTTCCAAGACGAAGTGAGTTCTCTCACTAATCTAGTGAATTAATCAAAATGTTCAAGTTAAGAGTTTACTCATTAGTTAATTGTAGAAAGGGATTCTCAAGGGCGTTGGTACATGAAGGGCGCCAAATAGGCGGCGGCCAATACATACGGAAAGGCTGAAAATAGCCTATTGTAATACTTCTCTTATAACGAATATTCTTTGTATGTGAGGATATCGACCTTTTACGCATTCATGTAATGACTGCGTTTGAGTAATGAGTTTTGTGTGCGATAATGATTATTTTATTTAGTTCTTGCTTTTTTTGAAGTACTGTTCGCAAATTTTCTCTGCCCTTACACAACGAGTGTATTTTTAGTATTATTTTATATTTGTCTTTTTTATCGTGTACAACTTTAATTACAAAATAAAAATGAAATTAGAGGTAAAAAATAAGTTAGTATAAGGGCAATATATTGAATTATTTTTATTCTCAGTCTGTGCGGTCGTCAATATAATATTTATTGGTGTAATAAGTAAGGTTTTTTTCTACTAATCGTGCATCACACATTCTTTCCATTGCTTTATAGCTCTACCTCTGCCCTTGTACTCATCTACTTTCAGGTTCAACATTCTTCTAGTAACGTGATCGGCATCCCCTCACAATCTGTCTAGCTATGCAGCTATGTTGCAGTTGTGCAAAACTACTGGATATATATAGTTTAATTAAATTTTCTAGTTTTATTTCCTAGACACTTGGCCCTTATCTAAAAAAATATTGCGATATCTTCATTTAATATAAAGTTATTAAGTTTTAAGAAACAACGTCTTTTGCTTGCTAACTTGCTGCGGAGAAGTGGGGCAAGCGGTGTAGCGTGCATGCGTACGAAAACTTCTCATATTTTTTCGATTTATTTTTTTCTGTTATTCGACCAGCGAAGCGGACGGAAACGGCTAGTTTGAACTGAAATCAAGATACCGTCCGCTCATCAATGTTTATAATGAAAATTCACAATTGTTTTGAATTTATATTATTTACTCAAGCCTTTGGGTGCGCTTGTGAAGGTCACGCCTCTGGGTGTTTATGTATAATATTTATTTATTAAAAAAAAAGTATATATGTATGTACAACACAAATGCTATGCTACTTACTTTGGTACTAGATGGCGCAGTGTGCATTGTCCCAATAAATTTATTTATTTAATATATATCACAAAATATGTTTCATACAATGCGATTGGAATAAAGTAAACTGATTTTGCTATTCAAAACGATGCGCTCTAGTGAGCGTGAACCTTTAATTTACAATACCAATTTGACCCTCTGCCTAACAATTACGCAAGCTTAATAGTGACGTCATCTGAATGCCAGAGCTCTGTTATCTTAGCAAGGGTTAGCATGTAGTCTGATTTCAACCCGAACTAATTGTGTTGCTTTTGTTTGAATCACTTAATGATTTGCCTTCCATTGTACGAGTAATCAAGAACGATAAAATGGCTTCGCAACTTTGATTTCCGTTAGTTTATAATGCATGTGACAGTTAGTTCGTGCTCAAAATTGAATTAAGTTGCTAACAAGTACAGTTAGATTAAATTATATATATAATTTTATCCGTGAAGTAAAAATATGATCCTGTGGCTAGAAGCACCCTATCGTAAAAGGCGATAAACAACCTTAACTAAGTTTTAGGTTTCCAGCCCGTCTAGATTGCAACTGGTTTTTTTATTGCTGTCGGATAGCAGACGGGCTGACAGCCTACTTTGAATTTAGCAGTTACCATCGCCTGTGGGTGTTTGCAACGCCAGTGGCATCGCGGATACGCGGCTGTCCCATAAGCGTACAGGAACTTGAGTCACCAATGTCGAAATACAACACAAGGTTATTATGGCGGCATACTTAAGACCAAAGGTGGTCGCCATCCAGGCTGGGTTGGTGCTCTACCACGTAGCTAGGGTGGGTTGTTTTGTCGCCTTTTACGATAGGCCGACCCCGGCCGCAGAGGTTAGTATTCTTTCTCCACCCCTGCACGGATAGTAGTGAATAGAAGGATAATAAATGGTTTCTAAATATGCCGCCATAATAACTTTGTGTTGTGTTCCGGCACAAGTGACCTGGTTCCAGTTCCTCTACGCGGATATCACCATGTCAGAGATGCGCTTCTTGTACCCCTATGGCACAGCAGCGTGATCGCGGTACCCCTAGCGTCGCAAAAATCCATATGCGACAGTACTGCTTGCTATTAAGCGGGCCGTCTACTGCCGTAAAGTAATAAAACGGCCAACATAAAGCAGAAAAGGTAAGAAAATTCTTCTAGTTAGATTTAATTTAGAAATGTGATAATAAAATTAAACAAGGTGTATATTCAACATAAAGTCAGTGACTTTTCAAAACCAAAATGTAGCAGCACACAGACACACACGCACACACACACACATACACAAACACATACATTTTTCTTTCGTAGAAATTAAATACAAGTACATAGCCGTGCACTACGATGTGTACGATGTTCACTACAATGTATATATCTTACATCTTCGCCGTCGTCGGTTTGCTTAGTACTTGAAAAAATCCCTTTACACGCTAGTGCTAAACGGTGGCATCCCTTTTGATGATGATAATGAAGTGATAATTATTCATTACATAATTAATTTATAACTTACTAGGAAAATTGGTTTTCCCATATAAATTTAAAAAATACATTTTGGATAAGATTTCCGTAATCCGATCTGAGTGTCTACATCGCGAAATATGTAACTTTGCAATATGTATTAAGCGTGTAAAAATAATTAACAACAGACTGCAGGTGAGTATTATCTATGTCATTGCGCTTGTGACATTTGAACAAAAAGAGCAGATAAAATCTACATTGATTTTATTTATAGACGCACTAACAAATTGCCTCAAATAAAATCAGTAGAGTGTTGAAAATTATAAAATTCTCTAAAGTACTTTTCGAATAATAATTCCGATAAAAGCATTTCCATCCTTCGATCACAATATTGTTCATTGAAGACTTCGAACTTCGAGGAGGAAATTCCTAACAAATGCATTGAAAGAAATTATACTTACACTAGCTGACCCGGCAAACGTTGTTCTGCCATATAAATAATAAAATGTCAAAAAATGAAAAAAAAATTTTTGGGGTGGGTCACCCCTACCATTTAGGGGGATGAAAAATAGATGTTGACCGATTCTCAGACCTACTCAATATGCTCACAAAATTTTCAAGTCAAGCCGTTTCGGAGGAGTATGGCAACGAAAACTGTGACACGAGAATTTTATATATTAGATAAGCTTTAATCTTTTAAAATTTTTTTTTGTTCGCACATTTAAAAATGGGTGTGATTTTTATAAGTGTAGTGGAAAATTCTAATGCAAATATTCAGTACA
Source organism: Malacosoma neustria (assembly GCA_963693495.1). NCBI lineage: Eukaryota > Metazoa > Arthropoda > Insecta > Lepidoptera > Lasiocampidae > Malacosoma > Malacosoma neustria. Next base: position 7,020,586 of record OY856393.1, read on the forward strand.
TTTCAAATATTTACATACTCCTTGCCATGAGAAGAGACTCGACACGAGAACTCGTCTAGAATTTATAACATGTTAAATTTGCATGAGCTCAGAAACTTGTTGATTGATTTAAAGTAAGCTCCGACTCAACACCAGCTGAAATGAGAATTATGAAGAGGAAAAAGAGTCTACATCAATGGCAGGAATACTGGGATGCCTCAATTAAAGGGAGATGGACCCACCGGCTTATACCCGATGTAGAAAAGTGGATTAACTGCAAACACGGAAAGACTACCTATTATCTCACGCAAATGCTCTCAGGAAATGGATGCTTTCGAGAATACCTCTATCGGTTCAAGTACGATGATTCCTTGGAATCCCTCATCTGCACTGGCATCAATGAAGACGCGGAGCATGTATTCTTTATATGCCCCCGATTCCAAGAAGCACGGGAAAAGTAGGAGACTACGTTACAATGTAGAATCTAACCTGAAAACGTTACTTCCGTAATGCTAAAGACGAAGGAGACATGGGAAGCAACTAACACCTACGCGACGGAAATGCTAAGAGAGCTACGCACCCAAAAGAGAGCTAGCTCGAGTGGTAGCCAAACAGCAAGAGTAAATAGTAGCTGAGCAGCTAAGAGCAAATAGCAACTAAGTCCTTCTCCTGTGATGAAATACCTAACTGTGAGTAAGAAGACAGACAGATAGATCCATAGATACATAAATCTAAGTATTTATTATTATATATACATACATACATAGATACATAACTACATAGATAGATAGCTACATAGATGTATAGATACATACCAGGCTAATAAAATCGTGTTAAAAAAAGGCATTTATTTAAAATTATATAGGGTATATAAATATTTGTAAGAAGAAATAAAAGCTTTATTTTTAATGTTACACAATTTCCTACTATCTGAGATCCTAAATGTATATTTTAGGAGAAAAATATATAATTTATTGACTATTACTAATAAAAAAAATACTTTAAAAATGTAGTAAAGTTATAAGTAACTTTAGTATTCATTTTCCAACGTCGCCGAAGTCTGCTAAGTTTTCTATTATTAGAAGATGAAGTTTCCAAAGCGGTGAAGATATTTAAACACAATATTTTATAGACCATATTACATCATAACTTTAAAACTTCAGGTTTAATTCTTTAGAAGGTGTTTTCTGGATAAAACGTTACAATATGTGCTGCAGGTGGAACTTTTACATATAATGTGATTATTTTTATTTGTAAAAATTATCGATTTACTTTTAAAAACAACTTAAACATATATTAATTTTAGTAACTTAGCTCTTAGCACTTTTATATTTAAATAAGTAAATATACTAGTACAATTCACACAGCGATATCTAGTCCCAAAGTAAATAGCAAATCACTTGTGTTATGGGTACTAGACAACTACCACTAGATAACTAATATATTACAATACTTATTAAAATAAATATTAATTATACTTAACACCCAGACGCGAGACGGGAATTGAACCTGTGACCTCCACATGAGTACCGAGCTGCGTTAGTCGCTACACCACGGAGATATCATTTACGAGTAATTTTCGTCAAAAATTCTTACAGATCTTATGATTCACTCTGGACAGAGCTCACTCCAGCAGTTTATTGTATGTTATCCTAACTTATAAATGCGAAAGAGAGTTTGTTTGTTACGTTTTTACGTAGAGGTTAGTATTCTTTCTCCGCCCCTGCACACATCAACAAGTTTAGTAAGTAATATATATATATGACGGAAGTCATATTATTTAACGACTGTACCGGACGTGGTGGCAGCCGTATTGTAATGGAAGTCATATTATTTAACAGCTACATCGGATGTAACGGCAGCCATATTATTTAACGAGACTGCGTTTAGAGGGCGCTAGTGGAACGTGTACCGAGTTCGCTCCACCTTCGCCTTTATAAGGAGCCGCGCTGTTGAGTTTCACACGAATGCGTCTTGGTGCACGGACCACTGTCTCTCGACAGACAGTACAGCCCTAGGTGACGCCCTCAGGGCGTCACCTAGGGCTAGAGGTCACATTACTAATTATTTAATTAATTTTATTCCATTTCTGTATTTCTAGATTTAAGATAACTGATTGTTTTACTGAAATAAATTTGTATATTGACATATCTGAGTTTTCCCTCTGATGTCTGGGCTTAATCCGACAATTATATATATATATATATATATATATATATATATATATATATATATATATATATATATATATATATATATATATATATATATATATATATATATATATATATATATATATATATATATATATATATATATTTTATACCTAGAGTTCAGCAGACAGGCAAACGGCCCACCCTGGCAGGTGATCACCGAACACCAGAGGTATTACCAACATGCTGCCGGCCTCGAAGAAATTTTATAACGCCCTTTTTAAAGAACCCCATATCGTACCGCGCTGAGAAAACCTCAGGCGGAAAATATTTCATAAATACAATTTCAGCACCATAGACCACATACATACGCTGCGGCAGGTTATACAGAAGACGGAGGAGTATAACCAGCCACTATGCTTGGCGTTCGTGGACTATGAGAAAGCCTTTGATTCGATCGAGACCTGGGCGGTGCTTCAGTCTCTCCAGAGGTGCCACATTGATTATCGATACATCAAAGCGTTGAAGTGTTTGTATGAAAACGCCACCATGTCAGTCCGTCTCCAGGATCAGAACTCGAAGCCTATCCGACTGCAGCGGGGAGTCAGACAAGGCGATGTCATATCGCCGATGCTGTTCACTGCTGCGTTGGAAGATGTCTTCAAGCTTCTGGACTGGAACGGACTGGGCATCAACATTAACGGTGAGTACATCACTCACCTTAGATTCGCAGATGATATCGTAATCATGGCTGAAACCATGGAAGACTTAAGCCATATGCTTGATGGCCTCAATACAGCTTCCCAAGGAGTAGGTCTCAAAATGAACATGGACAAGACGAAGATCATGTCTAATGTCCATGTCGCACCTACCTCCGTAACAGTTGGGAACTGTACTTTCGAAATTGTTGACGAATACGTCTACTTGGGTCAAACGATCCAGTTAGGCAGGTCCAATTTCGCGAAAGAGGTCACTCGTCGAATCCAACTCGGATGGGCAGCGTTCGGGAAGCTCCGTAAAATCTTTTCGTCCCAAATACCGCAGTGTCTCAAGACGAAGGTTTTTAACCAATGTGTGTTGCCAGTGATGACATACGGAACGCAGACGTGGTCGCTAACTATGGGCCTTATGAGAAAGCTCATGGTCGCTCAGAGAGCAATGGAGAGGGCTATGCTCGGAGTTTCCCTGCGAGATCGAATTAGAAATGAGGAGATTCGCAGGAGAACCAAAGTAACCGACATAGCCCGGATGATTGCAAAACTGAAGTGGCAGTGGGCTGGGCACATAGCTCGAAGGACTGATGGCCGTTGGGGCAGAAAAGTCCTCGAATGGCGACCGCGTACCGGAAGACGCAGTGTTGGTAGGCCCCCCACAAGATGGACCGATGATCTGGTCAAGATCGCCGGGATAGGTTGGATGAGGGCAGCGCAGGACCGATCATCGTGGAGATCTTTGGGGGAGGCCTTTGTCCAGCAGTGGGCGTCTTCCGGCTGAAATGATGATGATGATGATGACAATTTCAGTTCAGAATAAAACCTAAGGCGCGGTTTAAAAAATAAAAGATATTACACAAAAATCTCAAATCATTTTGCGGCTTTTCTTTTACCAAAGGAATCTAAATAGAAATGTGTTTTCTCTTGTATTTATCGGGTCACCGAACACATGAGAGCTGATTGTAATCAAAAGGAAAAAATTACGAACTTTTTCTTTACGTGACGAAAATTTAGGTATTTCTTTCCATTTTATTCCGATTCTCATCGAATTCTGAGGGTATTTTATTAAAAGCACATACGTAATGTAAGGAGATGCGGAAAAGATATACTATGAGTGTCGGCTTTTACATTAATTGAAATGTTGGAGGAAAGGTGTTCTTGTTTATTTTAAGTTTTTTAAAATTTCTGGCTATGTAAGTTAACTGGTTAGGGTTTGAAGCACACTTTTTGTATTAGGGTTATCATTTCATTTTAAGTTCTTATTTCTGAAAAATTACGGGCTCTAGATTCGCAGACTTGTACAACCTAGGTTCCCCGGAAATGTAATGTTTAACAAAGTTTTATATATATTTTTCTTCATACAGGGGCGAAGTACGAATACTGACCCCGGTGGCCCGGGGCGGCTTGTCGTAAAAGGTGAGAAAATAACTAGGTAGTTAGGCTCCTAGCTAGACCGAATGTCAACATCCCTTGGGTTGATGAGGTCAAATATCTAGCAGTCTCTCTAGACAAAGGCCTGTACTTCAGCAAGTACATCAGAACATCGCTAATCTGTAGGCAAAAACTTCCAAATGTTCTAATGGAGGCGTATCTGACGGAGTACAGTGCAGCGACCTCTCGTAATAGATAAGCGTACCTCCCCGAGAGGCGGTTCTCCTATCATGCCTAATGATGTTATAATTGGCAATCCTAGGATCGCCAATACTAGGCTTCAAGATGGTCTCCTGCACAACAAGGATATCGATGTTCTCTTCTATTAGGAAGTAATGAACCAACTCCGCTCTCGGCGCGCTTTATATAGCCGCGCAAGCGTGTGCAACCTACAAAGTCCAGTCTAAGCTAAACCCTATTTCATATGATTGATGATATAAATTTGAAGTCAACTTAAATTGGAAATTAAAAAAATTCCGAAACTGATCATTCTAGATAGAATAAATATTCGACGTGATTCTTTTAAATTGACATAACTTTTTTATTTATGAACCGATTGACATGAAACAAACACTAAATGTTAAGTGAAGCTTACTAAAATATATTAGTGAAAATTACATCTAAATCGAATAAGCTGTTTCTGAGATTAGCGTGCACAAACACACAGATAAACAGACAAAAATTCTAACAATCATTGTGCGGTTTGCATTGATAAAGGTCCCAATAATATTTTTTCTCATACATCTTCCATGTACAGACAACGATCCGTTATATTTTTACTATATGTATAGATTATTAAGCATTTTATTGAAATGTAATATAATTTTTTTTTTTAAATTTTCTGATTATATTTTTTCAATTTACATTAAAAGGAAACATATGAATAAGTCTTTAACCCCAGATTAGATAACCAGTACAGACGGAAACCCTTAACCCTTTATTTGTTGTACTGGTTTGCAAATGATAACCCAATTATTAAATATGTTCGAACCATCGTTTATCAATACTAAAATTCAAACTACATATAAAATTATCTTGAAAAACATTTGTGAGATTTTGTAAAAGATAGATTTTTGTTAAAGTCACTAGTGTTAATAATTTTGAAATATCACTTAATTTTTTATATCCATTGTTATTTCTTTTATCACAGTCTATACCTCTAAAAGTAATTTACCGATGTTTCAAGTGCATATGACAAACCATTTTTGGGAGTATGAAAGGAGGTTTTTTCTTTGATCTTCAGGAGATTACAAATAACTCGCTGAATTAAAACTAAAAATTATTGGCGAAGAAGTAAAATTATGTGTTCATTACATTCGCGCAAATATACATATCTTAGAGTATACATAAGCAAGCTATAGAGCGCGCGCATCGCTTGTTGTCCATTGTGCCAAGTCTAAGCAGATGTTCTTTAAATACTGATACCTGATGTAGCGGTCGAATAGTGATGTGCCACGATTGATGTACTCTTATGTAAGTATTAGGTAAGTATATAGTAAAATTTAGGTTTTAGCAGGTCAATAAAACACAGTTATGACTTTTTAAAATAATAACAATAAAAGTATATTTCACAAAAGTATGTACTTACGGGTAATAAGATTTGCATATTATCAATAATTTTAATTTAATAAGGTAAATAAAGAATGAAAATTGATTTTTATTGATTAAATAAACCAAAACAAGACTAATCAACTTACTGACCCTTAAAAAGGGTAAACTTATTATAAACTTGTCGTTTTGTTTGCCTAATCGAATTTCTACGAACAAGATATTTTATTCTAATGTCAATATATTTTTGAATGACAACACGCAACAGATGAACCAAATGGTTGCTGGATGGCGATTATTGGAATATGTGTGCAAGAAGACATGAAAATGTATCTTTTCCTAACAATTTCATAGTTTCGGTAACTAAACTAAGAGCCATTATATTGCATATCATTATGTTCTTGTGTTCTTAGTGGTTTTTCACGAGACTGCGCAAGCATTTTTGTTAGAGAATGTACTTTCTTAAATTCAATAAAGAAAGAAAAAAATAAAAATAAAGAAATAAAAAAAATCATGTTATTACATAATATTCGAGTACAACGTTGTACAGTACTAGCTCGAATGCTGAGAAGGTCAGAAGCGGGGGGCGCGGAAACGCATGCTGCGTGAACCCACCCGTGCGCCTCCCGCAACATCCTTTCTAGCCCTGAGTAATTTTCTTAAAATCTATGTTTTCTTATTAAAACACTACTTACCGATGAAAAGCAATATCATTGTTCTTTTTAGTTTGCTTCCGTAAATCATTCTTACAATTTGGTACTGCACATTTCACCATTATAACATTAAATTTAAATAAATATCGGCGGGAGAAACAATCAGCGCGTTAGACCCTTGGTGACTAATAGCGTCGCCCTTGCGACTTCGATACTGTTCAAACCCGTGCTAACAGTTCATACTCGCTAACGAGCGCTCTATAGCTTGATTATGTATACTCTAAGCTTGAAATATTAAAATATTGTATAAAAAAAGTAAGATTTTTTCTAAAAATTCCAAACATTTTATTTTTTCAGGCGTTCACCCTAGTGGTCCCATAAAACCCTTAACGTTAAAAAATAATATGTGACGTAAAATTAAAATAAATAATAAAATATTAAAATTTTAAACCTAAAAGAAAACTAGTTACATTTTAAAATATACACTACACTACTGCACTACACTAAAATAAGAAAATCGTCTTATAAAACTATAACAACTATTAATTAACCGGAAAAGGAAATTGCAGTTAAACTTTTTAAGTTTCACTGTAGGAATTGGTATTCACAGCTTTTTAATTAAAAGCATCTCGACAAGTACGTACTCTAAATACGCAAGAATTAAAACGACCGTCTGTAAGAGCAACTTAAAACTTGTTAAGAACACTTCAAAATGAATTCTAAGAACATTAAATGGGGATTGTTTTGCATAATTCTTGTTATGAGTTTAGAAGAATTTCTACAAATAATGTTGACAACAAAACAAGGTTACTAGGACATCTTGGCTTTATCCCAAATTATATATTCCCACTCTCCTTGTTTAGACGAAATTTCCAAATTTATTCCATTCTTAACTATCTTTCAATCCCTTACTAAAAAGGAAGGAATTAAGAAAAAGGCAAAGAAAACTTTGGCCTAACTTTCTTATATCTATGGAATTTAATTTTTAATGTTTTTACTTAGTCACCAAGAGATGACGTAAAAATTGCATCGCAGTATAGTTTAGTAAACCAGATACGTTAACTGAAAAAAAAAAACTATTATTGCATTAACTTTTCTGGCGTTTCGTATGAATTATGTGAGGGTCGTTCTGGATCCATCCTCCCAGGTGAAGAATTGTGCCAAATAATTAACATTTTGTGTCATAAGGTATCACATACCTTTGCATTACACGTACAAAGCATGTAACTCTCTTAGTTTTCGGACTTTCTATTTTTAAACTCTTCTACATATTGCTTGGACTTCTACAAATTGGTTTCATATCGGTCATGATTGCTCAATGTTTACACAATTTGGTAGGAGTACGGGTTTTTTTTTACTTGTTTTATTCCGAAATGCAGAGTTAAAAAATATCGTACAAAGCACCCCACGCTTTTAGAACAGTGACATTAATTTTCTCGTCAGTAATGTTACTCGTATGTTATGAATTATTTTTTACTTTTTAGTTTGATTAATTATAAAAGCGTTGCTAGTTTTTTAAACAATAATTTATTTTTAACTTTTTAAATCAAATCATTTAATAATAATTTTAGTTTGATTAAGTATAAAATATAATTTATTTGTTCTCTATTCCCAATCGGTAAATGTTTTTATTAATTTAACGACATTTTTAGTCTGGTTTTTAAAATTTTACACCATCTTTCGGCAGTTTTATTAATTAAGCGCCAGATGGCGTTTCGGTTGAAGGAAAAGAAAGCGTTAATCCTGATGATCCTGACAAGGACTATGGGACAAAATTATTAAATTTGTATATTGTCATCAGGTCTTGACAAGTGTCAAAAATTTTGAATGTATTTGATCGTTAAAGTGGTAAAAAATCGAGTCCGAATTAATATAAAGCGTGTAAATAAATTTTTAATCCCGAGAATCCTGATAAGGAAACGATACAAACTATAAAAATTATTGAATTTTCATCAATCCTTGATAAGTGTGCACAGTTTAAAATCGTTTTGAAAGGTGTGAAAATCACATTCAAAGATTCCGTTACATAGATACATACCAAGCTAAAAGAGCATTAATAACATGTGTATGATATATCCTTTGTGATGAAGAACTAAATAGTTTTCAAACTCTAACTTAAACATACATGTTCAAACACAAACAACCTGTTGTATACTTAGGTCAGTGAGGGGAATCTACGTCATAATTGGATTGCCCTTGAGATCATAGAATATACAAGTAAGCACATGTGACCTACTATCAGATACGTGTTTATTCGAAATTGTCCTATTTTATTACTTTGGAGCTGTTCCACAGCAATAAAATAGAACAATTTCGAACAAGCTGGCTGCCCACTCAATAATAAGCCATTACCATCGCCTCTGAATATTAGTTATGGCAAGGGCACCGCTAGCACGCTGCAGTTCGTGTAGGGAAATTGGGACCTGAGTCTGCCGGAACACAACACAAAGTTATTATTAGTGATTGCCATCCAAATGAACTTGGAGCCCTAACTGGATGACGCTAACTGGATGGAGCCTTAAAGGATACTCTAGGGCGAGTCACGAGTCCAGCGGTGGGAGGTTATGTACTGATATTATATAAATTAGATATCCCTCGTTATACTTTCTGTGGTTATAAGTTCTAAGTTTGTGATTAAAGCCGAATACGACTTACCCGACGATCTGAAAACCGTTACTTATTATATAAACTAATGGACGGAAGTAGCGCATGTAACTGTGAGGGTTTTGAATGTCCCAAAAATATTTAATAGATGCATTAAAAAAACAATACTCATTTCTCGGTCATTATTGTCAGCCGTAGTTTATGGATGCGTCAAATGGATCTTTTGCTTAAACAGGCAAATAAAGCTTCGTTACATAATAAACCGAGTTTGCACAGGTATTAAGATCATCCGACGAAAAACATAATGGCACCCAAGGGTATAAAATTCACGCAATCCACTGATCAATAGCGCCACACTCTCCGTATTGCGGTGGGGCGAGCTCGTTCGGGAATCGAAAGGCGCATCATGGAAGATATCAAGCAATGATCAGAGAATCCTAATGGAGCCCCGGTTGAAATCTGATAATCTTCCGGTTCATTTCATCTAAGTGAAATCACGGGAACGAGTAAAATTAAAGGCAGTATCCCCGGCAGATCAAGTTTTGAAGAGCGGAGCCACTCAATGTGATGTGTATTGAAATCTCCAAGAACGATCACCTCCACGGCGTCTTGAAAACGCCCTAAAAAGTGAGCCATTTCAGTTCTTTCGCATTCTCTGCCATTGGACTGATACAGGCAGGAGTAAACTCTGGTGGAACCACTGAGATCCACCCTCACACATGAAATGGAGAGGTCCGTGTCTTCGAGATCGCTAAGACGGTGACATCATATATCGTCCCGGACGTATAAGCATACCCCAGCTTTTGGAAGAAACAGGCATTTCAAATTATAGCCAGAGTAGCACAGGTACGATGAGTCGGCCAGGGTCTCCCGATATTTAGGTCTCCGTTAAAAATAGTAGGGCTGGTTTTGCCGTTTTTAAATGGTGGTGAACGGCAATGAGGTTGGCATGTATGCCTCTAATGTTACAAAAGTCCACCATAAATGTGGATTTTAGTTCCGATGGTGTATACTTACTAATTATGGAGCGATTTACGTTTATTAGACAAAAAGGGCGTTTTAGGAAGTGTCTAGAGTGTCAACGAAAAAAATTGAGTATTATTTTCGCATCAAAACCCACAGGTTGTATGATGAGTTGGTGCGGGGCACTGAAAGGCCCCCAATCCCTCGCGGAGAATATCGCCGAGTCCACATATGGTCTCCACTCCGGCAAAACGGTACTCTCCAAGGACTTTACTATAGGATAAATCCGGTTTCGGGTCCCCAACTGGCGGGCGGCTAGAGGAAAGCCATTTCATCGGGTCTCCCTGACCTCTATGCCAACCCGTCATCCGTCAAACTCCATCCATCAGCAATCCTGGCTCTACGATGAATGGCGGCACGAAGAGGATGGCCACGGACCATGTACTCAGGCAACGCGACTAATGTTCATGGTGCAAAATAGGAATTAATTGCTACCTACAAAGAATGGGCTGTACGAGAAGAAGGACAACTTCATCGCATGGAATGGCGATACATACCCCCGGGAACGCCAAATCAAGGTGGCGCATGGGAACGACTGGTCAATCAAAACGGCACTAGCCGCCTCCCTGAAGGAGCGAGAGCCAACCATAGAGGTGCTGCAGACCATGCTGATCGAATTTGAATTCTTAATCAACGCTCGACCTCTGATCCATGTGAGCGCGAACCCACAAGACCCAGAAGCCCTGACCACTTTCCACTTTCTGTTAAGATCATCAATCGGCCTGCCACACACTGGACCCTGCGACGAAGCCGATCGATGAACGTGGAGAGCTAGCCAAGCCCTTTCGGATCAATTTTGGCAACTATGGGTGTTGGACTACCTACTCTCACTGGTACCCTGCGGTGAACCGACTAGCCAGCACCGACCACTCCAGATCGGAGACATCGTGGTCGTAGAAGACAATACCTTACCAAGAAACATATGGCCCATGGGAAAAGTAGCGCGACTTTTCAAGGGCCCAGACGGGGGCATCTAAGTAGCAGATATCAGAACTAAGCCGGCATCTTCAAGCACCCTGTCAGCAAGCTTGTCGTGCTGGTGAAAGATGAAGAAGCTACGCAGGCTGCGCTGGAATGAGAGCTGTAAACGACGAGCTGAGCATCGAAAACAACTAGCGCGCCGCCACCACCGACCAATCAGAGTGCGTGTTTTTCAACTAATAGGATTAAAGACAAAACGTATTTTTTAGTCAATTAGTAGGGAAGAAGAAGTAGAATAATTAGGGACCACTTTTGTAATTATAGGCATTCCACCCAGAGCAATCGGAAAATAAACAACAGGGGAAGGTCAATAGTTTTATTTCTAAAACTACTAGAACACATTTCAATATAATTTACAAAAACGAACTGATTTTCATAACGCACATTCTTCAATTCTCATTTTTAAATATTTTATTGTATTAAGTTGGCCATGATATTTATTTGTAATATAAGTTTTCATATTATGTAATGTAATATGTTTTCGTATTATGTTAATGTAAGTTTTCATGCAAAGATACAAAACTTACAAAACTTTTACCCATTTTATTTTAAAATTTAATTACACTTGCCTTAATAGAATCAAGTTTTACATATAAAAAAATACTTTATAAAACCATTTTGGTACAAGTGGGCAAATGGGTAAAGTTAAGTATAACAAATTTTTCCAATATATAAATCCACATTCGTTTCATCTTCAATACGCTTATATGTAAAATCCCATATTTAATAAGAACCAGAAATATTTCTTTCATCGCTTTTCGTATTCGTCAAATTGAATTTATTAATAAGAAGGTTTATAATATTATCCATTAACCTCAAGTATCCTCTCAAAACCTTTTCCATTTCTATGAAAAGCGCTGAAAGACAACCTCGATAAGAACTGTCGTATGAAGACTTATCGCGGTATATGCAGGAATGGATTTAGATTTGTATTTTGTAGGGCTGACAGCTGTCGTATTTACGTGTGGGTGGGTTGATTTTATATAGTAGTAGTTTGTCTAATTGTATATTGACTAATAGGAATATTAAAAGTTTTAGTATTATATTCAGTTTGATCTGTTTTAAAAAGCATAGAATGAACCGTTTACCGCAAAAGGGAATGAATCTAATCTCGTTTCTAGGATTTTCCTAGTAATATGGTACTAGGAAAATCCTAGAAATGAGTGGATGGATCAAAGAATGACATGGCAAAAAAGGTTGTGAATGTGGAGATGACGGCTTACAGAGGTGAGTGGAAGAACATATTATGCCGAAATTGTAAGGGCAGCCAGAAGAACCGTATCATCACTACCTTATCATCATCATCCCAGCGTTATTAATCCCGGTTGCAACCCAAACTTTCGCTTCGGTTCCCGGAGTCTTCCACTTCGCATGGTCTTCAGCATCCCTCGTAGTCAGTCCATTGGCATGCATATCACCCCTTACGACTTTGAAGTCGCCAACGCTTTTTAGGTCTACCCCTCCTGCCGTGGGCTGGCAGAGGTGGCATGACCATACATTTGATTTCCACTTAAGAAGCCGGTTGCTGCACCACGTGGCCAGGCCATACCAGCGAAAGCTTCACTTCTGCCATTTATCTGCGATGTTACGGATACGAAGGTTGCCGTGGATGCTAGAGTTCCTAGCGCGGTCCTTTCGCGTCAGTCCACACACCCACCGCAGCATATTCATCTCCGAACATGAAGTTCCTGCTTGTGTCGCTCTAGCACCGGCCATGTTTCACCACCGTATAAAAGGACAGGCCTAATGATGGTTTTATAGACCTGTCTCTTTAACTTAACCGGCATTTTGGGGTCACAGATGACACCAGTCACCTTACGCCATTTGGCCCACGCTGCTGCAATGTGTGTCTTAACGTCGCAATCGACGTCACCAGACGCATGAAATACAGATCCCAGGTATTTTAACCGATCGCCTATGCACCCGGGTGTAGGATCTGTAGAGTTAGAGGTTAACTACTCGGTCTTCGCTACATTGATTTTCAGACCTCCGTTCTCAAGCAACTCCTTTCACGCCTTCACCCGCCGCACCAGCTTATCCCTGTCCGAATCTGCCAGCGCGATATCATCAGCATACATAAGCAGCCATAGAGGTGCATCTCTGATCCTTGGTGCACCCCAACGGTGATGGAGAAGGCAAAAACACGGTTCATGGTCCCGTGACCAGCGCGAAAGCGAGAGTCGATAACCCTCTAGAAGAGCTTCATAGTGCTAGAGTGCTAAGTTTCGGCACGGAAAGCACTCGACACGTTTATCTTTGGGCTTCACGCAGAGGTCCATGACAAGGAGACGATGTTGGGTAGTGAGACTCTTCCCGGGTATGACCTTGCAGTAGGCTACTTAGCTGATGTGGTCTTTCCTAGTAATTAGGAAGTCGATTTGTGTAGCATACCTCCCGCCCTCATCATCAATGATGAGATGCTCGAGTCTTTTTTTGAAATACGTGTTCATGATGGCAAGGTCGGCGGCCGCACACGTATTGAGGATGTTCTCTCCTTCCACGTTGCGGCTACCAGTACCAAATCCACCGTAAACACGCTCAAATTCGCCACATTCATCACCCACACGACCGTTCAAATCACCAAAACGATCCCTTGTTACAATGGAATCCCACTAAGCACTTCTCCGAATAGATTACAAAACGCTATCTTATCGGCGTCGCTATAACTGACCTGTGGCGCGTAGGTAACTGTGCTTATAAGTGGGGTAACTACCCCACTTATAAGCACACTCACAACCATAAACCGGTCGCTACAGTGCTTTATCTCCAAAATGTCGATGTTGACAGCGAGTTTTATTAAGACTAGCTGTGCCCGCGAGTCTGTCCGCGTGGAATAGTGACTTTGGCAGCATTTTTTGGATATGTGAGGTCAACTTATTATTAGAAATAAAACCTACAATGTCCAGCCTAAGTTGAACCCTGTTTCATATGATTGATGATATAAATCTGAGGTCAACTTAAATTGGTCTAAAATTTCCGAAACTTATCATTTTTAACTAAAACTATTTTTTTTCTAAAATAAAAGTTGCCTAAGTTACTCCTTGTTGCATTAGTTATCTGCTAGTGAAAGTCCCGTCAAAATCGGTGCAGCCATTTCAGAGATTAGCCGGAACAAACAAACAGACAGACAGACAGAAATTGTTAAATATGTTGTTTTGGTATATGTACCGTGTACATCCGAATGCACCTAGTAAAAAGCGGTTATTTTAATATTACAAACAGACCCTCCAATTTTATTTATTTGTATAGATGGCGCCGTCATGTAATTTAGTAAGATGAAATAAAAAAGTAAATATACAAATTGTAGTACGTCATCAAAAACAATTTTCGTGTTAAAATGATTCTTTTAATAGCACAAAATATTAAGTGTACAATTCCGTCAATTTATTTTGCTAACGATCAAACATTCGCACTTCGCCGGTATGAGAATGAAATACTAAAAACATTCAGAGACAACCTGTTCGGTACCTCAGAAATAATTGTAGTCCTATTGCGGCCCTGGTTGTGCAAAATTACTCTTATTTTATTTTACCACAAGTACTATTTATATGTACGCAAGCACCTGCGCAAGCTGCCTGTTTCTGCATTCAAGCGCAATGAAATGCAGGACTAAGAGCAATCGAAGACGCTTGACACTGCGAATTTCCTATTTAGAAGCTCTCATGACATAGTTGTTGAATGTGATTGTGCACGGACCCCGTAATAGTCGGCGACCCAGCAAAAGTGTCACCCTGCACATCCAAACCGACACTCGGATGTTGTTTGTTCAAGAAGAAACCAATAAAAGTGTAGCTTGAGGATATGTTAGATGACTAACAACGAAATTTCGTTTCCTACTTTCAATGTGAAACCAGAAAATAATTTAAATAAAAAGGATGACTGATTTTTTTTTCCCCCAAAAAGGGCTTAACGTCAGGCAAGCGGGCGGTTGTAAAAACTAAGCCATAACTATTGCAACATGCAACATGTTGTGCTGACCCTATATAATGTAGGATAAGGGCAGGAGGAAGAAGATTTTCATAAATGGAGATCAGCAGATCTTATCTGTAAGCTATATATAAAAATAGCGCATCGTTTACTACTTATTTTAATAATTATGTGTGTGATTGAACGTTTGAAATCTGAAAATATAACCCATTTCAAGACTATACTACAATTTAGATAAGTTATTATAAAACATACTCCATTAATAATAGTGTTTATAAAGATAATACAAATCAACTGTCATTATCATGTATTATAATGGATCATTATCGTTTATTTTAGTTTATTGGAATTTTTATTGGTGTCGCTCATATATATGTGTAGAGTTTAAAAATAGTTGTGTGAAATTGGAATACTTTGTAAACTATGTTGTAGTTGCCCATTAATTACTACCTTTTATTGTCACTGTTGTAGTGTGTGGTGTCGCACCAGAATAGCACCACCCCATCTCCTCCCTTGGGTGTCGTAAGAGACGACTAAGGGATAGAAAGAACGGAGGATGGGCAGCAGCATCTTTCCGTGAGAGCATCACCAACTGCGAATACTGCGATCGCCAACCCGCCTGCCAAGCGTGGCGATTATGGCAAAACCCCCCCCCTAAAATGACAGATACACACAGGCCCCGGCCCCTAGTCCCCGGCGGCCCCGTTCGTGGTGGTCACGGTAGCAGCCACATAAGCGACGGGGCAGGGGGTGCGAAGAATCCCCGGGTTCGGATTCGCTACCAAGAACGACGACCTTTGGCCCTGGCAACATACAATGTCAAGACACTGCGGACCAACGAGAAGTTGGAGGAACTGGAGGAAGTTTTGAGCAGACTGCGATGGGATGTTGTGGGGTTATCTGAAGTCCGAAGACAGGGAGAGGACTCAATAATCCTAAATTCCGGAAATCTGCTCTACTTCCGGGAGGGCGACCAACTGTCCCAAGGTGGTGTCGGGTTTCTCGTTCACAAGTCTCTTGTGAACAACGTTACTGAGGTGGGGAGTGTTTCGACTAGGGTAGCGTACCTAATACTCAAAATTACCAAACGGTATTCGTTGAAGGTCATTCAGGTTTACGCTCCGACTTCGACACATCCTGACGAAGAGGTGGAAGCCATGTATGAGGACATCTCAACAGCCATCCACACTTCTAAAACCCACTTTAACGTTGTCATGGGAGACTTCAACGCAAAATTGGGGAAACGTAGCGGCGATGAGTTGAGAGTGGGGCAATTTGGGTTCGGAAATCGGAACACCCGAGGCCAGATGCTGGCCGACTTCATGGAGAAGGAGGACCTGTATATGATGAACTCCTTCTTCATGAAGCCAGAACAACGCAAATGGACTTGGATTAGTCCCGATGGTGCCACCAAAAATGAGATTGACTTCATTATGTCGACCAAAAGACAGATATTCAATGATGTCTCTGTGATCAATTCGGTGAAAACTGGGAGTGATCACCGCTTAGTAAGAGGCACATTGAATATCAATCCAAAATTGGAGAGGTCTCGACTGGTGAAGTCTACGCTCCGACCTGCACCCATACAGATCCAAAACCCGGTAAACTTTCAACTCGAATTGCAAAACCGCTTCGAATGCCTCGGTGACTGCGTTGACGTGGACGAGTATAATAACAGGTTCGTGGAAGCTGTTCAAACGGCCGGGTCTAAATTCTTCAAGGCCAGCCGTTCAAAAAGAACCGGAAAAATCTCAGATTCTACTCTCAAATTGATGGATGTGAGACGTCAAATGACCCTTCAGTCCCCGGACGATGCTTCCCAGTATAGGCAGCTAAATAGACAGATCTCCAAGTCCTTGACTCGCGATATCCGCCGCCATAACACAGACTGTGTAAAGGCGGCTATAGAGCGTAACAAGGGCTCTAAAGTATTCGCACGAGACTTGTCTATTGGGCAGAGCCAACTGACGAAGCTGAAGACCGACGACGGCAGGGTCGTTTCGTCTAAACCCGAACTTTTGAGGGAAGTCGAGAAGTTCTACGGACAGCTATACACGACCACACGGGCACCTGTTAACAACAAGGCTAAAGACCCAAGAGCCAAATTAACCCGACACTACACCGTAGATATCCCAGACGTCAGTCTGTACGAGATTAGTGTGGCCCTTAAACAGCTTAAAAACAACAAGGCGCCGGGTGATGATGGAATTACAGCCGAGCTTCTGAGAGCTGGTGGTACTCCTGTGCTTAAAATCCTCCAGAAGCTATTTAATTCCGTCATCCTCGATGGCAAAACGCCGCAGGCCTGGCACGGAAGTATAGTGGTGCTGTTCTTCAAAAAGGGCGACAAAACCCTTTTGAAGAACTTTAGACCGATATCACTTCTGAGCCATGTTTACAAGCTGTTTTCAAGGGTCATCACGAATCGTCTCGCGCGCAGATTTGACGACTTCCAGCCTCCCGAACAAGCCGGATTCCGAAAAGGTTTTAGCACCATAGACCACATACATACGCTGCGGCAGGTTATACAGAAGACGGAGGAGTATAACCAGCCACTATGCTTGGCGTTCGTGGACTATGAGAAAGCCTTTGATTCGATCGAGACCTGGGCGGTGCTTCAGTCTCTCCAGAGGTGCCACATTGATTATCGATACATCAAAGCGTTGAAGTGTTTGTATGAAAACGCCACCATGTCAGTCCGTCTCCAGGATCAGAACTCGAAGCCTATCCGACTGCAGCGGGGAGTCAGACAAGGCGATGTCATATCGCCGATGCTGTTCACTGCTGCGTTGGAAGATGTCTTCAAGCTTCTGGACTGGAACGGACTGGGCATCAACATTAACGGTGAGTACATCACTCACCTTAGATTCGCAGATGATATCGTAATCATGGCTGAAACCATGGAAGACTTAAGCCATATGCTTGATGGCCTCAATACAGCTTCCCAAGGAGTAGGTCTCAAAATGAACATGGACAAGACGAAAATCATGTCTAATGTCCATGTCGCACCTACCCCCGTAACAGTTGGGAAGTGTACTTTCGAAATTGTTGACGAATACGTCTACTTGGGTCAAACGATCCAGTTAGGCAGGTCCAATTTCGCGAAAGAGGTCACTCGTCGAATCCAACTCGGATGGGCAGCGTTCGGGAAGCTCCGTAAAATCTTTTCGTCCCAAATACCGCAGTGTCTCAAGACGAAGGTTTTTAACCAATGTGTGTTGCCAGTGATGACATACGGAACGCAGACGTGGTCGCTAACTATGGGCCTTATGAGAAAGCTCATGGTCGCTCAGAGAGCAATGGAGAGGGCTATGCTCGGAGTTTCCCTGCGAGATCGAATCAGAAATGAGGAGATTCGCAGGAGAACCAAAGTAACCGACATAGCCCGGATGATTGCAAAACTGAAGTGGCAGTGGGCTGGGCACATAGCTCGAAGGACTGATGGCCGTTGGGGCAGAAAAGTCCTCGAATGGCGACCGCGTACCGGAAGACGCAGTGTTGGTAGGCCCCCCACAAGATGGACCGATGATCTGGTCAAGATCGCCGGGATAGGTTGGATGAGGGCAGCGCAGGACCGATCATCGTGGAGATCTTTGGGGGAGGCCTTTGTCCAGCAGTGGGCGTCTTCCGGCTGAAATGATGACTATTTATATGGATTACGTTGACAGTTCTGAGCATTGATTAAGGATAAGTACACGTAATCTTGAATACTATCCAGTTAACTTTTTTTTTCATTTATCCAGTATTTATTCGAGGGTTTTGTAATGTATATTATACCTATAGATCTTTTTTTACTATCGTTATTAAGTTCTGAGCGTCACTTTATAATAGATGAATTTATTCTGTAATAATTTTCACACCTGTGTGTGGTTCGGTGTAATATATGATCAGTTGGCAGTGTGGTAGTGTCCCTTGTACAAAGGGAAGATAAGCGTGATAAGTACTAAATAAACTGTTATTTTCCATCCAAGACCATCGTCAGGATTCTTTTAGATGGGAATGGAAAATCACACTTTAAAAGCAGAAAAATCTGATACATCTTCTTGTGAGTCCAAGTAAAGTTCAGGAAAAGAAAGAATATTTGAAATATATCAAAACCGAAAGAGATCAAAGTATATTTAAGCGTAAAATTCTGGTAACTTTGCAGTACTTTGAAGACTATAGCATTAGTTATGCACCGAAGCTTAAAAGTGACGACGATGAGACGCTAACAGAAAAGTAACTCTTCCGCAACTTTACATTGAACCTAGTGGAATTCTGTACCCAATGTCCAGTCAGATGTTCAACTTAGTTGGGTCTTTTATTGAAACAAAGAAGAATATTTATTTTCTGATTCACATTT
This sequence comes from Malacosoma neustria, assembly GCA_963693495.1. NCBI lineage: Eukaryota > Metazoa > Arthropoda > Insecta > Lepidoptera > Lasiocampidae > Malacosoma > Malacosoma neustria. Next base: position 7,039,940 of record OY856393.1, read on the forward strand.
TAACACACCATAGAAAGCAGTGAAACAATTAGAACCAACCGAGATCAGCAGTATATGCTGCTGCGTCAAAATAATTCGACATAGCACTGATTTGCAGTGTCAACAGCAGCTGCGAGGAACCATTTACTATCCAAATTACATATTTCATACGTACACACACAAATATATACCAATAATTTTATTTACAACATATTCACACAATGCTATCTTGTTTCAAACTAAGTAGAAGAACGTGTTTGGATTAGAAACAAATGACAACTAAGAGTTCGTTTAAAATTTCCTGTTTATATTTACTTAATTAATTCCAGTTTAGGTTACTTTGGTGTGTAGCTGATCTAATTGTGTAGAGAAATTAGTAAATGAATACGATTAATAAAATTTTAAATTTTATGAAAATTAAAAAGTAGAGTGCCGACGACTGACCATGGCACTATTTTACATATCTCCCAATCTGGATAGAGCATTTGGAAGGGTGACGAGTTGGTCGTTTAAAAGAAATGAGATCAATTTATTTTCATGAAAAAATAGTAGGAATATATATAAAACTAGATTTGCTTGGTCAGATAGCTAGCTGACCCGACAAACGCTGGTCTGGCTATTTCATCAAAATCGGTGCAACCATTTAGATTTCAGTCACGTACGTAGAAGAATCATATATAAAAAGATATGGCAATTGCTATTATTATTTTAAGCATTATTTTTTTCTTGGTGTAGGACAGTAGACAGGCTGACGGCCCGCTTAGAAAATCATTAATTGTTTATACATTTTTATAACTTGTAACTATTCACCATTGTTGACTATGGTTCTCGTTTAATATTCTAATTAGAATTTTGCAAGTTCCTTAAAGTATATCCTTTAGGTCTTGTCGTTTTCAAATAATTAAAGTAATTCTTATTAAAATGTAAAAATGCGACTCACGGAATGCAAAACTAATATAAACAAATAAAAGTAACATGCATTCTCATTTTATCTTTTCGTTTAATTATAAAAGCTTACACAAAAAATTAAATAGAAAGGCTTCCGCAAAGCGCTTTGGGACAAGTAATTTTTCACATGACTGTACTACATTTTACCGGCGTGTTCGTAGAAGCAGTTTAATCGAATTCACTTCGCAGTGTAGTTTCTTTGGAAATCTACCGGCGATACGAGAACGCGGAAATAAAACCACTATGAAGCTCAACGGCTGTGAGCTTATCTGCTATGTTCAGGAGTGGATTAAAATCGGATGAAAAAGTTGATTGAAAATGCATAACAGTACATCTTATAATTTTTATAAATTTTTCGCTTTCATCACTTTTAGATTGCGAGGTAATACACCTCTTCGTATCTATGAAAGTTTATTTCAAAACATTGCTCTGGAAATTAAAAAAACAACAAAGAATTAATCATAATTCATAAGGTGTATAGCGAATAACAAATTTCATGCAAATTGCTATTATTAATTCTAAATAATGTTAATAATAGCAAAGAGGTTAGTCGACATCACAGGAGACCGAAGAGCTGGCAGCTAGCTCAGACAAAAAATTAGTCTAGCTATTCAAAGGGGGAACGCTGCCAGTGTCTTCGGAACCTTGCCTAAAGGGACTCCTTTTAATAATATATTTTAGTTATTTTATTAAATTTTTTAAGGTTTTTAGTTTTAAATAGTTATACGTTTTAGAAATAGGTATTATTTTTAAATAAAGTGCAAATTGATTTCTTATTATGTCTTTAGGTACGCGTATCAATTTAACACGCAGAGTGCTGTAATAGCTTTAATAAATAAATAATGTTCATGTGAGAATAAATTTTTACTAGATGATATAACTCCAAGCCCATCTGGATGGCAACCACCTTAGGCCTAAATATGCTCACATAGCTTGTGTTGTTGTTCTACGCTGATGGAAGCGTGTTACGGTGCCTCTGACTTTTAAGTAAGCCCTGTCTTCTGCGGTTTCACAGAAATGATAAAACAAATTGATGTTAAGACGAAGATGTCAGTATTCGGAAATTCAGTTTTAAGTCAACTCATAAATCTCCCCATTTTTGTGTAACCAACAAAAAGTTCATACTTCACTGTTTGCTGTAAGGCTCAGCAAACTGTCAATATGAAGCGAAAAACCGGTAAATTCAAGTGATTGATAGCTTATATCGCCAAGTAGTTGCCTTGCGGATTTTGGGGAGTGTTTACAATAAAGAAGGTATATTGTATACTACATATTGGAAATATATTTTCTCCATGCAGGAATGGAGTAAGAATACTAACCCCAGTGGCCGGGGTCTTCCCGCCGTAAAAGGCGACGAAACAACCCAAGCGACGTGGTAGGGCCTCAATAAGGGCCCGCCTGGATAGAAACCTTGGTCTATAAGTATGCCACTATAATAACCTTATGTTGTGTTTCGGATTTAGGGACCCAGGTTCCTGTACCCAGCAGCGCGGTGTCCCTAGCATCGCAAACTTCACAACAAAACTACTGAACATATCGTGATGATACTGCGACTATCCGATGTGGATTTTTCGTAGATTGTTATAAACTACTTATTTTTGGCTTCCATTGACCTTTTCAATTTTTATATTTACTTTTTGCTGTTATTCGCTCAGTGAAGTGGGCGGGAATGGCTAGTAACCAATAAAACCTAAATAAAATATTGTTAAAAATTTAATTATTATAAAGATAAAGTTATGGTAAATAAAGACTTAGTACTAAATTAGTAACCTGTAATTTTTTTATTGCTGTAAGACAGCAGACAGGCTGACGGCCCATTTAGAATTTAGCAGTTACCTATGGGTTTTTGCAACGCCAATGGCATTGCGAATACGTTGCTGTCCCATAAGGGTACAGGAACTTGGGTCACTAATGCCGGAACACAACACAAAGTTATTACGGCGGCATACTAAGACTAAAGGCGGTCGCTATCCAGACGGGCTTTAAGTACTACATGGTAGAAAACTAATCAAGTACTGTTAAACTCATCCAAGAGGACTATCGATAAACTGCTGCGAAGTTAGGCAGATACATTTTAAAGTTAATTGCTTTCCTTTGAATAAAAAAACATATACAAGCGTACGTCAGCGATGAATAATTAAATAAAAGGAGAAAAGCACACCAAATGAAAAGGGTTATTCGAAAAAAGAGGCGAGCTGTTTCAGCGAAATCAGTCAGTAACACTCGCATTTTAACCGAGCGTTTTTAACATTTTAAACGAAGTAAAGGGAATAAATTCTTTTCAAATTGCTGTCAAGTTTTTCAAAGCGGAAATGTGAATAACGGTGTATTTGATATGGCTGTTGTGTGTGTGAATGTGGATTCGATCTCTAAGTAGAATTGTAGGAATCTTGTTCGGTGGTGGTATTTATATTTATATCCGTCAAAGTATATTGATTATATGAACACAGTTTAATATTGCCCACATAAAGTTGATCACATTTTTCAAGTCAAACTCCATTACAGAAACAAATGAGCGGAAGATATGTATTACTACTTTCGAAATCCTTTAAGACAGCCTTTTCAAATGAGATCTAAAATTATTTATTCAATATAAGCCAAAATTAATACGCTCTTACTGCAGGTCGATAATAGCATTCTTCCTCCTGCCCTTATCCCACATTATGTGGGGTCGGCACAACATGTTATACGTTGCAATAGTTGTGTCTTAGTTTTTACAACCGGCCGCCTGCCTGACGTTAACTCCTTTTTGGGGAAAAATCTGTCATCCCTTTTATTTTAATTATTTTTCTTGTTTCATATTGAAAGTAGGACACGAAAATTCGTTGTCAATCATCTAATATATCCTCAAGCGACACTTTTATTGGTTTCTTCTTGAGTTAACAACAATACGAATGTCAGTTTGGGTGTACAGGGTGGCACTTTTGCTGGGTTCGTGCACAATTCACATTCAACAACTACGTCACGAGGGCTTCTAAATAGATAATTCGCTTTGCCGTGTATCTTCGAATGCCCTTGGTCCTGCATTCGGTTGCGCTTGAATGCAGACACAGGCATATAGGCTTGCGTATAATGCGTCCATCTTTATATATTTTTGTGGTAACTCACAGCAATCTTCCTCTTGGCAAGTTTCACGGCTTCTTTTTACAATACATAACCTTCGGCGAAGGACATCGTGACAAGCAGGGATAGCACAGCACGTTGTTGGACAAGGGGCCACTAACATCGGACATACTGCAAATTGCTCGCAGTCTTCAGGGTAAAAACACGCCATTTTTATTTAGATTTTACTTCCTTTTTTCTTTTGTAAATTTTATATCATAATAAATAAATTTTTACTAGAATTTTGATAATTTTGACGGATATATTATATATATTCCATAATAACATAATTTTTTTTATTGCTGTATGACAGCAGACAGGCTGACGGCCCGCTTAGAATTTAGCAGTTACCATGGATGTTCGCAACGCCAGTGGCATCGCGAACACGCTGATGTCCCATAAAGGTACATGAACTTGGGTCACTAATGCCAGAACACAACACAAGGTTATTATGGCGGCATACTTAAGACCAAAGGTAGTCGCCAACCAGACGGGCTTGAGGCTCTATCACGTAGCTAGGTGGGTTGTTTTGTCGCCTTTTACGACAGGCCGACCCCGGCTGCAGAGATTAGTATTCTTTCTCCGCCCCTGCACGCAATTACGCGCGGATTATTCACATTAAATATTCAGACAGATCATATAATTACAATTAATAGGTACAATATACGTAATTTCCATCCAATCGTCATTCAAACATTTTTGTCATTAAGATAATCTTCTACTGTATAATGTGCTTTACTACTAAGATACTTTTTTATGACTGCTTTGTATTTATTTAAAGGTAGATCTTGAAGACCTAATGGTATCTTGTTATAAATGCGCACACCCAACCCCACAAAGAAATTACGCACCTTATGTTTAAAATACAATTTAATATTTCGTGGAAGATAAATAATATTAGCCTAAATGTATTGCAACTAATGCAACTGTTAAAATATGAATAGTTTTACAATACTCTCTAACACTAAGAGAAACTCTAACTCCCAGTTTATATATTGTACGAACAGCCTTTTGCATGAAAACGTTTTATATTTGAGCAGCATTGTCTCACAATAAAATACTATAAGGTATAATAAATACTATGGAAATAACCTTAGTAAACCAGTCGCGCTGTCTCAATACCTGTATATTGTCGGATTTTTTAAATAGCATAAACTGTTGAACTAAGTTAAATTCCTATTAAACAAGAAATATAAGCCATCTATTGTAGTTTGGTATTTAGGGTAATTCCCAGGAAAACTTTAAAGGAAACTACCTCCAGGGTTTTTTATTTACAATAAGGTCAGACTCAAGGTTTTTTAACACTAGGCATGATAAATTTGACACATTTAGTTTTCTTTGCATTTAATACTAAGTTATACACTTTACATCAATATGCTGTGTGTGTGTATTGTTCAATATAACAGCACTTGACAAACTGAAAATGAAGTTTTATACTTCCAACAGCAACAGGCTAATTATGCGAGGAATAAATGTGTCATAGTGCCATAATGCGTCCTCCGATCCCCAGTCGGAGGTGTAGAGACAAAAAATTCTAGATTGTAGTCATAAATAGAGCAAACGCCTTGCGAAGCGCAGAAGAGTTGAAAAGCGGACTCCGGGCACCGAAGCAGAACTGGCGTTTAATGCTTCGAATCAGATGAGATTTTATATTTCCAGAATGATTTTACCGAGCAACTGATCGACAAGCATACAACGTGAATCACGTTGAATATCGAATAACGATTCGGGTTTGATACCTCTCATCATCGATCATCTTTGCACTGTCGACCGATTTACTGCTATTGTGTACTGCATTCAATCTTGGGTTATGAATAGCACGTAGATCACTCGAAATAGATCCTTGTTCATTGTTAAACTAAATAGAGTTGTGATATAAGATATTGTTGGAAGTATATTTGAACTATTTACAAGCATTTTAAACACAACACATAGTATAATATTAATCCGTTCTTACTCAATTTTTATAGTTGTGGCGCCCGATTTAATAGCCAGCAATTACTTTTATTTCAGAACACAAGACAAGGTTTGTGGCGGCATATTTAGACACCAAGAGTGTTTACCATTCAGATGGGCTTGAAATTCTATGTCCTAGCTAGGGTTGTTTTGTCGGTTTTTACGACAGGCCGGTCACAGGGCTCAGTATTCTTATTCCTCCTCTAGACAGAGGAAAATCATATTATATAAAAAAATGTTTGTTGAAACAAGTAGACTTACGCTAGTACTAACATTTAAACTAGGCATAGTTTGTCAACTAGGTCCCTTCTAGTGACGTCAGTACTGTTGTTATTTATCTATTATGAATTATGACGACTAACTTTTTATATAAAATTAATTATTTAAGACAGGATCACATAAAGTGAAGATTTAGGTATTTTTTGACACATTTTAAAAATAAATATCAGAAATACTAAAAGTTTAGGCTACCCTCAACTTCAAATGATTTTTTGGATACTATTACGTCATCTAGACCTAAAGTAAGTTGCATAGAATAGTGACCAAATTTTTCATCAATATAAGTTACGGCCCAATATATGTACTTAAAATATAGTTGAGTATAGAACTTTTATTTAGTAAAAAGTGTTTAAATGAAATACTTTTGTGTCAGGTTAGTCTCGTCGACTTTGTCACAAAGCGCTGGCTCTATAAAGGGTGCACTGTATCGGTCCCCACACCAGAAAAGGTAATAAAGCTCCACCAACCTCACGCCCTCTTTGGTCTGGATCAGCTCAGGTGCAGCTTGTAGTGAAACCACGCATGGCGCCACTCTTACATATGTTGCAAATTATTATTTAATTACTTTTCGGTTATGTAAAGATTTAAGTTTGGCACGGTCAATAATATAAGTCATACGAACTTGGCACACAATGCAAAAGATATTTGTTTGTTTGTCAAACGTTCACCTTTATGAGACGAGAATTTTACTGGACTACCCTCGCTTCAAACAGATATGAAGTAGCGGAAAATTGGCTGAGCAATAATTTTGTACCTTAGGCAAAGTTCAAACAACTTTTAACTTAATTTTCCTATGCAGTATTTTTTATACGCATTTCATACGTTCAAGGTAAATATGTTTTTGATGGCAGATTACAATTTGCTGGTTCACTAAAGTAAAATATATTTAAATATGCTCATAATTTCAGGCCGTTGGGCTATAATTTGATATTATTAATATCTATTTTGGGCCAAAGTCTCTAAATATATTTATCAATAATTTACATTATTAGACCTTACGAGGACATGGGTTCTAGATAACTATTATATTACATATACACTTTTCTACTGCAAATACATACATATCTTATATATTTAAACGAGCAATTCTTGTATATATATATATATATATATATATATATATATATATATATATATATATATATATATATATATATATAATTGGAATCTCGGAATCGGCTCCAACAATTTTCATGAAATTTAGTGTACGGGGGGTTTCGGGGGCGATAAATCGATCTAGCTAGGAATCATTTCTAGAAAATGTCAAAAGGTGGCGTTTGAGTAGTCCCAATTTAAACTGAAAAATGACTCTTCCTGACATCTATCGGCGAATAATAATACTATTTTTTTTAAATTGCTTTAACGACACAACAACACTAAAGCTATTCCAGCAGATGGCGTTGTTAAGTAACACGAAGTCAATGAGTGTTTGCTTTGAGGTTAGACTAAGAAAATCAATTGTTAATTTCCCAAAAAACACAATTATAAAAAAAAAAATACCGAGCAAAGCTCGGTCATCCGGATATTTATACATAAACGCTAGACGCGAGGCAGGAATCTCAATCCCATAATTAAAATAGCAAATACTAATTAATATGAGTAAGATAGGACTCCAGATGTTTTAGAGTGTAATATAACTAGTATTAAAGCGACAATGTGATTGATACGAGGCACAGCTGATAGGAAAGCAATGAACCATACGAGGACGTGTTCATTTGTCTCATTGGGTACGCGTCACTGTCAGAGAAAAAGCGGTAAATGAAAACGCTTTTACTTTATAATATTAAAATTGAACGTTAAGTCGTGACTTTGAAATTAGATGCACAAATGAGAAATATAAACGCTGTCAAAAATCTATATAATTTAGCTCAAGATTAATACAGCGCGGCAATCTTCGTCACTCAAATTCAATTAAGTTAAAAAATATCTTAATTGGCTTATGATTCAAACTTAATTGTCTAATGATAGGCTTCTTTCATTTTTAGGGAGTCGTAAAAGCGTGAAGTGGAATAACTCTGCTTACAGACAGAAAAAAATCACTTGATCTCTCCTTTAGACGTTAAGACTGAATGCAAAAGAATTTTTTGAAACCAAATTTATACAGATTAAATAAACAGCCAAAAAGAATTAACAGAAAAAAAATTGAAAATTTTCTCTACGGGTCCTCAACAGTATTATTAGTATGAATCTTAGAATATACGTATTGTTGATGAAATCAGTGAATAAATACGGGTACAATTTACGCAGCACCATCTAGTCTTAAAGTAAGTTACATAGTATTTGTGTTATGGGTACTAAACAAATGATATACTATATACATACTTTTCTTTTGTAAATAAATACATATTATAAATAAACACCCAGACGCGAGACGGGAATTGAACCCGTTACCTCTGCAAGCGTACCGAAGTGCATTAGGCACTACGTCACGTATGTCTTCTGATTGTATTGTGTTCTGATTATATAAAACGCTAATATAACCCTAATGGACACTTCACTTTACAGTCTAATGGATTATGTCGTGAATACTGTTGAAATAGGGTTCAGTATATATCCAGTATATAAAAAGATTACAGTTGCAATTAAATTGAGTAGTCGTGTTCATTCAATCTTAGTTGGGTCTCTAATAGGTAAAATGATATAATCCTTCTTGTTACATGCGTTTTATCCTGGATGCATATGTAGCTTACTTACGAGCTTGAGAGCTGTTATTGTCATGCATGTACATTATTATTTTATTTATTTTTACCCCCGGTATACTAAATTTCATGAAAATTGTTGGAGCCGATTCCGAGATTCCAATTATATATATATATATCTTGTATATATAGTATATATATACATATATACAAGAATTATTCGTTTAAAGATATAAGATATAATAAAATCCGCAATTAATAACCTGAACTGATGATTACTATGACTTAGATATTATATATGATAGTATAAACATTGCGACGCCACTACGACATAATTATATACTATGAATATCATGAGAAGATAAAAATTTACTTAGCATATTATAAAACTATTATGAACTAAAGTCAGTAGGTAATTAACATTTAAAGGGCGTGATAAGACTTGGGGGAGAATGTCATACAGTGGAGTAGAAATTTTCCGGCAGTAAAAGAAAATGTGGTCAATCGAACCTTCGCCTAAACCACATTCACGAATAGAATAATTGCGAATTATAAGTTTAGCCAAAAAAACTGGTGAACATACATGGCCAAGACGAAGTCATGTTATGGTTGAAGTTAGTTTTTTCGGGAAATGAGGAAATCGAAAGAACCAGAGAGATGATGAGATGGAGGGTTGTAAATTACCATAGTATCTACAAGAGGTTTGTCTGGAATTTTGCCATAACTAGTTCTAATTTTTTTACATTGAAGGTTTAGCAAGAGCTCAGAGGTCGCGAGGAAAACATTTATCACATAAAAACGTAATACTAATGTTTAAAAATAAAATATAGTTTTTACTCTGTTATTTTTGACAGATCTGTCACCTTCGTCGCATGTGTCTGTACCAAAAAGTGTGTGAGTACTGTAAAACTTTTAAATCCTCGTTAACAATTTTTTTTTCATATAGAAAACGCGTTTTCTATAATTTACCAAAATTTTTAAATTCATGTGGGTATATTTTTTTTTATAGCACAAGTCTGGCTCTCAAACCCCTTAATGAATCTGAGTGACTGTCATCCGATATTTACACCAGCTCATCTGTGAGATTGTTCCCAAAGTGGAATCTCTCACGAACATGATTGGCACATTGTAAACGCATATACCTTCATCCCTGATTTAAATGAGTTCGTAAAACAGGGCGAAATTACGTTCGAGCCAATTTCATGTAACAGTACATGTGTAATTAATGAACCTTTCACGAACACGAAAGGCGTGAAATTAAATTTCATTACACGTTATTATTACGCTAAAAGTTCGTATACTGAATGTATTTTTAAATGTACAATATATTTTGAGCGTGCTAACTCACTTTACGTGGCAGCTATCTGGTTTTTGATTTACACCATGATATACAGTTTTTATTTTATTCTAACATCAGTGAATTCATTGAGGTCTAGCAATCTGCAGGGCGATGACGTATTATTATATTACGATATATTGCAGTTTTCTCTTAGGAAAAACTGAGCCCGGCAGTGGGATTTTATGAGCGGCTACCATAATAGGGGTTAAAGTAGGAAATTGCTGTTGTATAGTAGTAGATACTTTGAATTGACATAAAACCTTCATGGTGTGAGATTTTTGAGTGAAACTTTTTTCCAAATGATACCTATGAGGTTCTCCTTTTAAAAAATATGATTCGATTTTCGAGTTTTAATTGTTTTTTTTATTCAGCATAGACCTGAAAGATTAAGAAGAAGATTTGAAAATCCGAGTCAATTTTGAATACGAATTCCGACGTGGAACTAACGCGGCAGAAACGTCTCGCAATATCAACGCTGCGTTTGGAGAGCAGACTGCTAATGAACGTGCATTTTTGGTTTAAACGCTTTCGCAATGGAAATTTCGACTTAAAGAACGAATCACGTGGACGACCGCCCACACAGCTGAATAATGCTGAACTGAGAGAGATTGTGAAAGTCGATCCGAGTCAAATTGTCCGGTAATTAGCGGCTTGATTTAACGTATAAAATACATGTCTCATGATTTGGCTGATATTCAGAAAGAAATACATGTTGAAACTTATGTTGCTTTGTTGAATCGGTACAAAAATGAAGAAATATTGGATCGAATTGTGACATATGACAAAAAGTGGATTCTATACGATAACCTTAAGCAAAAAATATGGTGGGTGATACCAGGTTAAACGTCGCAACAGTGCCCTAAAGCAAAGCTTACCAATAAAAAGTACTATAGTTTTCTCAGGTCTGTCCAATCAATAATAGCAGATGTTTACTGAGCTAAACTTTGAACAATGATGACAAAACTGGTAGTAAAACAGCCCCAACTCGTGATTTGAATTCACCATTATTGCTTCATGATAACGCAAGACTTCAAACTTCACGAGAAACCCTTGTAACTCTACAGGAGCTGCAGTTAGAAACCTTACGTCATTCACCGTACTCGCCAAGCTTTGCCCCAACAAACTAACATTTTTTTTGTGATTTGGACAATTTTCTACCTGAGAAAAAAATTTATTCCCAGGAGACAGTACAAAATACTTTCATATAATTTGTCGAATATAGATCCCCAGAGTTCAATCGTAAAGGCAATAAAGGAAACAATGTATACATAATGAGATTTTTCAATTTTTCAATAAAAATCGGCAATTTTTATTTCCTTTAAAAACATTAGTTCTGATCCTGAATATTTTTTATTTTACTTTCATAGATATTTACTAATAAAACATTATGTAAGTAACACAGTAATATTAAAAGACAGTTAAAAGTATTGGGATATCAAAAACATTAATAAAATAGTTGTCTGTAACAATCTCTAGAGATTGGTAAATTTATTTTTCAAGAGATATCTCGGCTTCACAACTTACCTTTTTTTTTTTTGGTCTCGGGGAAAAACCTCTCTTGACGGGTTCCCCCGGCCCGGGGGGACCGAGGGATATGTGGGACTCCGGGAAAGATGTTTGGCCATCCGACTACCCACTAAAAAACCCCGCTGTTCTCCTATCGCCTACGCCCGGGCCCACGGATATATGGCCTGCCGATCTCGTGGCCCGGGCCGGCGCCGGCCCGCCCTTTGTCTTGAGGCGGGCCCCTTCTAAAGTGTTGGCGCCAAGGGGTCAGGGTTTCGTCCCCCCGGCGCTCTCCTAACAACTCTAGGAGTTGAGGGGGGCCGCGGAACAGCACGCAGCCCTCACCCTCGCGGAAAAGTGCGGGCGGCAGATTCTCCCCCGAGGGGCCGCCCGCGGCCGCTTTTTACGGCGGCCGGAGGTCGTTACTTGACCTCCGGCGCCGCCGACGTGGCCTGCGTTGGCGGGAGGGGAGTGTGGTGGTCGACTCCCGCTCCCGCTCCGCCGCCTCCTTTGCGGACATGACTGCCTCGCAGAAGGAGGCGACGGCCGTCCATCCAGGATCGCCCCCGACCATGGACAGAACCAAGGCCGGGAGCGACAGGTCCACGCCGATTTGGGCGACGAGGGCGCGGCGCTCCTCGCGCCACGCAGGGCACACGGCGCATAACAAACGTATAACAGCGCCAGGACTCGGGCCTCGAGGTCCCATGGTGGGGATCCGGCCAGCAGGGAGGCCGCTTCAAAGGACACCGTGCGGTATCCCCGTATCGCCCTGACGGCCAGAACACGCTGCGGCCTGCGAAGCAGCGCGGTCGTTTTGGCCGTCAGGCGATCCGCCCAGATCGGGGCCCCGTAAAGGGCCATCGACCGCACGGCTCCCTCAAAGAGCCTGCGGCACACTGCGCTCGGTCCGCCGATATTCGGCAGCAGACGGGAGAGTCCCGCCACTGCCCGAACTAACCTCGGCGCCAGGCGCTCGAAGTGCGCCGCAAAGTCCCATCGCCCGTCGAGCACCAGTCCAAGATAATTTATGGACGGCCCGACGGTGATGCGGACGCCTCCTACCGTTATGCTCAGGCCCGGTAGCGGCCTCTGACGGGGCCCGTAGAATATCACGGCCTCCGTCTTGTTCAAGGCCACCTCCAGGCCTAGTCGCCGGATTCTTGCCACTATGTGCGCCACCCCAGCCGTGCCCAGAAGGCACGCCTGGCGGGGGTTCCTCCCGCGCGCTGTGACGAGCGTGTCATCGGCGTAGCAGATGACGCCGACGCCGGGGAGGAGAGCCCCCCTCAGGACCCAGTCGTATGCGATGTTCCACAGCAGGGGGCCCAGGACCGACCCCTGTGGAACACCGCACACGACGTCTCGCCGACTTTGCCCACCTTGGACCGGGTAGACGACGGCACGATCGTCCAAATATGCCCCGACTATGCGACGGAGGTCCCTACCTCCCGATGGCACCCGATGGTACTTGAGCGCCTCCCGCACGCAGCTCCACGGCAGGGTGTTGAAGGCGTTGGCGATGTCGAGTGACACCGCCAATAGCACCCCACCTCGAGCCACTGCGTCCTCCGCCTGGCTATTCAGACGCGTGATCGCGTCAATAGTGGAGCGCCCCTGGCGGAACCCAAACTGTTCGTCCGCCAAGTTCGGCCTCTCTGTCTCTAGGTGCCGGACGAGGCGGTCTGCGAGGATCCTTTCGAAGATCTTCCCCACCTCGTCCAGCAGCACGATGGGCCGATAGGCGGACGGTGAGTCCGCCGGGCGCCCCTCCTTCGCGATCAGGACCAGCCTCCCCATCTTCCATCTGCGGGGAAACCGGCCCGATCGCAGACACCCGTCGAAGAGCCTCAATAGTCGGGGCTCCAGGACGTCGTGGGACAGAACCCAGGCACGCCCCGGTATGCCGTCGAGGCCGGGGGCGGTGTTCTTGGCCTTCAGCCGCAACATCGCTGCCCCCAGCTCTGCCCGGTCCACGTCGGGCACGGGGTCGGCGTCCGCGCTGGGGTCCCTCTCATCCCAATGAGGCGGGACCATGGCGGGAGGTGAGTGCTCAGCCCTCGTGGGGAACAGAGCGCCGACAAAACCATCCACCTGGCGCGGGGGGAGACTCTTGGTCAGCGGGGGCGCCCACGGGCGGAGCTTGCCCCGCACTATTTTGTAGGGTCGCCCCCAAGGATCTTGATCTAAGCTGGCCAAGAGCTCCCCCCACGTTCACAAATTACCTGATCGCTCTCTTGCTAGAAGAAAGAAGTCACCACTAGTGTGAATAAAGAAAGAGGAGGTAGTTTAAAATATTTTTCAATATTTATATATTTGTAAAGGATTGGTATATCGGTGGTTTCTGAATGCAGGTTTCCTCAAAATGTCTTCCTTTTAGACATCAAATTTAATCAAATTTGTTTTATCTATTTTCTTGTACTGACTTTCCAAAGATTTCTATGGAACCAATAGCTTTGATTTATTGATACACCTATAGGGGTCACAGGTTCTATTACCGTCCCGGGTCTGGGTGTTTATGTATGTGTAAATCCTAGTTGCATTGTAAAAGGCTTTATGAGCATGGGATGTACGTTCGAATACAGTTAAAGGACAAAAGTTCATCTTCTTGTCTGAATAAAGTCTAACCTAGAAGCCACAAGATAAATACTAGTATAAATGTAGCTAAATTAAGTTTTTTTGAAGCGATTGCCGTCACTCCTAACGAAAAGAGAAACCAGACGAAATTGCTATTTTTATGTTTGTAAGGGAGTTATCTATATTGCAAGCGAGTACCTAGTCAGGTCATAAATTCTGTCACATGTTTAATGTAAAATAATTGTAACAAGTTTATTCATTATGTAACCATTCATATACCAAAATGAACTTAACAAAACATAGATTCTTATGACATTAAAGTTTATTCAAAATGACCTCCGTGATTTTGAATACAAGCCTTCAATCTGCGCGGCCAGTCGTCTATCGCAGCACGAACGAGGTCCATGTCAATATCGGCGGCTGCCTTAATCAAGGATGTCTTGAGTGACTCCAAATTGGGATGAGGCTTTGAGCACGCCTTTTCCTCCAAGTGTTGCCATATCTTGTAATCTAACGGATTCAAATCTGGACTGGAGGAGAGCCAGTCTTCGTGCCGGATGAAGTCGATTTCACGCGCCGCCAGCCAGTCTTGTGTGCTCTTCGCTCTATGAGCTGGCGCCGAATCTTGTTGGAATACCCAGTGCCTGTTATTGAACATGGTATGAGAAACAGGTTCCACAAGGTTCGTCAGGACTGTATTTTGATACACAACAGCATTCGTTTTTACACCTTTCTCACAAAAATGTATCTCTGTTAAGCCCCAATAAGAAACTCCCAACCATACCATGAGCGAGGATGGAAAATGACCTCGTTGGACACGCGGAATACGGTTGCTCGCTTCTTCACTACTGTGTGCGTACACCTTATCATTTTGTTTGTTGTAGCTCTCTTCTACGGTAAACATTTTTTCATCCGAAAAAAGAATTTCCCGATATTTTTTTCCCGCGTACCGCTTCAACAAAGCGCGACATCTCTTCAGTCTCAGGTCCATTAGACGAGCATTCAAATGATGTCCTGTTTTTCTTCGATATGCCCGAAGCCCTAAGTCTTCATTTAACACCCTTTTCACCATGGTTCTGCTTAACCCCATCTGAAGGGCCAACAGTTTCTGCTTACGTTTGGGATTTCTTTGAATTCGTGCCTTCACAGCTTTTATCACTGCTGGAGTCCTAACAGACCGAGGGCGACCACTTCTTGACCTGTCATCTACACTAGAGTCTTCATTGTATCGTTTGATGGTACGATAAACGAATCTTTTGGTTATATTCAAATTTTTCAGTATGTTAAAAATTTGAATTGGCGCGTAACCACAACGATGCAACGCAATAACTGCAACACGGTCTTCTTTAAGCGTCCACTTCATATTTAAAAATGAGTAAAATTCTAAAAGTATAAATTTTTATTTTCATGAACAATTCGAAATTCGAATTCAATAAACTTTTTTGTGGCCAGCATTCTAAAAGAAAAGTTTTTACTGTGTGACAATACTTATGACCTGACTAGGTATATAAGAAAGGAAAATGAAAGAACAAATTCTTTTTGAAATTTAGGACATATTAGATAAATGAGACTCACTAGGAAAATAATGGAGAGGTCCTATTGCGCCGTGCATTTGAATATGCACGGATCTCCACTTTTCTGCATCTCATTTACCACAGTATCCTTCCCTTTTATTTATATCCGATGTAAATGGGATGAATACCATGTTAATAGCGTGAGACGTGGCATCTTAGACCCCCAGTACAATTAACTTTCAACCGTGAGCAGAGGCAGCCGCTGGATGTCAGTCAGAGACGTCGCTTCAGATAAGTGTCAGATCACGTCCCCAGTAGTGGCTGAATCGCTGACTGAGTCCGCACGGTCAATGCTTCGTTAGACGTAATGTGCATTAAAATTCGGACTCAAGCACTGTCAACGACAAAGAATAAATGATGTAGCTACAAGCTAACTCAATTGCTCATGAATATTAATTTTATTTTCTCGATTAAATGTTTTGTTCAGCAGCGACATTTATTTTTGTTAATGTCCTTTTTACTTCGTCTGGTTGGCTGCTCATAGTTATGCTTAAAACATTAAATATAATGAAGGTCGTATAAATTGCTTGAAATATTCTGTTAAAAGGAAATTCAGTATTTATCTGGTTTTTCTAAACATAAATTAAATACAACGCATCACGAAATCTCTAAAACTATATACCTTATTGACTTGAAATTTAGCATGGCCACTCATTACGCAATGTAGATGCTCACTATGAACGGATTTTACGGAAATGCTATATAAAATGTAGTCTAATTCATATGGCAGAACAACGTTTGCCGGGTCAGCTTCTATACAGGGTTATTAGTAATTCGACGCATTCCCTTTAGGAGGTTATAGGGGTGACTATTTGCGATAATTTTAAACCCCATATGCATTATGCAAAAGTGAAACAATTTTTGAGTTATCATGTTTTCTAGTTTTTTTTCAAAATAAGTCAAAAATGCAGCATCACAAATTTATTTTAAAAAAGTATCGATTAAAATCTCATTTTTTCTTCTGATTTATAAAAACGATTAAACACCGATTTCGTTGAGGACCCATTCCGTGGCCTACGAGGAGCCCGGACTTAACGCCGGTTGATTTCAATGTCTGAGGTCATATGAAATCCATAGCTTATGACGTCTCGCCTGTGTCATCTGCGGATAACTCGAAACAAGGATTATAAACGTCGCAAATGCCATGCGGAATAATTTGACTAATTCGGTAGTCAAGTCACAACTCAGAAAAAGAATGCGACTTCGCGTATGCAATTTTTTTTTTCTCGGGGAAAAACCTCTCTTGACGGGTTCCCCCGGCCCGGGGGGACCGAGGGATATGTGGGACTCCGGGGAAGATGTTCAGCTATCCGACTACCCACTAAAAAACCCCGCTGTTCTCCTATCGCCTACGCCCGGGCCTACGGATATGTGGCCTGCCGATCTCGTGGCCCGGGCCGGCGCCGGCCCGCCCTTTGTCTCAAGGTGGGCCTCTTCTGAAGTGTTGGCGCAAGGGGGTCAGGGTTTCGTTCCCCCGGCGCTCTCCTGTATTGTAGGAGTTGAGGGGGGCTCCGGAACAGCACGTGGCCCTCTCCCTCGCGGCAATAGTGCGAGTGGCGGATCCTCCCCCGAGGGGCCACCCGCCGCCGCTTTCTACGGCGGCCGGAGGTCATTGCTCGTCCTCCGGCGCCGACGACGTGGCCTGCGTTGGCGGGAGGGGAGTGTGGTGGTGGACTCCCGCTCCCGCTCCGCCGCCTCCTTTGCGGACATGACTGCCTCGCAAAAGGAGGCGACGGCCGTCCATCCAGGATCGCCCCCGACCATGGACAGAACCAGGGCCGGGAGCGACAGGTCCACGCCGATTTGGGCGACGAGGGCGCGGCGCTCCTAGCGCCACGCAGGGCACACGGTGACAGTGTGGTCCACCGTGTCCTCCTCGTCGCCCGCGCCACAATGGTGGCACCCCGACGTCATCTCCCGCCCTATGCGACACAGGTACCTCCCGAAGCAACCGTGCCCCGAGAGGACCTGCGTCAGGCGGAAGGTCAGGGCGCCGTGGCGCCTTTCCACCCATTCGGCCAGGACGGGCCTCACCGCTTCGATGGTGGCGAGACCCGCGCTGGGGTGCGCGAGGCGCTCCTTCCACTCACGTATGCAATAGGGGAAGTCACTTTGAGCAAAGACTTTAATTAGGCTAAATTACAAAATGTTTTAATTGTTATTTTTTTTTATCCTTATATTAAGTCAATGAACCCTAGTCTCCAAACTAGACATTAGTCTGTGTCTTGGAAACTAGTGCCCTCTCAAATCATACAAACAAAAAAGAAAAGAAAAAAAAAAACACCAAGATACAAAAAGATACAAAATCTTATATATATAAGGTTTGTGTGTGTGTGTGTGTGTGTGTGTGCGTGTGCGTGTGCGTGTGTGTGTGTGTGTGGGTTTTAAGCATATGAGAGCCAAATCTATAATTCAACTAATTCATTATACTCAGCAATTCCTCAGTTTCTTCATAATTTAGGGTTAAAAGCCACGATTTCAATTCATATTTCAACATTTTGCTGTTGTACTCAGTAATATTTTTAATTTTATTTAATTTATTGTATATGAGGGGACCTAGAAAGTTGATATTTCTTTTAGCAAATATACTGTTGGTTTTTGGTAAAGGAAACGAGACATATCTTTTTATAGTTTTGGGTAATGTGGGAACCATTAGACAATGATACCTTTTTACACATTCCAATACAAATAACTTACGCACACTTAAAACTTGAGTTGATTTATATACATCTACAGTTGGATGCCTGAAAGGTACTTTGAGTATTACTTTAAGGACCGCCCTCTGTGCTCTTTCGACGTCTATAAGATGGCTTTTAGCTGCACCTCCCCATACAGCAATATAGTATGATAGAATACAATCGCATAATGCTTTATATATTTGTAATGATTAATGTACTATCTGTCACTTCACGCAGAGTTTTAAATATACCTAGTCAGGTCATAAATTCTGTCACATGTTTAATGTAAAATAATTGTAACAAGTTTATTAATTATGTAACCATTCATATACCAAAATGAACTTAACAAAACATAGATTCTTTTGACATTAAAGTTTATTCAAAATGACCTCCGTGATTTTGAATACAAGCCTTCAATCTGCGCGGCCAGTTGTCTATCGCAGCACGAACGAGGTCCATGTCAATATCGGCGGCTGCCTTAATCAAGGATGTCTTGAGTGACTCCAAATTGGGATGAGGCTTTGAGCACGCCTTTTCCTCCAAGTGTTGCCATATCTTGTAATCTAACGGATTCAAATCTGGACTGGAGGAGGGCCAGTCTTCGTGCCGGATGAAGTCGATTTCACGCGCCGCCAGCCAGTCTTGTGTGCTCTTCGCTCTATGAGCTGGCGCCGAATCTTGTTGGAATACCCAGTGCCTGTTATTGAACATGGTATGAGAAACAGGTTCCACAAGGTTCGTCAGGACTGTATTTTGATACACAACAGCATTCGTTTTTACACCTTTCTCACAAAAATGTACCTCTGTTAAGCCCCAATAAGAAACTCCCAACCATACCATGAGCGAGGATGGAAAATGACCTCGTTGGACACGCGGAATACGGTTGCTCGCTTCTTCACTACTGTGTGCGTACACCTTATCATTTTCTTTGTTGTAGCTCTCTTCTACGGTAAACATTTTTTCATCCGAAAAAAGAATTTCCCGATATTTTTTTCCCGCGTACCGCTTCAACAAAGCGCGGCATCTCTTCAGTCTCAGGTCCATTAGACGAGCATTCAAACGATGTCCTGTTTTTCTTCGATATGCCCGAAGCCCTAAGTCTTCATTTAACACCCTTTTCACCGTGGTTCTGCTTAACTCTATCTGAAGGGCCAACAGTTTCTGCTTACGTTTGGGATTTCTTTGAATTCGTGCCTTCACAGCTTTTATCACTGCTGGAGTCCTAACAGACCGAGGGCGACCACTTCTTGACCTGTCATCTACACTAGAGTCTTCATTGTATCGTTTGATGGTACGATAAACGAATCTTTTGGTAATATTCAAATTTTTCAGTATGTTAAAAATTTGAATTGGCGCGTAACCGCAACGATGCAATGCAATAACTGCAACACGGTCTTCTTTAAGCGTCCACTCCATATTTAAAAATGAGTAAAATTCTAAAAGTTATACATTTTTATTTTCATGAACAATTCGAAATTCTAATTCAATAAACTTTTTTGTGGCCAGCATTCTAAAAGAAAAGTTTTTACTGTGTGACAATACTTATGACCTGACTAGGTATATATTAACTTCCTAGTGCGTTTTTCAATGGACTTTATATGTTCTTTCCAACTTAGCCTTTCATCGACTATAACGCCTAGATATTTTACATGTGGAACTTTTTCAAGGTCAACACATCCGATACGAGAGCATGGTGAATGTTTATCTGCTCTATTACAGGGAAACGTATGTATCCGGAGGTTAAAACGTGACGGGGGGGTTATTGGCATTTGTCATTTTAAAGCAAATATATTTTGTCTTATCTCTGTTTATGGTGAGCAAATTATCTTCAAGCCAAGCTGTTACTTTTCGTAGCCCTGATTCTGCAGTTTCCTCGACAGCCTCCCATGAGATATCATGGAATAAAATCAATGTATCAATGTAGTAATTGTTATTACTACTAAACTGTTACTGATTCTAAATTTTATTTTAAACTAGCTGACCCGGCGAACTTCATACCGCCTAACAGTCAATGAATTTCGTGTTACAGATTATCTGAACTTAATTTATGATTTTATGAAAGTAATACAATGAATACAAAATAAATATTAAGTTCAGTACTTTATTAAGACAATAACATAAAAAGAAATAAAAAAGTACAAAAATTAAGTATATCAATCGCGTGTCAGCAAGACATGACTGAATTAAACTATGTACATATTGTGCAGCATGGGATGTACTCGGTTTAATTCTCTTCATTGGAGTAGGTACCTTGTAATATACGACATTTTTTTTATCAGGAACCAGAACAATTATAGCGGATGATTTGTCGATACGTGAACATGCTACGTACAACAACAATGAAAAACAAACAACATGGATTTTCTAAGTTGAGACTACAAACAGTCAAGCCTCGTGATTTGTTAATCGTCATGGCAAAGGCAAGACGAATCGGGAATTGAATTCGTTTAAACTCAAAGGACATATCCGTTGGGATCATTGGAATCCTCAGAATGAGAACAAACTCATCTTTAAATTTTCCTTTGAATATCGTCGCGTGAATCATATTACTCATCAGTTTTATGATAACAAAGCGCGTTCCTTTGCATAGTTTTGGTTGGTTCAGATTTCGAAGCTTGATGACTACCGAGCCCGCCTTCAGTTGTAAATTGTGCGGTGGTAAACCACGCACATCCAAGGAGTTTAAAAAATTCCATGGATAATTAGTGGCTTCGTCTTTGTTTGCTACACAGTCAATAGATTTGAATGAATGCAGAGTATCAACGATTTGATTCTAAATTATAGTTTGTCATTCACATATTTATTCTTAGCCGCCAAAATTGCTGGCTCGCTTAACCATTTATTATTTTTGTGGTTAGCAATAATGTTCGGGAATATTTTGCTGATGAGCACGTCTTTCGATGAGACGAAATTGCAAAAATTCGGAGAAAATGAAATCAATCCGCTCGATTTGTTAACAGGAATACGGTCATTAGCTACAGTCAGCAAATGCTTGGAGAATTCTTCAGCAGATGGGTCGTTCAACAATGCAACTCTCATGTTTGCAGCCAGTTGAATTTTCTTCAAATAGCACCATAGATTTGATGATTTGAGGCAAGCATTTATTTCATCGGCGGCAGTCGATCTTGGAATGACTGGCAGTGCTTGGCGGAAATCGCCAGATAGTAATATCATTGCGCTACCAAAAATTCTTGAGTCATCAGAATCGGATCTTTTAAGGTCCGATCAAGAGCTTCCAATGTGCGTTTGTGTGCCATTGTAGTGTTTTGCAATATGTCGGTTGTTCAGTATTTTGAAGATTTAATGGCAATTTTAACGCTGACTGAGCCGTATGGCATTTTTCTAACAACGTGGATGCTAATTCAGAAGAAGCAACTGCTATCGCAATTTTGGATCTTGCCTGAACAGTGGTCAAAATTATGAGGAATGTGTTTCCAGTTCCGCCAGGGCATCCAGGAAAAATAAGCCACCATTTCCATCATTAATTGCTTTAATTAATGTATCATAGACTTCCTTCTGTTTTGTAATCAAAAGAGGTACATTCGTTTGAACTGATTAGTTTAATTTATATCGATCATGTTGACGTTCCAATTATCTATTAAGTGCGTCATTCACTCCGCGATCTGGCGCTGGCATTCCTAACCTGACTAACAAACTGCCGCACATGAGATAACATATATCTTCGATCAAGAACAAAGCCTGGTTATATATACATTTCCTCATTCGCCTCAAGATCAGGATTTCTTGAACTGACACGAATTCGATAATGTACTGACTCTGACTGGATTGACAGAATAATTTGGAATGATTGAGTGAGACCAATCGATTTAACACTTAGTTTGTGTAAATAAATTAAATTTTTGAACGCACGCATAAAAAATTGACAACTAATATATTTATATGTCAATCCTTTTTCATTAATGACATTATTCTACATTTTTAAAATCTAAAATACGCCATTATCTGAATATTGTGAATATATCTTGTCAATTCGAAACCTTTATTTAAATACGTTCTTTAATTTGAGAGGAGAGTTTACCGTATCGACGGGTGAATATTAAATGTTTGACAATTACGAAACTCATGAACATTTTGTATTGAAAAATGTTTTTCTTTTCTTTTATTTTTTAGTCGATTTTCCAATGTTTTTAATAGTTATTCTGCTATTTGGAACGGAGACAAATACAATAAAAACCATGAAAATCGGTCCAGCCGTTTTCGAGTTATAAGCGTCCGTACAAATGTCGACTTTGTTTTATATAATATATAGATTTGTATTTTTGTTTTATTTACTTTGGGTATTGTTTCTAATTAATTTTATGAAAAATTTAAAGAACGACCTTAAGTTTAGTTCGAATACGAATTTCCACCTGCTTCCTATATGATCATTTTTTTTTCAGTTTCTTTGTAATAAGTTCCTAGTAACTATTCATTTATTGTTGGAGAGCTAATAAAGCGGTTATATTTTTAAAATAATCTGCAAGCCAAGTTCCATAACGTTTTTTTGTGTTTTTAAGGCATTTTAGTGGAATTTTTTTTAGTACATTTTTTATTGCTGAAGAACAGCAGACAGGCTAGCAGTCCACTTAATAGTAAGCAGTTATGCATTGCCTGTGGATGTTTGCGACTCTTAAGGGCAACGCAAACACACTGCTTACCGCAGGGGTACAGGAAATTTATTTTAATTGTTTAAATTAACTGCTCCCTCAACATCATCCCATATAGGGAAGTAGTTGAAAATGTGCCCTGTACGTTGTAAATTATAGTTCAAAAACCCACCAGAAGGCAGCACTAGTGTAGCTATAGTGTAAGCTATGAATGTAGCGGGAGATGACGAATTGAAGTTGCTGAGCTAAAAATTCTCGATACCACTCTAATAATTATAGTCACTTTTTTCTAAAATTTACACTGACGCGATTGTGGCGCCACCTTGATTTAATGAAATTTGAGGGACACTTTTCAAATAGAATTTCTTCTTACCTCTACCCTCTATATAACAAACACATTTCAATAAATATATATTAATACATTTCACATAACGCCATCTAGTCCCAAACTAAGTAGCATAGCACTTATGTTAAGGGTACTAGACAATTAATATACTACATATATACTTTTCTTTCGTAAAAAATACGTGTTATACATAAACACCTAGACGCGAGACGGGAATCAAACCCGTGACGTTTGCAAACGCATCGACGTGCGTTAGCCGTTATGTTATGGAGGTGGTCTCGTCAATATAATTTTAAAACGGACTGAAATTTATGTTTATTTTAAGGTTATTACAATATCGATAGATGGCACCACTATAATTTTACATCGCGCTATAATTTATTATAATATGAATTGTATAGTTGCGAGTTATGCACGTGTCTTTGAATATTTCGGTTGTATTCAAGTTCTGGTTAACCGTTGTGTCGCATTTATGTTAGTTCATTTGAGATATTTTTTCATTTTTCTATGCCGGGGAAACCGGGAAACCCTTTGATCTGTACCACGCCGGAACTCTAGGGGAAGTCGATGAGGTTATGTCGGCCTCACTGTTCAAACCATACGGCGGTCACCTTTACGATATTGCCCGAAATGTTATGGCCGGCAGCTGCAACACCATATCGACTGCCACTCAAAGCCATGTACATTTACATGGAGGATCGCAGGATCACAGGATCGATTGCTGGAAATTGTTTTGAGACGAGATGGCAGTCGTGCTTACAAAAGCAAAATTAAGCCATATTTCATCTTTTTTTCGAAGCAATGCCCCTTGGTTCGTACCCAACGAATTATTACACCGTGATCTACGCCTGCCCACTGTGAAACAGGAAATTATACACTATAACAGAACCTATAAAGAGCGAATCGAACGACACCCAAATAATCTGGCCCGGCCACTCATGCCAAATCACAACAAAGCGCGACGCTTAAAGCTTTTTTACCTCAAGAGTCAATACAATCACAGTAAACACAACTACTCTTTTAACAATGAGGATGTGACACAGGCCACATACCGAGCATGTCAGCGATAGCACCAACTACCATACTGCTGAATGTTCCACAAAGGAGACAGATTGTATAGTAAACAAAGAAAACAAAAAAAAACATCTTTTATGCGAACGCAGGGATTGTCTAATAAAGAATATCTAATATGTAAATAATATGTAATAGTGGCCCTGTGACAGTTTTACGCCAACGAACTCCAAGTCACAAGATGTAAATGTTATATAGTTACGAGTATATATTAACTTGTTTTGGTGCCTTTACTTGCACGACTTGCAACTGAAGTTGCTCGCGCCGTTTATATTGAGGGAGCTAACAATCTCGCCGACATCTTAATACGCTTAAGTCCGGGTGCTGGGAAATGGCACGAGCCGGCTACCGCCACGCCGTAAGTGCTAGACTCAGGTATTTAGGGGAGAAAATCCCTTATTTAAATTATATACATAACGTATTATTTTAAACATACCCGATTCTGCACGTTGTAAAAATATCCAGTCAACATAAGTAAATATCTTTACAAACTACTAGATATAGTAAAAAAAATACTACTATTATAAAAGTATTTTTGCTTGTAAAAATAAATCTGAATAAATCATTGATACTTTTATTTATTAAATACAGTTCCTCTATCTTTATGAAATCATCTATCGTATGTTGTATTTGATAAAATTGACGGCTACGACCAACTACGACATGTAACTTGCGTAGTCATTAAACAAGTATCGTGAAATCAACTAAAACAACAAAACGAATGTTATACGAGTAAATTATTCTAAACAAACCGAAACCCAGCAAACAGAATGAAGACAAGTTATCCAAGCATAAACCTTCTGAATCTTTTGTTTTGATTTTAGGTGAGCATAAATTTCAACGGAATCCTGTCTGTAAGCTGACAATGACAGCATTATTTTCGGTCTGTCTGGAATGGCTGCCTATTAATCTAAATTAATCATGACTTCTTATTTAAAAGAACCTTGCCAAATTTTTTATCTTAATCTCTTGTTTTTTCTGTTTTGTTTGTTGAATGCTTTATTATTCTGGTATATTCAGTCAAAATGCAAATATTTCTTCCGGTTTTTTACGTAATCGGCGTAGTGTTATATCAGACATTATATATATATATATATATATATATATATATATATATATATATATATATATATATATATATATATATATATATATATATATATATATATATATATATATATATATATATATATATATATATATATATATAAATACTTGTTACCCGACTAAAGATTTTCTCTCTTTATTAGCTCCCGAAAACCCCCAATTCAGCTACACGTTTTCAAGCTGTCTGGATAAATTACTCACAGTGATATAAACACCGATTGTACTGTATTTTTCATAATCACTGAGGGGGATATACCAATCCACTTTAATTTTAAAAGACAGTGAAGTAGATTCAGTACAGTATATTATTAGATAGATAACACTTTATTGTAAACCAATTTTACAAAAACAATGAAACTTATTTACACAATCAATATGTACTTGACTTACAATGGGCCGCCTTATCGCTACAGAGCGATCTCTTCCAGGCAACCCGGAATTCCATTGTATGTTATTATTATTACTCCATCTATTTTACAGCGTATGACAGTATTGGTATGGTCACGTTTTACGGCAACCGATTATTTACGTGGGGAACAAATGTTTAGCTAAGACAGATTAATGGACTGACAAACAGAGAGGCCGAAAACCGTGCGAAATGTTGAAGACAAGTTGGAAAGATGACATTAGGCACCGAAGCGAATGTTTGGTTTGCAACCGATTTAAAACTAAGAATAAGATAATTTTACAGTTCATATCGCAGTAACCAAGTTCTTACTTTCTTGGAAACAAACCTATGATTCTTGCTAAGTGTGCATAATGTAATTGCCCCATATTGACGGTGAAAGTAACTATCCTGAAGAAACCTGCCAATCCCAAATTCGAAAGAAGTCTGGAGCCAAATGAACCGTTATACGAGGATCCGAGAATTCGGCAATCTTATCAGCCTTGACTAATATTTAACTAAGGCGGTGGTCTGTAACAAGCGCCGTAGGTTGCGTCTGACGTCTGTTGACTCTGGACGCGGCTTCCAGCGTCTATAGCAGTGGTCTGTAACAAACGTCGTAGGTTACGTCCGGTAACGTCTGGCGTCTGCTAATATATTTTTGCCTCAGTTTCTAGTGGGAGACGGTGATTTTAAATGTGACACGGCTGGTGACTGAAAAAGTACCAACGTGTATTAATTCCTTTATACCGCCGTGCCTAAAGGAACATTTGAATGAAACCCTTTAAATAAGGTGACGTAAACAGTTCTATGCATTTAAATGTTCGCATTTACGTATATCCTTGAAGATTTCGGGACAACGGTACAAGCTACCTTACGAGTTAGATCCATATGTAGTATCCAGTAGTATCCAATGACCCGAGATGCAATACTTGCCTGACATCCAACCTGTAAGCTAGTAGAAGTAATCAATTTAAATCTCTTGATCTCGGATTAAGCTTTTTCAGTAGTGTTGTGTGATCTACACAATCGAAAGCTTTTGAGAGGTCAATAAAGACCCCAGCATTTTTAGACCTCTCCCAAGCATTATATATATGACTTAAAAGAGCAACACCTGCATCAGTGGTGGACTGATCTCTGGCAAACCCGTATTGTTCACTGTGAAACAGTTTGTTATTGTTAAAATGTATAACCAGCTGATTAAGTATAATTTTCTAAAAAACTTTACTTAGAATTGGTAGTATAGATATTAGTCTGAAATTAGCAGGATCACATTTATTTTCGAACTTACATACGGGTATAACTTTACTTATTTTTATTAAATATAATGAAATCCATCTATACATTTGTTATATATAATCTAAGTGGGTGCAGTAGTCATTAAAATATTATTTAATTATTTCAATGACATTGCTCAATAGTCAACTGTATTTTTTATGTTAAGATATTTAAATTTAAATTAATGTCACCTGCTCCGATATGTTGAAATTTGAAATCAACCTTGCAAGCAGCCACACATTGTTTTAAAACCAATTCAGCTCCACATGGCGATGATGACAAGCTATTTTTAATTAAGGCTACGTCAAAATCTTTTATTCCACGTTACTATGTTCTAAATCAAGTTTATCATGAGACTTTGTTTTACTCGAGTTGTCGTTAATTATATCCCAGGTAGTCTTGATTATAGATGTTTTTGCTGATGATGATTGTAAATATTCATTTAATAGCGACGTCAAAAAACATTTACACATATAAAACAATGATTTTGCTTTATCAAATACTTTTGAAAATATTGAATAGTTTTTTACATAGTCGAGAAATTCTGGTTTGAAATTGTATTGTTTTTGACTATATAAATGAAACAAACAGCTCAGTTCTATTTTTTTATGTACCTGAAGTGGCCCAATCACTGAATTTGAGATTGTTGCTCTTGAAAAAAGTTTTTTCATTTTAATATTTTACCAAATTCCGATTGATTGATACCAAAATTATTATTATAAGCGTGATTTGTGAAGGCGCTGGTTCGGTGAAATTCTTAAGGAACTCTTTTTGTCGTCATGAGAAAACATCCTATATAAAGAGGACGGGAATTGACGGGACTCACGGAACTCTAGGGGTCTTCTTTCTCATACTACCGTTGTCCAGCTGTATATCTTCAAACACTAGCGTGTAGTACACAATCAAAGTAATATTATTATAACCCACAAACAACATAAGATACTATTCTTTATTATTTATAAAAGGCGCTGCGCATAGGTACAATGGGGCTACCCTTCAATGATTTTACACACACTCTCATTTTCTGTTCGTCCAGTAGTTGTCTTTCTAGATTGTCTTTTACTTCTTTTTCTCGCAGGACATCCATTTTAGTCCATCACAACCATCGTCTTCGTCCTTAACATTATGATCTTCCTAATCGGAGAGTGGTGTATCGCTATCATTAGAATGAGAACGCGAAGAAGTCGCCGTAGCTGCTGAAGGTAATCTGGGCTGCGGCGTCAGTTATGATGCCACTGAGCTTCTCCCACTGACTGATCCATCTCCCCTGTCCCCACGATTGCCACTGCTTCTCTCTGATCTGTCACAATCCCTGTCCGAACCAAATTTGGAGAGTTTCAGCACAGGACCATGTCGTGGGGAAGAGCCGTTATGTGATCCCTCTGGTGCCTTATCTATGGCCATAACTCGTTCTATATTACGTCTTTCATCGCGCAATGTTTCAAGATGTTTTACGATGTCCTCATAATCAACTCTTCAATTCTTCCAAATACTAGATTGAGCAAGCGATTCCATATTGTGCATGGGCTGGTCTTTAATGATAGAGCCTTAGGACACTGTGGTGTGGTATGCTCGTGGACATGAGGGCGTGTTGATGTATGAAACCCATCCGGCCAAGGTGCTTCGGTGAAGCATTGTAACCATTCGCGAGCAGCGGAGTCATTTTCTGATACGTCACGTCAGCACGCCATCTCTTGGCGAGAAATGGGTAACAGGATAGTGTCATACGATGCACAGGTGTCAGGGAGACGGCACATAAAGTGTTCTCGCATGACAACATATTACGAGTAGGTATATTAAAGTTTTAATTTTAATTTGGTTCATCTTTAAAAGGAGCTAGGGCACGAACTTATTTTAAATTTGAATTCTTCAATACGGCGATAATTACAAGTTTTTGAGCGTTTATGATTGACTAACTTGTACGGTTAAGAGATGAATTGCTCGTAATGGTTGGATCTAAGTATAAGTTGGATCTAACATTTAATATTGCTTTCTCAGATATTTTACAACTATAGAATACATTATCTAAGCATGTAGCTGAGTTTGGGGTTATACGACTAGATTCAAAGCTAGAAGCTACTACAGCTACAGCTATTCAAAGCTACAGCTAGAAGGTGAATTTTCCAGCAGATTAACATTAAAATCACCGCAAACTAAAATCTGGACGACAACAATGGTCTAGAAATATGCTGTCATAATAACCTCCTTTGAGTTCCGGATCTAGTGACCTAAATTCCGGTACCCTTAAGCGGTCAGTAGCGTGTTTGCGGTGTCTCTGGCGTCGTAAACATCCATACGCGACAGTGACTGTTTACTATTAAGCGGACTCTCAGCCTGTCTGCTGTTCGTCAGCAGTAAATAAAACTAATAATAAATATACTTAGGCTTCGGAATTTTTTCACTTTTTCTGTTTGCTATTTTTTTAATAATTTTGTAATTACTTCTTTTATCACTATAAGTGTACCACTTAGACCTAGTTTTATATCCCAAAAAATTAATACGTGGAAATGTTGTTCATACATGTAAACAATGGTACATATAGATATTAAAATGGAAGATGACTTTCCGTGAGCGAAATTTGTTTTGTTTCATGAATCGTATCGCGTCTAATTTCATAAACAATTTTCGGCAAATCGTACCGCTTAAATTTCAACACCAATTTAAAAGTTAAGATTGACTTCTTGTTTTTATCATTTTTCGTTTGTTCAGGAAGAATTTGATACTTGAAAATTATTTTATAAATTGTTTACTTTCCATTTTGTTTGTCTTTTAAGAGTTTTTTTTGAGATTGGTGGAATGGTGGAAAAAATTTCTTTTATTGCTAAGGAATAGCTGACAGGCCTATTTAATTACTATTACCTGTAAGTAGTTACAGTCGGCTATAGATATTTGGGACGCTAGGGGCGTCGCGAAAACGCTACTTTCCTATAAGGGTACAGGAACTTTGGTCACTAATACCGGAAGACAACACAAGATTATTATGGCGGCATACTTAAGACCAAAAGTGGTTGATATCTAGATGGGCTTGAAGCCCTACCACGCAGATATTGTAAGATTTTAAGTGGAAAAAATATATATTATGGGAGAATAATTAAGGTTGTACGGTTTAATAAAATCACCACCAGTTGATGAAAGTAATATAGCCATACTTGTTTCTAGAGAGACATAGAAGGCTATCAATCAATTACTGCGTCTGCTACGTCGCTTTTGTAGAAACTAAATTTTAAGGGTGTTTATTTACTTGTATTTTTTGTGTTTTTTTTTATCAATAAAAGGAATTGAAAGAAGAAAAAAATGAAAAACATTTAACCCCGAAATGACAATACGCACAGTGAAACATATTTTCATCAAAATTGCTCAATTATTTCGCAAAGTTCATAGAAGATCAGTTCAAACAATTCAATCACTTAATTGATTGATGTAAATTACTCCAAGCAAATAAATTAATTGAAGTGAATGGCGCATCGATTGAATCTGAATTGTTTGGAATTTGTATTATTTCGCGTCACCTAATAGTAGTGATGTACTTAAAAATTTAAATTGTCGATGGTTATTTTAAAAAAAGTTTCCTACTTGCCTTATCGACAAGAATGAAAAGAAGAAAAAGAAGAATTCTAGAAATTAGAGTCTACAGGCCACAAAAGGACGGATAGACTAAAAAAAGATGGATGGATTGTGTAAAAAAATTATATGGCAAAAAAGATGTGAATGTTGAAATGACGACTAATAGAGGAAAGTGGAAGGAGAGAGAGGGTATGTTGTGCCGGCCCCATATAGTTTGGGATAAGGACAAGAAGAAAAATACTTGACTTTGTGACTTGACTTGACCTGTTTTATTTGCAATAAATTACAAATAAAACAGGCACAATTAACCGCCCACCTTGTATTTCTTTCAGTTTACAGTAGTCGGCAAATTTTGAGCACATTTGATGGAAGTTATGTTAAAAGCAGCCATTAAGGATAAATAGAATCACAAGTCTTAAAAAAAACCCGTTTAATAAAAAAAAATATGGTAAAAATCGATTTTGCAAAAAATTTACATGAAAATGTGATGACTTTAATTTTGAAAAAAATCGTCCGCTTTCTTTTTAATTTAAATTTTAATAATGAGTGTTATTACCTCGGGCCCTAATGACTTCTTGTAGTCGGTTTGGCAATCCATTTATGAGGTCTTGAATATCCGACTGAGGTATATTTTGCCATTCCTCTATCGCAGCCGTCTTGAGCTCTTGTAAGGTCGTAGGGGCTGATATTCTTGCTCGAATACGTCTTTTAAGGTTGTGACAAATGTGCTCAATTGGGATAAGATTGGGACTGCGTGACGGCCATGGCAAAACTTGAAACCCGACCTCAACGAGGTATCGAGTGACGGATCTTGTGGTATGGCATCGAGCATTGTCGTACATTAATTTAAAGTTTTCACCAATAAATGGTGCGAAAGTCTTGTAAAACTTCCTCCACGTACCTTTGAGCGGTCACACTACCTCTATCAAACACCACTAGATCGGTACGAGCCTCGTAAGAGATACCTCCCCAAACCATGGATCCTCCCTGATAACCCACGGTTTCGATTATTGCACATGGAGCAAACCGTTCATTTTGGCAACTATAAACACGCTGACGTCCATCTGGACCTCTTAAGGCTATTTTGCTCTCATCTGAGAACAGTACGTTCTTTCATTCTTCCATAGTCTAGTCAGCATATTCTTGTGCAAAGGCAAGTCTTGCTCTACGATGCTGTGCAAGCAGTTGTGGACCGCGAGCTGGACGAAAAGCTTTCAGATTCCTTTCAGCCAGTCTTCTTCTTATGGTACGTTCACTTACAGTGACATTTCTCACCTCAAACAGACGTGTGCGCGCTTCAGTAGCGGTGCAAAAGCGATTTCTTAGCACATTACTGACAACAAAGCGGTCATCCAGAGCCGAAGTGCACCGATGTCAGCCTTGACCTGGCCTTCTCGTGTATGAACCAGTCTCCCGAAAGCGTCTGATGACATCCCGTACCGTAGTTCGAGGTACACCAAGCGTACGAGCGATGCGACGTTGGCTATACCCAGCGTCAGCTAGTCACTGCTCTAGCAGCACCAGTTGCATCGAGTGGCATTTTTTTCAGTCACAAACAATAATCGTACACTAAAAACTCAAATTAAACAATGTTCGTACACGATAGCAGACAAGAATAAGAAATGTAATCAATGTAACGTTACTGCAACAATGTCAAACAAAGACTCTAATTCTAAAAACGCTTCAGTGATACAAGTTTAAGGGTCGAAATGAAGTGTTTAGTTTATTGCTAAAGTACCAACTTAACAAAAAACAAAACAGTAGATAAGCCACAGTTAACATAAACAAACAGGGTGACAAAAAATATAGGTGGGCGGTTAATTGTGTCTGTGAGTGTAGTTGACATATGAATTTAAAAAAGTAGTATGTCCTTCCCCAATTTAACCATTATACAGTTTTTAAGAAGTACATAAAAATAACTAAAGTAGTTAGTTAGACTAGTTTAATCATAAAAAATTGGAGTTCAATTATAGTTGGAGAACGATCGATACATATCAATACTACGTCTAGCACAAGCGAAATAATATATTTTACAACTAATAGCATTATACTGTTCTATATTTTTAGTGTTTATTAAACATAACCCATAATCTTACTTTCTTTAATTTATTTTTTTATTTTAGTAAGACTTACAGGCTAATAAAAATTACAATATGTATATACAATCTAACATTCTTAAAAATTATATTACAAGTCTTAACAATTATTTAACCACTACTCATAAGCACAGAAAAAAATATTATATTCAATCTTCAAAAGTGTTAAAAAAGTGTTTACCCATCATTGCTTTGAATGTGTTAACTTTTATTGTGAAAAATCGATATCGAGTTGGGCATATAATTGATTAAATCCATTTGCACTTCAACTAAAAAAAATTATTTTGTCTATAATTGGTAGTTGCAAAGGGCACAGTTAGCAGCTGTCAGTTTATGTGCTGTGTACGGAATCCTATATTAGCAAAAAGTTCGGGACAGCCGTATGATCCATTTGCAATGTTAATAAGAAGACAGATGTCACTTACGGATCTTCTAATTATAAGATATATTTATTTTATTAAATTTATTACCAAACATAAAGCGATATATCGATGTGACATATCTTCTGTATTTCGCGAAATGTTGACAGTTATTTGTTAAAAGATGGATGCAAAGAATTTATTACCAAAATCCTGAACTCGAAAATACGTATTTATCCAGGGCAGGATTCAGTATTATTTTTTATCTGTGCAGGGGCGGAGAAGAAAAAAAACTAACCTCTGCGGCCGAGATCGGCCTGGCGTAAAAGGCGGCAAAACAACACACCCTAGCTACGTGGTAGGGCCTCAAACACGCCTGGATGGCGACTACC
This sequence comes from Malacosoma neustria, assembly GCA_963693495.1. Classification (NCBI taxonomy): domain Eukaryota; kingdom Metazoa; phylum Arthropoda; class Insecta; order Lepidoptera; family Lasiocampidae; genus Malacosoma; species Malacosoma neustria. The sequence goes on from OY856393.1 coordinate 7,073,722, forward strand.
TTTAGTCTTAATGCCGCCATAATAACCCTGTGCTGTGTTCCGGCATTAGTGACCCAAGTTCCTGTACACTTATGAGACAGCAGCGTGTTCGCAATACCACTGGCGTTGCAAACACCCATAGGCGATAGGAACTGCTAAGATCTAAGTAGGCCGTCAGCCTGTATGCTGTCCTATAGAAAAAAAATTGAATTTACTGTTTCACAACCCAAGAGTAGAACATAATAAAGTGAAACACGTACAAGCAGGGTAGAAAGGAATTAATGGGTTAAAAAACAAAAGAGTTGTAATATCACAAATATATAAAAATAAAATTTATAAGATCATAGAAGTTCTCGCGATACGGAGATGTTAATGTTACGATGATACGGAGATGTTAACGCTGTGAGAGCTAGTTAGTATATTTATGTAATGATGGAAAAGAATGTATGGAATTTGGTACACAGAATTTTGCATTAAATATAAAGAACTTGGTTTTCGAACGCTACTTACAAATACAGTGCATATTCTCTGTTGTAATGTTTCAAATACTTGCTTTTTGACCATGTGTTTTTATATAATAACTAATCCATTAAACTATAAAAGAAGATGTAAGGCTAGCGCATACACGGATAGTCTCTCATACAATAATTCGATAACGCAAAAATGCAGTAGATTGTCCCAAACGTACATAAATGGCAAGACATCGTGAATTCCATCATATGATATTATTTCCAATACTGATTTTCTGAATTCTGCCCTGCCCATAAAGCTAAAGCCAGTCACTCAGTTGTGAAATATTTTATGAGACCAAATACCATTCTCATTTACATAAATCGATGCAACGAGCCTTTATCCGGTATTACTTACTGTTAGCTTAATAATATTATATATTACAGTAAATTGAAAGATTTTGATATATTCTGCAACATTCGCAGTATGTAGTATAAATTTATCGACATTTGAAAGGCAACCTTGATTAATGAATTATAGAAATAATTGAGTGAATTTTCCAAGAAAGAGATTTAAAGTTCAAATATTTAGTAAAAAAAATAACTTAGTTGTTGGAATGATCCATCAGAAATAATCATTTCAATCCAACAATTAGGTGAGTTATAACATTTTTTTTTCTAAATTTTGGAACTGCAAATCACTTTTCTGAAATGTTCCCTTAACTTTTAGTAAAGGTTGCCTTTCAAGTAATGGTCGGATACTATCGATAGTACTATCGATAGGATCGATAGTGATATATTATCGATAGTTTGAACGATAGTTTTTGTTTTTATTGGATAAATTAATTACAAAAAAAATCATTTGCGAACGGAAAAATTGAGTACCACGCGTGGGATATGAACCCACATCTATTGGAGATTCGTTCCTATCGCTCTTACCAATTTGGCCAGTGGAGTATCCACGCGTCATACTCAAATTTGTCGTTCGCATTCTCGTCCTTATTCCAATAAGGACGGACGTTCACATCATCTATCAGACAACGTTTACACATTTGTTCTGATACTCAATTTTTCAATTCGTAAATGAGTTTTTGTAATTAAACTAGCATATTAGTGAAAAATCAATATAAGATCAATAATTTGGATAAATGAATCGTATGATTGCAGTTGACTTTTTTTAAGTAATTAATAAATCGAAGAATTTGTTCAGTTGTTTAATCATTGAGTACTTTCTAGTTTTTTTTGATTATTATTGTCATTAAAAATACTAAAATCTTTTATAATCTGTGTATATCTTCAATTTCCGATGGCACTATCGATATTATCGATAGTTAAAAAATATCGATAACTATCGATAGTATGCGACCACTACTTTCAAGTATCGATATATACTCTGGTATTATATGAGTGTTGTCTGTTTTATGATCTCAAGGTTAAGGTTTAATTAAAATGTATGTATATCATACATTTGCTTTAGTTTTGGTATTTTGGGATAGATTTATGGTTTAAAATTTACATATTAAATGATTTGCTTAATATTATACTCAGGGCCGGAGTAACAATACCGATCTGGGTGGGGGGAGCCTGTGGTAAAAGGTGACAAAACAATCCTAGCTAGGTGGTAGAGCTTCAAGCTCATCTGGATGGTAACCATCTCTAAATATTCCTTGTGTTGTGTTCTGACATAGGTGACGATAAGGTCACCTACGTAAACGGCCGCGTCTTAGCGGTACCTCAGGAGCCGCAAATACCCGGCAACTGCTTACTATTAAGTAGGCCCTAAGCCTGTCTACAATTCAACAGTAATAAAAAAGACCGAAGGTGCCAATGGGGTCTGAATGGGGGACGATGATTCAATATTAAATGATGCTTTTTCTTTTAATATTTAGCTTCGTGTGCATGTATAAAAATGATGATGATGATATTGGTGAAATTATGAAAACTCTCTCGAGCTTGCTTTAATTGCATCCTACTACAAAACTTACAATTATATCTTGTGCTCGGGCACATGACCTTTTTTCATAACTACTCATTTATGGTGCAAGCTACTGTACTTTGGAATTCCCTTCCTCTAAATATTAGGCAAGCTAAATCTCACTACATTTTCAAGAACTTGCTAAAGATACATTACCTGTCCATGACATATTTTTTTATTGCTGTAGTACAGCAGACAGATTGACGGCCCGCTTAGAATTTAGCAGTTACCGTTGCCTATGGGTGTTTGTAACGCCAGTGGCATCGCGAACATGCTAATGTCCCATAAGGGTACAGGAACGTTATTAGGGCGGCATACTTAACATCAAAGGTGGTGGCTATCCAGACGGGCTTGAGGTCCTACCATGTAGCTAGGGTGGGTTGTTTTATCGCCTTTTACGACAGGCCGACCCCGGCCGCAGAGGTTAGTATTCTTTCTCCGTCCCTGCACGGATAAAATATGATGATGATACGTGAATATACAAGTCATATTGTCGTGTATGATGTTAATATTTTTGTAAACATAGTAAAAAGTATGAAGAAGAAGGTAAACAAGGTGTAAGCCAGGATTCAGAGACTAGTATTGCGTGCAACACATTCTGGTCAAACGAAGCCAGCATATCGGGGAAATGGGCCGGAATACTTTGAGCGTTTATGTGAACTATATTGAAGTTGGATGTGAAACCTGAGAATGTACTCTCGATTTCATCTTGGAGTGTAGGCATATTGCGGCAGCTACTATTCGGGCTCTGGGAAGCAAGAAAGGAAATCAGTTTCACTACTACTATTCTTGTCTCACACGTTAATGATAAGCAAACTATACAAATATACATGTAATTACTAAGATTTACCCATCCTATGAGAGCGACGTATATCCTGACTGTTGAAGACGTTGAACTTAAGCTTGTCCTTGAAACCTTAGAGACAAGAGCTGTTGTATCCTCTTGTTTTTGTTCAGGAATTCCGTGTAGGAGTAGCATTTTTCATCTCAACCGCATCTCAATTTGATCGGTGGACAGTTGAATCAACTCAATTTGTTCCTGGAGGGCTCTTAGTGACTTTGTGACAAAAATTTTATAACTGGTAAAATCGGTGGTCAGCGAAGAAATTCAGGAGATTCTGGCGTTTTTCCGAGTTCACCTCAAACGCGTCCATACGCTCAGTAAATAATTTTATTAGGTTATCTTGAGCCTCTTGAATGGCTTCCATTGTGAAAGTTGGTTACGTAGTAATGCACTGACTCCTTACTACATAAACGCGCTGTGTTGCGTTTGGAATAAATACAAGGCAGATGACTAATCACACACTGTATGCAAACATGTAATTTATGTTATATAATAGCAAATAAATAATTTTATAACTTTAAATTAATCGAGAATAATTTTCAACACTGTTAATTTTTTCGCACCTACCGACCAAACCGAATTTAATGTATTTCTAATGGATTTTAGGCAAAAAATAGCTTTCTGCTCTTCTTCTTCATATATTTTCTATTGCTAGAGTTCAGCAGACAGGCAAAAGGCCCACCCTGGCAGGTGGTTACGTTCGCCTATGGATGTTTGCAATACCAGAGGCATTACCAACGCGCTGCCGGCCTCGAAGAAATTTATAACGCCTTTTTTAAAGAACCCCACATATCGTACCACGCTGAGAAAACCTCAGCCGGAAGCTCATTCCAGATCCTGAGAGTACGCAACATGAACGTTCTTGAGCACCGTTTCGTACAAGACAGAAGAGGAAATCCAAGAAATGGAGATGAACACCCAGCCGATGGCGGGCAGTGCGGTGATAGAAAGACGACGAGGGCACCATTCTGAATAGTTTTTCAGAACACTCCCCGTTGTACAGACGGTAGAATACGCAAAGAGACGCAAAGTCTCTCCGAACTACTGTCTGTAAGTATGGGATCGTTATCACATAAACTTTAACTGTGATAAATTTTATATTCCTCCGTTGGCGCAATTTTCGTAAAAAGGGGTACAAAGTTTTCGGTTCTTGTATTAATATATAAATAACCACGTAACGACTGTGCAAATAGTAATCCGCTAATCCGCTTTTGATAGGTGGTCGGGTCCAGTCTGTGAGCTCAATCCCCATGAAAGATAAAATATGTATATTTTGAAAATAAATTTGTACTGGCCAGATATGTCCGTCAATTGAATGTTTGTGAAAAAGTCCTTCGATACAATTTCATACAGTACAGGAAAAAATAAACAAATTAATAGAAGTAAAGATTTAAATATATAATAGCCATTACAATATAATGACTGAATTTCTACGAACCAGCGCCGTACTACGAAAACGGCGTGATTATTGATGAGCCCTTTCAGTGAAATTGCGGTACCGGCGCCGATGAATTGATACCCCAAATCATCCTTAATAACATTGCAAACATAAATTTTCTAAATATAAGTTATAATAGATCAATATTAAAATGATATGGATAATAAGTGATTGAAGGCTAGTTGGTCAGGTACTCTAAAATATTAAAGTTTACGACTGTGTAAATTTACCTACATCTACCTACATTTTACGTCCTTACTTAAACGATTTTAGTAGAATTTTATGCTCATGTATCTAGATACCCTAGGGTATCTATGGGATTTTAGAAATTTGAAAATATAATAATAATAAGAGCGTTCACCTAGCACGAACGAACAGAACCTACCATATTTGTTGAAAGCGAATTACGAGTTATTCATACCAAAACTCGTTATGCAGGTTTCTTTGCGAAGATTTTCTTCTGCCTATTAGAGAAAAACTGACTTAAGTTCATGCAATCGTAAGAATGGAGTGTAACAACACTAGAGAATATAATTCTATTGATTAAATTTGGCGAATGGTTACAGTTGAATCCCAAATGTGCCTCTGCTGCCTGTCTTCTGGTCTTGAGTATTCCTGGTTCCATTAGCAGAGAAGAGGTATTTTGGGCAATTTCACAGTGGACGACTCTACCTTTTTGATATATTAATTAAATTTGTTCTTTACAGAAGTAACTTTAGACTCTCTAATTTTAAGAAAATACTAATTTGTGCCATAGTGTGTGAATCAGCAAAACACTTTAGTGATCTTTCTTGTTCTAGTCCGGGACGCCCACGGGACAATATTTTCGACAACAATAATTTATCAACAGAGGTAGACCTAAAAGAGATGAAAGAGTTGCTTATGGATAATATGAGGGTCATTCACGTAAAAGAACCATGCTTTTTTTATTGCTAAAAAAGACATACCGTGCCCATCCAAGGTAATGGTATAAGGTCAAGCTAGAGTGGCCAAGAAAATCCATAAGTGTGTGGATAAATGATGAAATGGCAATATTTTTTTGTATTATATATTTGCATGTTTTTATTTTGTTTGTGCGACTATTTATGCTAGAAACATGTATTTTCTTTCTTACCGGTCTTAGTATGATACAGCGATAGAGCAAATGAGTTCTGAGTGAAACCGTGAGCCCATGTGAAAATAGCCCGGCAATCCGTCAGGCTGACCATCTGTTCATCTGATCGGGGCTTTATGTAAAAGGCACGGGCCGGGAAACTGGTGAAAACTAGGAGGATTTTTGTCCAGGAATGTATGATATTTTTAGCGTCAGAAGTGGAAAAATATAAAAAATAACAAAAAAAAAAATAGGAACAAGTTAATGGTGCTTACGAAATGGCAGGCAGACCGACAGCTTCCGTTCTTTCTTCTGTTATGTAACCAGTGGTGGAATGGCAGGCAGACCGACGGACAGCCTCCGCACGCGACGGCAACTGAACGAAAAAGAGGGCCCTGGCACCTACTTGCGGCGCTTTATATAGAAGCGGTTGGCCTGTCCCTCACTCGTCTGCACTCCACACTCCGGAGGCGACTCTCATTGGTTGTTTATATTCCAGAAGTGATTCTCATTCGTTGTCCAAACATTAGATTCTCATTGGTCGTTTATACTTCGGAAGTGTTACACTCCGGAAGAGATGGAAACTCTCTTTGGTTGTTTTAAATATTAGTCAGAGTTGCCAATAAGATAATTTTGAGTTCGATATTCCTAACAATATATTTATTAATAATAACGAATTAAAAGGAACAAATCCTTTGTGGTATGACAAATCAAATTGCAAACAATACGCGCTTTGTACAACGCTTTTAGGCGAGTAATAAACTAAGCACGTCTTATCTCGTTTACATGGGTCGATTTGGCCCTAAAAGGGTTCGAATACGGTCCGCTGCGGTCCCGGGATGTTGTTTCCACGGCCTCTAAAGGGAAAAGGTCTCAAATATGTTAAGATTAAATATAATTGCAGTAACATCTTTGGGGGATAAATCTCCGTTATACTGTGAACATGTATATAGGTTATCTGAAAATTACGCTTTTGTGTACTTTTTGTATTTCTTGTTATTCTGATGTTTTTTATTGCTGTGGGATAGCAGACGGGCTGATGGCTCACTATATAGTTAGCATCCGTCCGAACCAAACTAAATTTATGTTTAATACTCAAATTATGTTAAATATTTTCAATGAAATGCATACACACTATGTTAGAGGGGAGGGGGGGATGGCAGGGTTCTAATTATCAAATAACAACACATTTTACCATTGAAAAGAAAAAAAACTCAATTTAATGTAACCTGGTGTTAGATTTGAACAAACAAAAACAACAACAAAAACCGAACGTCAACAAATGACCACCCAACCATGACCCATGACAACCTACCACAAAACGAACTCAACTCAAAAAACCAACTCAACTCAAAACTTAATACACCTCAAAAAACGGAATTGTATCCAGTCGCCTCTGGATGTTGTCTGACGCGGTCGGACACTACAGTCCACGTAGGGATATTGGAATTCTGTCGCTTATGCCAGAACACTATGGATGTTTGCGATGCTAAGGGCACCGCGAACACGTTCCTGTCCCATAGGGGTACAGGAACTTGGGTCACTAATTCCGGAACACAACACAAGGTTATTATAGCGGTATACTTAAGACCAAGGGTGGTCACCATCCAGACAGGTTTGGGCCCTACGTGACCCTACCACGTAGCTAGGTAGGTTATTTTGTCATCTTCTGCAACAGGTGGATCCGGGGGAAGAAAGAGGGTTACGTAAAAAGCAGATTTAGTAACATTTATTTACCTGCTTCTTTATTGTACCTTATTGATCGATCGACCTTATTGGTAGAAAATAAAAAGTCAAGAAACAGAACTAAGAGTTTAGAGTCTAGACTTCAGATGAAGGTCAAATTTGGTACAGCTATTTTTCTTGTGGTTTGTTGTAATAAAATATTCCGAGCACCGAACCAAAACTTTAATAAAAGTGATGGTACAATTATATGTATTTATTCTCGATCAATTATTTTTACATCTGCAAAATTTGAAAACAGAAATAAATCCAAATAAATTTGGATCATTTAACGTTCAGCGAAAAACAATTTTGAGAATTTACCTCACAGCGATAAGGTTTTAGAGGACTTTTATAAATAAGAATTTAATATTTATTTTAAGAGTTTCGAAGTGTTTGTTACTTGATACCAAGTTTGACCTGGTTGCGTGGCTTATTTAAAAAGTTATAACGTCGGCGAGTTAAACACAAATTTCCGCTTTTAAAAATAGTTTCGTGGCTTCTTTTATTATTTTTATAATCGGTTTTATACAAATTATGGGCGGAGTAAGAATACTAATCTCTACGGTCGGGGTCGGCCTGTCGTAAAAGATGATAAAACAACGTGGTGGGGCCAAGCTCTTCTCGATGGCAATCACTCTTTGTGTTGTGTTCGGTGCCACAAGCGTCGTGACAGTCGTAGGCGACAGTAACTATTTAATATTAAACGTCAGCCTGCCTGCTGTTACCTGCTATTTTTACCTTATCTCCTAGAGATGGCGATGCACTATATCCAATCGCGGTATTGTTTGATAAACCAGTGACATCAATAGTGTGTACGGTCCCCTCTGTATCTAGTCATCTAAGATTTGTGCTATACATATGTTAAGATTAGACATGTAGTTATACAAATATAAATTATACTCCATACCATACCTTATAGAAGCCGTAAATGCTCATACTCTAGAGGTCGTTGTTGTCTATCCCCGATATTTTCAACCGATTTCATACACAGTGGTTGTTTTTCTTGTCTTATTTATGCAGATAAGGTAACGGTTTTTGTCCTTTCGGTAAGTAAACCCATCTCTAGCGGATATTTTCGAAAGTAATCGAAAAAGACATATATCTATCATCTTTTATAAATATCAGGGACGGAGAAAGAATACTAACCTCTGCGGCCGGGGTCATCCTATCGTAAAGGCGACAAAACCCACCTTAGTTACGTGGTAGGGCCCCAAGCCCATCTGGATGATGACCACCTTTGGTCTTAAGTATGCCGGTATAATAACCTTATTGTGTTCCGGCATTAGTGACCCATTTGTACTTTTATGGGACAGCAGCGTGTTCGCGATGCCACTGGCGTTGCAAACACCCATAGGCGATGGTAACTGCTAAATTCTAAGCGGGCCGTCAGCCTGTCTGCTGTACCACAGCAATAAAAAAAGCTAATTTGTATAATGTATATATGCTTAAAGATTACATTGTGAGTAAGCTGTCACAAATGAACCCAATGACCCGTTTAGCCAAGTGTAAAGGATATACGTGCATTATCCAGTCCGGCTAGGCTAAGAGCTCAGTCTGGCAGTAGGAAGTTATCTCTAAAACATCTGATTAACTTAAAACTTAGCATAGATACTCACTTCGCGACGTAGACGCTCTTAAGAACGAATTTTACGGAAATCTTATCTAAAACCTATTTTTTTAATTTATATTGCAGATCAACGTTTCCACGTCAGCTAGTTAATAATTACTTCCGTGTCTTTAAATATCTAAAGTTGGAAAGTTCATCCCTTTCAAAATAATATACAATCCTTTTAATATTAAAAAAGAAATGTCATCCCAATGATCGCTGTCTGTATATTTTATCCTGCTTTTAACAAATTACTGTCTTTATATACAGACTTATACCACAGAGTGCATTTAAGAATTTCTTAAAATAAACTTTCTGATATTTTGTCACAGTTTGGTTTCACAAAAAGTTTGAGTAATTGTCACACTTTGTTGCTTTTGATTAATTTTGTTTATGTATTTGGCAGTGTAGTTCGTAATATATTACGTGTATAGTGTTTTTAATAAGAATAGGATCGACTTTGCGCCATGTTGTGACGATCCATTTTATGGAAAATCCTTTCTGTCGACTTTTTTCCCATGTGTTCACTAAAATTATGCTACTATTGCCTACTCTCTGATACCGCGAAATCATGGCTTATATTGACCTCGAACAATCAATTTTGTCTTTAATGGATTGCGCCAGGAGGTAGGACATTTTAATCCTTCGCCGCTTTTCCTGTCGATCTGAGATTGAGGGGCTTGGCTCCCACCAGGTGAAACGTGTCGCCAGCAGAAGAGTTAGCAGTTTGGGTTTTCAATTTGAAGTTAATTTAACTTTCTGTATATTTTTTACTTATTTTTAATATATTCAGTCTATTCACATGAAATTTATATGGCTTTTAAATAATAAATATTGTTATTCTAACTTATTAATATTCTTAAAAAGGTGAATAATAGAAAGGTACTCAAATTTATTTCTAAAATAAAATAATACCACTTTAGTTTACCACGACAATATATTTATTTGTTTAATCAAGTCTCATGCGATTGTTTTGATACATACCGTAAATATATTATTGTTATAAGGAGAAAAAGGTTTGTTTGTGCACATCAGAGCGTCTTACGTATACTGTAACGTTCAAGCGTATACACATAATAGTTAACGTACGTCAATCCGATGGACTGTAAGTAACGAACGCATTGAGATCAAAATTACAGTGGAACTAAATTGAAATACCCATTATATCTGATTTAAAATTGTTTAATTTAAACTAATACAATATATAATTAAACACACAATAATAAACATACAAGAATTGATTAAATAGTTTTTGACGTGCAATTTGTACCGGTTTTCGAAATATAATTTGAGGTAGTCCAGGCTCTTAAACCACTTCTAGTTGGATTAAGTGTCGTACTCCTGCCGTTGCAAATAATAACTGTCAGATTAAATACCACGATCCACCCGTTCTTAAAGGTCAGGAGGTACACTGAACAACATAACTAGGTAGTTATACGAGTATGTGCAACATATAATATCAATTTGACTTTATTCACGGTATCCTTAAGTGCTTATTACACTTGGCTAAATTTAGGTGACTGAATTCAGTCGCTACTGAATTCAGTGAAGTGTAATAGCATTTAGTAAGTTAGCATCCTAAATTCAGAAGCAAGGATGGTTTCTAAATGACTGAATCATTTAGAAGCCTAATTAGAAACGCATTTAGGAAGGTGTAATCGCATTTAGTTACTTACTCACTTACTCAGTCGTCCAATAGCTCTCCGTGCGTGAGGACGTTTTAGTTTGTTTTTTACTTCCGAATAAAAAAGTAAAGTCTGAGTGCCATACACAGTTACGAAAAAGAAGTTATGCTTAATATTTTAGAGCTGTATAAAGACATGCCCTATCTTTGGGACAAGAATGACAAAAATTATATGAATAAAAATATTCGCAATAAAGGTTTCCAAGTATTACTGAATTTATACAAAAAAGTTGATGTTACGGCTACGACAAAGACATTAAAAGAGAAGATTGATAATTTATATTTATTAGTCCGAATTGATATTTATATATAATAGCCCGACATGTTTCAGGGATAATTTTTGTTAGCAGGGGTTGGGATATTAAAGAACTAAATTTTAAATCTTGATACGAATTTCCTGTTGCGAGAAATCTTAATGTTACAACCAGTCTTTCTTTTGGACTTATACTATCTCGTAGGATAATAGCTTGGTGTCACAAGGTTTAATATTAGGTCAAACGATCTTGAATCCATTCGTAGATAATTTCTGAAGTCTGCTGGTTCTAAATCACTCATAATGTTCATATTTGCTAACTTTCCGCGCAGCAATAAATATTTCTTCACCCATATTCTTCTTTTTCTTTTTTTATTTCAATTGAGCCGACAGCGTGGGCTACGCCAAGACCGATTTTTTGTTGTTTAGACAATATTGGGGCCATTCTCGGACACACACACGACACGTCCAACTTCGTCGCGCTTAAACTGGCAATTGAATTCAGTGACTGAATTTAGAACAGTGTGATCAGAAGCTTCTAACTCGCTTCTAAATTTGTTTCTGAATTCAGTCGACTAAATTTAGCCAAGTGTAATAAGCACTTTATTAACTAGGTTATCGCTATTTACTCACTTTTGTTCATTCGATAGATCACTTTTTAACACGCTTTTATTAGTTTCACCAATATATTTGTTTGATTGTAGACTTATCAAGGATCGATGTCAATCGATAATTCAGAAATAAATCACCAGGATTATAAAAATTGTGACGTATTATCAACGCCTGCTGTAACTATATTAATAATTTTATCAGGCGCTAATAACTTTTAATAAAATTCTTAAGTTCAATATTGTTTTATCGTGAAATTTATATGTGAAAAATGGCGAGAATTGTTCTGTCGACATTGCAGACAAGCGATCATGTAAGTTACATGCAATTATACAATATATAAATATAATAAAATAAATATTATATGAACTCTATTTTGATCCACTTTAAGCGGTCAGATTTCATTTAAAGGCTGTAGTAGACTTGGCAAGGGCTGATGATAATACAATAATTCGATAAGATTATCTTATTATCTTGATTAAGTTTGAAAGGATAAAAAAACTGGTCACGTATTACATTTTATGCCTGATTAAATATTTAAAGCAAATTTTAAATAGAATAAAAATAGACAAAATAAAGAACGCATTTTAGTGATAAATTGAACTAAAAGTAATAAACAAATATAGTGTAGAAAGAACTAAAAACACGCTTTAATGATAAATCGGACTATACTATAAAAATATTATTAATTTAGGAATAAATTAATGAACGAAAAATATTAACATTCTTGTGAAAAAAGCGTAGGATACTGGATAAATCAGTTCTAGAAAATATCCGATCGGTACCATTAGTCAAAAAAATGGTACGAAAGATATCGCACAAAGCTCCTACGCGTTTTTGACAATAATATTAATATTTTTCGTTTATTATTTTTAATATTACTTTTCATTTTAAATAGAGCCCTAGAGAAGAAAGCTTGTTGAATTGTAAATGTTGCTTCTTGTAATTATTACAAGACCATACTAGCTCCAATAACTGTAGTTTGAATGCAATCCATCAATTTGTAGGGTAATAACGAATAAAGTCAGTAATGTAAAGTTAAATTTTAATTTTTATAGACTAAGACAGTAGGTATGTGAGAGAAGGAGATTAAATCACTCACTTAAAATACATATTTATTTACACGGCTGCAACTGTATTGGGCACTATTTTTGTGATACACATATCTGAAATATTGTGATAAAACAATTGAAATGTAACTGGGTGTGTGAATTCGGGCTTCGCGTTTAGGTGTCAATTGTAACTGGTGGGCCCCACGTTGGACGCCAATTGTTACGGGGTATTTGGGCGAAGATACAAACACGAAGTTCTTGGGTACAAATTGTATTGCAACAATATACAGTACAAATACAAACTAGTCCCAACAGGGGGTGAAAGCGGTCGTTCGGCGGAGCCGTTAGCCATGAATTCCTAAGAGTTTTCATAATGCCTGTCCCAAGTCCCAACGAGGGTGGAAGCAGGATCTTTGCCACTCTAAGACCTTAAGTAGGCGAGCTCGACGGATGTTGCGAAGTACGGCATTTACTTGGAACCGAAGAACTTGTCACCGCGATCTATTAATTGCCTAACGCCATCTAGTGGTGGCGTGAGTAAAACACCGCGTTAAAAATGTTATTTTATTTCAAATACTCAACTAAATTAAGATACGATGCTAAAGGTTTTATGACTGTCTCAGGTAAGTTATGATTCTATTTTACTAAATATAACCTTTTTTCCATTAATAAGTAATATTATCCATTAATAAGTTAGTAATCCGTTAATTGCCTATACGACTCCGTGGTAAACTGAGCTTTATTCTTAGATCAGAAATACACCACCGGTAGACTAAGCATACATTATTCCGCCCGTCGGGATCACTCAGGACGTAACATTATCCGTTACTGATGTTGGAAAACAATGTAATGTTTGAACTTGTTGGATAGGGGTTCGACGTGTGAAGTAAATCATTTTTAGTGACAAATTCCGCCAATATATTGACGGTATATACCTATATATATGTATAACTTACATAATGCTAGAAAACATACATCCATTATACAACTAGACATAGACATTGTTATTTATTTTCTTTACATTATTATTTTAACTAACTACAAATTGTCAATTCAATAATTCCCTACCGTTCCCACTTCCATTCTTTAGGGGCTGATTTTCATCCAAAGCAGTGTTGGACTCTTCGCACATTGAAATCGGGGAAGGGAATACAAGCTTAGGGCTCACCCTAGTACACACCCCCCTGCCTGAGGCAGGTGTGGCAGAGGGACGTTTTAACTCACTCGTGCACATCCCCGGGCTGTCCCGTCCGAAGATGGACGCGAGTAGGGTCTCCCCATGCCCTCTTTACCTGGCGGAATTCATAGTTTTCGTTCAGGGAACTAATCCAGAAGCCCTATCGCTCATGCGGAGCGACATCACTGCTTTTTACAGCCATCAACGAGAAAAGCAACCGCAACCGCCCCCCGCTGCACCCGCGCCCCGCGGGCCGGCCAGACCGCCCGCACCGTCATCTGTGCCGTCAACCCCCGCTGCACCCGTGCCCCGCGAGCCGGCTGGACCCCCGCCCTATCTGCCGCGTCCGCAACCCGTGGCCCGGTAAAGCCCACCGCGTTCCCACCCGACGCCGCACCCGCCCGCTGTGGGTCGGCCAAACCACCCGTACCGTTAACTCCCGCTGCATCCGCGCCCCGCATACCGGCGGGACCCACCGCACCACCTGCCTGCCTAACGGAAGAACCCTCATCCGTCATTCGGACGAATTGCTTTTTGGCATGCTAGCCCCCATTACGTCTACTCAGTACCCGCCGGAGGCTGCCCCAATGTTCACAATTTGGCACTACTGAAGGGCATATCCCTCCGGTTTCGCTCAATCGAATCGCTCGATGACATCAACTCGGACCACCGCCCGGTTGTCCTAAAAGTAGGCCCTCAGGCCAACCAGACGCCGCAGGTCAAGCCAATCACAGACTGGTCCAGGGTCAGGGATGCACTCCAACGGGGAGGATCCACTGACCTTGAGCAGGTCCCAGACCCCATCAGGACCGTTCAAGAGACGGAAGGATCGATCGAAGTCCTCACCAGTCAGTGACTCACAACCTCTTTACGATAAGTTGGAGGTGCAGCCGCCAGATCTTGATCCGAATCAAGGACTAGTGCTACTGGCAACGCCTACTGAGATCCAGAATTGTATTCGCCGCATGAAGATTCGGAAAGCTGTTGGATCCAATGGAGTCCCCATGGAAGCCTGGAAAGCGATGGGCTCTCGTGGTGTGGGCATTTTAACCGACCTTTTCAACCGGATACTCCTTACCGGTACGATCCCGAGCCAATGGAGACTGAGTATCATTACTCCAGTCTTCAAAGGCAAGGGGTAGGTGTAGGAGTACGGTATCTACCGAGGTATTAAGATCATGTCCCACACCATGCATCTTCGAAAGGGCTATCGACTCTCGGATTCGACAGGAGTGCACTGTCTCGGAATATCAATATGGGTTTCGCCCTGGTCATGGGACAATGGACCCTGTTTTTGCCCTAAGGATTGTCGCGGAGAAATACAGGGGAAGAATACGCCTTTGCATTGCTTGTTTTTCGACTTGCAGAAGACCTTCGACTATATTCCACGCGCGATAATCTGGTGGGCATTGCAGTCCAAAGGGATCCTAGAGGCCTATATTGACATCATCCGAGACACGTACCGCGATTCCGATTCCGTGGTTTGGACTGCTGTTGGCCAGGGATCCGTCCTTAGTCCGTTTCTGTTCAGCGTGGTATTAGACGTACTGTTAGAGAGCATCAGAAACTCACATGAGCAGCCCCCATGGTTGCTCATGTATGGTGATGATATCGCGCTGGCAGATTCGGACCGGGGTAGGTTAGTGGGACGTATGAAGGCGTGGAAGGAATCGCTTGAGAATGTCGCGCGCCGGTCTGAAACTTAATGTGGTATAGACCGAGTACTTGGTCGGCAATTCAACAGATCCCACACCCGTGCGCATAGGCAGCGATACGTTCGAGCGCACGGAACAGGTGAAATATCTGGGATCTGTATTTCACGCGTCTGGTGACATTGACTCTAACGTTAAGGTACGCATTACTACCGCGTGAGCCAAATGGCGTGAGGTAACTGGTGTCATTTGTGACCCCAAGATGCCGGTAAAGTTGAAGGGACAGGTCTATAAGACCATCATTAGGCCTGTCCTTTTATACGGCTGCGAAACGTGGCCGGTGTTAGAGCGACATAAGCAAGAACTGCGTGTCACGGAGATGAATATGTTGCAGTGAATGTGTGGAGTGACGCGGAAGGACCACGTTAGGAACTCCCGCATTCACGGCGGTTTTCATGTCCGTGACATTGCGGAGAGTGTCGGCTCCGTTGGTTTGACCACGTTTTACGGCAACCGGATGATTACGCGGGAAACAAATATCTGGCCATGCCGCCTCCGCCGGGCCCCGGCAGGAGGGGTAGACCCAAAAAGTGCTGGCTTGACGTCGTAAAGGGTGATATGCGTGCCAATGTGCTTACTACCAGGGATGCTGAAGACCGTGCGAAGTGGAGTAGAAAGAGTCGGAAAGCGGACCCCGGGCACCGAAACGGAAGTTTAGGTTGCAACCGGGATACTACGCTTAGACGATGATGATGATCTAAGCAGTGTATGATATCATATCATCATCAAAAAATCTGTGTCTTTCAATACGATCTAACTATATAATAACCCAATTCTACAATAAATCATCTACAGTCTACGTTTATCTATGAAATGCGTTGCCTCTGTAAAACAAAAAATATACTTCCATACACAATCATATTTTATTTTAATAATCCATTTGACGTGTTGACATTGAATTTATACAAACATAAATATTTATTTGGAATATTTTGTTTGGTGTCTAGACATGTTGACCGCCTTTCCGTTACAATTTATGATATGTGTCATGCGTATAACTATATTGTTATTAAATTCTGATTTGATGTTAGTCATTTAAGCATCATATTAATGAGTACTTCAAAAATATATGGTGATATTGTAATCACATTGTAGCTTAAAGGTCTCGACAAACACGTGCTCATTATGGAATTAAGAACCTTTACTTGCCTACTATGCATAAAAAAAGTACAAATTACTGACAGTAAAGGAAAACCTCGTGAGAAAACCGGCACATTGCTTTCAAGCATGTCGGATATATTATTTGTTCTCTTTAAAAAAAGTCCACAACTGACATAGTGAAGGGTCGGAGTAAACATATTGACCCCTGTGGCAGGGATTGGCCAATCATAAAAGGCAACAAAATAATCCTAGCTAGGTAATAGGGCTCTCTGGCCTCTGCCATGGAGGGCATATGAGGGTATATTTAGAGAAATATGCCGACATAATAAATCTTTTTCCGGCATAAGTGACCCAGGTTCTACTTCCCATATGCGGACGGTAAGCGTGTTAGCGGTGTCCTTGCCATCGTAAAGAGCGGCGGTAACTGCTGACTATTACGTGAGCCTGTCTGCTGTTCCACAGCAATAAAAGCATTGGCTGCAGCCAGGAGTATACTCTATAGCTTTTCTTCTCCACTTTAGTATTCATGAGTAAGACATATCATCATTATACGTACGCTGCTTTTAAATAATTAACCTAGTTTAACACATTAAACGCCATGGAGGTCACCAGTGACCTCAACTTATTTACTTAATCCCGCCATGGGGGATTACTGGTGTTCTCAAGCGGTTTTGTTTATTATTCATTATGAAACCCCATGATAGACATTTTAGGCAAATATCTTGAAATACCTAAATTTCAAGAGTAGTTTTTTTGGTGGCAATTTTCTATGGCGGCGTTTAACGTGTTAATATTTATATTGCAAGGCTTTTTTCCAATATTTTCAGATTATATAAACACACAGATTTGACCGTATAAGGCTATTGAACTAGCTGTTTCTACAGTGTTCTTATGGAGGCCTCACTGGGTCTGTAATTATTCCATTGAAATGTTACATTTTTTGGGCTTAGCGTGCATTTGTCAGAGGACGCAATGTTATTAAATATCAAGGAGGGGTTAGTGTAAAGTTAAATCCAAGTTTATGGGGTTGCAACACTTGTCCCACGGCCGCAATCTCGGAAAAAGGGGTACAAATGGTTTTTAAGATTTATCTGACAACTATAGGTATAGGTGTTACAAAAAAATTACTAAAACATTTTTTGTAGCAAATATAATTCTCTAAGTATATCTTTGGTCCAGTAATTTTTAGCCGTAGAACCAAAACTAACAATGTTATAAGCGAAAATCGACAAAAATGTAAGAACTAACATTCTATTGGTCGTTATAACTTATTTCTGATCATTTTACAAAAAAATATATCAGCCCATTTTTATAAAGGGGCTTATTATAAGAAATAATTTTAATGATATACCTTTCATTAGAATAAAATTTAAAAGTTTTATATTTAATACTAAGATTTAATCAAATACAAATATAGAAATAACAGCAAAATAGTTTGAATGAGAAGTAAATTATAAATAAGGAAACTTTACAGTAATGACGATCAAATTTGGATTAATTTTACATAAAAAGATCAACAAAAATCGAAGCAATAATTTATTCATTGAGGTTATATTTTGGAATAAATTCCTAGCCTTATAACGTAGCCCAAGGATGGTAATCTTTCGAAAAGGGTCAAAGCTGCTTATGTCACCTGTCACGTCGAAAAGGGCAAACATCTTCCATAAATTTAAGAAAATTAAAGTACCATGTATGTACATGTGCTTATATACAAAAATCGATTGGTTGATAGAAATATATGTATTTTTACTGAAGTGAAAACGTCTTTTCGTGATGGGTAAAAGTTAAACTCGCGTCAGGTCGAATGTCCTGATCGAAAATTCGTAAGACGGAGTTTTGCTCCAGTAATACCAACCTCATTAATAATGACTTAAGGTTTATTTTATAATGTAACTTTTAAATGATTGCATTGCATTACTTATACATATCTACACGAATTGCGACTTTATTACAATGAAATACAGTTGAGTTTTTGAAGTGGAAATTTTTGGTTTGTAAAGAAGTGTTAATGACCAATTTAAACTTTAATGCTTGATCATAAACAATTTTTTATAAAACGAAAATAATAATCTAATAACTCGGCGATACAATTCACAAGTTATTTAATTTTCACTTCTATCGGCAGTCCCCAAAGACTGCACCACAGGTTTTTTTTTAATAAACTTATATTATCCGCTTGTCAGGTAATAGGGCACATTTTTTCAATAAATGCTTCTTCACGTATCTAAGTTTTGTTTTTACGTGGTACTGTATTTATCAAAATTAAATTTGAATGCCATATTTTTTCTGATTGGCTGAATTGCGCGTGACAGAAGTCTGACATTTTGCTCTCCCCATGGTACTCGCAACTCGGTATTACGTTGTAGCACCCAAAAGTAGAACATGCTAACGTCAAATTTTATGACTTAACATTTAAAGTGTTAAACAGAGCTCTTATTTATTATATATATTTTTATATGTATTTGTATTATTATATATTATTTGTACTTCAACATTTATATAATATTTTATAACCCACATCTTTGGAATATTTTCGTACGAGCGTCAAGTGGTGGCCATCTCTGCGTGTGCAAGACTGAATGTGCAACATCATTTTCACAGTAAAAACGTCTCAATTCCAACCAGGCCTGAAACCTGAAGGGATCCACGTCAAGAAATGTAAGTAATGAGGATTAAGAACCTTCCTCATTATTATCGAAAAGGGGGATTAACCTATACCATAATAAACAGCTAAGTTTAATTAAATAATGAATTGCACGCCACGCCATAGCAACCGTAAGCAATGTTGAGGTTTGACAAAGGGTGGTATGGTGTACAAAACTGGCCAAATCAGAAGCACTACAGACGTTTCTTTTCTTTTTTTCTAATAAAACGTCGCTTTAAAATACCCTAAATAGAGCGTAAATGGTATACAACATAAGGTCCTTTTCAGAATGCTTTTTTTATTGCTGAGGAACAGCAGACAGGCTGACGGTCCACTTAAGCAGTTACCGTCGCTTACTCGTATGTATGTTTGTGACGCTAGCACCTCGAACACGTTGCTGTCCCATAGGAGTACAGGAACCTGGGTCACTAATGCCGGAACACAACACAAAATTACTGTGGTTGCTATCCAGACGAGCTTGGGCCCTCACATGTAGCTAGGGTCGTTTTGTCGCCTTTTACAACAGGCCGATCACCGGCCACAGGGGTAGGTATTCTTATTCCGCTCCTGCATGGATAGAAATGTAGTCGGGAGTCTCGCAAAACGAAGCCAGGGTCACTAGGGACACTTACTTTTTTTTTAATGCTGTAGGACAGCAGACAGGCTGACGGCCCGCTTAGAATTTAGCAGTTACCGTTGCCTATAGGTATTTGCAACGCCAGTGGCATCGCGAACACGCTGCTGTCCCATAAGGGTACAGGAACTTGGGTCACTAATGCCGGAACACAACACAAGGTTATTATGGCGGCATACTTAAGACCGAAGGTGGTCGCCATCCAGACGGGCTTGAGGCCCTACCACGTAGCTAGGGTGGGTTGTTTTGTCGCCTTTTACGACAGGCCGACCCCGGCCACAGAGATTAGTATTCTTTCTCCGCCCCTGCACGGATAGTAGTGAATAGAAGGATAAACAGGCATTAATTTTATTGAAACAAAGATATAAAAAATTGATAATAATGTGACTTTATTGGATTACTTTGGTAATCCAATTTCTGAACAAACCATTAGCTTCAGCTGTTTATAAAATTGTACGAGTATAAAAATGTATGTATTATAGTAATAACGGAAACTTCTGGTGACATCGAATGATGAATGTAACATGCCTTCATCGTTCAATCGTTTATTGGTTTTGCTTTACCAACATTTATTAAAACTGTGATGGATTTAGTTTATGTGTTGGTAAAAATCCACTGGAAATTCAAAAACCAAGTTTAAATAATTGGTATTGGATTCCTCTGCAGCTAATGTACCCAAGTATACTAATGCAAAATCAGAAGACATCTTTTTTGTAACTTAAACTGAACCTAATGGATCTTCTTTTATATCTTTATGTATATTCTTTTATATTTTTCTTTTTAGAAATGTTTTTTCGAATGAATTCTACGTGAAAACACTGCTTTTTTAATTTTTTTTATTGCTGTAGGACAGCAGACAGGCTGACGGCCCACTTAGAATTTAGGAGTTATTGTCGCCTATAGGTGTTTGCAAAGCCAGTGGCATCGCAAACACTACTGCCCCATAAGAGTACAGGAACTTGGGTTACTAATGCCGTAACACAACACAAGGTTATTATGGTGGCATACTTAAGACCAAAGGTGGTATTCATCCAGACGGGCTTGGGGCCCTACCACGTAGCTAGGGTGGGTTGATTTGTCGCCTTTTGCGACAGGCCGACCCTGGCCGCAGAGGTCAGTATTCTTTCTCCGCCCCTGCACGGATGCTGAGCTGTTTTGTGTTAAGCAAATAGATAAAAGAATATTTATTTAAATTAATCAAAAACGGAATAGCTCTGTACCTTACTTCCTTTGTAATCTAGTGACTAGTAGGAGTTGTTTGTTGTTGTTAGTAACCCGCCAATCGGCCCTGGACAAGCGTGGCGGGTACTGATCCGTTTTCCCTAGGGGGAGATCCCAGCCCAGCAGTGGGATGCTTATGAGCTGTTATTATTATTTATATTATTATAATGATATTCGATAAAACACGTGACGTACATATTACCTGGTGCTCCTCAATACATATATGCTATACTGTATAAATAAACAATATTCAATGGTCCTTAAAAGACCGACGATGCTAAAATGGCCAGCCCAGTCAGTGTTATGCCTTCCTTTATAACAAAAACTATTTTCCTTAAGGCTTTCTTTTGTGAAATAAATTTAGAAATATTTAGGAAGTCGGGGCACGTTTGTTTACTTATATAACTTTGTTTCCAGACTTTGCTTGGGATACTCTTGGAGAACGAAAGAATTTTAAGTTAATTGTTTATCTTTTAACGTTTTAATGAATCTGCGATCGTGCTTCGAATATATTTCGAATAGAAACGTAAGGTTTCCGATTAGAATCCGTAATAAGGGCACGTGGAGGTAATACACCTTATTAAAACATAAATAAACCCTTGCATAAAGTTTGTGTCTATTGTTAAAACCAATTTTTTAATTAAACCAATTTTCCTTAAATTTCTGTTTTCTCTTCAAAAAAGTCTTAAGATCCTTTCCAGTACACAAACTTAAACTTAAGGATATGTATGACCCTACGTTGTTTTAAAGTTTACGAACCAATCTAGAGGTTTCAATTTAAATCTGCATAGAAAGATTGCATACTTGGTTAAAATATTTATTTCAAAGTCGTCTATTACTTTGATGCAGTTTATGAGTCCGGCAGTATATATATATATATATATATATATATATATATATATATATATATATATATATATATATATATATATATATATATATATATATATATATATATATATATATATATATATATATATATATATATATATATATATATATATACTGCCGGACCTAACACAAAGTATTTTCTCAAAAAAGCATATTTTATATTTTATAAACATAGTGAAATGACACTCAGACTACACTTTTTCTGTTTATCTTATAACGTAACATAAGACATTTGGGTATATCTTTCGTCCCCTCGTAAACTGTCTCTCACGTTCAAATAGTATGGCTTTCATATTTATCTATAAACCATTACGTATCTATTTCCACGTCCTACTAGTGTTTGGTACAAGTTAGCAGGGTTAGCGGGTATATTATATATATGCCATAATAGCGGAATGGTGGCTGTCTCAATGGGCTAGACATTAAAACATGTGCATCTGTAGATACATCTGCAGATACAGCGATAAGCGGGCGAGAATTGAATATGCATTAAATTTGTACTAACACTGTTAATAACTTCACATTTTATAAAATAAAATATTTATTTAGCATAATAAAAGTAAACAATATTACTCAATATGAAAAAAATACAGAATATGGTTAAGTAAAAGAGTACTAACATACTAATAGTTTATAGCAAAAGGGGTCCATCTATTTTAATAGGGCAGTTAAGGAAAGTCACCATTCAGTTTCTTTTTGGAATTACAGCTTCACTTATTAGTCACTCAAGTTTTAGTACGCGCTATTTATTTATTTATTACAAAGGCCCAATAGTAAGGTTTACTATTGGGCCTATACTATATTACTATTTACATGAATTTTTAAATTAATTAATTATAATACCTTAAATTTTCATTATATTTTATATTAATAACTATGACGGCCTCCGTGGCGTAGCGGCTAAAATGCTTACCGTTGTTTGGTTCCCGTCTCGTATAAAAAGTATATATAACAAATAAAAGTTCTATTCTACTTACTTTGGGACTAGATGGCGCTGTGTGAATTGTTCCAGCATACTTATTTATTTTATTTACTTTAATGAAAATTATCTGGAATTAATATTTATCATTTATTACATTATGATTTATTTTTGGAGAAGTAATACAATATCGAATTAAAAATCTGTTGTGAATCGCTACACTCTCATGACTTGTATTATAGTAGAGGCTGTCATCAAATATTGGCACCGCAACGAATCGACAAGTGTTATCTTATCGGCCAATCAGTATTTTTTCAATAGAATACCAAAAAGACAAGCCAGTAAACAAATATTGATACTATACGCTACTACTTTTTCTTTATTAAATACGAGTAAATAGGTTCACTTTTCTTGTTTGGGTAAAGGGTCGATAGTCCCTTGGAAAATAAAGTTTATTCATATTTTTACGACCTTCGCGGCACAATGCATTCCGCACATCGGAACGCCAGCGGTGGTTTGATTCCTATCCCGAGTCTATGTATTTATGTAATATATTTGTATTAATATATTTATATTATTGTAATATATTTGTATTATGTATTTAGTGTTAATTCTATATAGCTTCTATTTAACGAAAATCTCTTTAAAACGTAGAAATTGCTAAAGTTTGTTAGTATTGAACCCACTATATCCCACGAAATGAATAAAAAACAACAAAGGATACAATTAAAATATTGGCATAGTAAAAAACAACAAACAAAAATAACAGATCATTACATTATTATGTATTTTTTTCAATTTATTTAGTCAAATTTAAAACGTACTTATTCGTAAAATTATATATAATACTAGCTGACCCGGCAAGTAAATAATATATATAATAATAATCTAATATATACAGTATGTTTTTCCACTCTCCGTTTAACGAAAACTTTCTTTAACGCAATAAAATACACGGTCTCTTCAGTTTCACTATACAGAGTTTACACTAATAATAATTAATAAATAAATATTTTGTGACTATTCACACAGCGCCATCTAGTCCCAAACTAAGTAGCATAGCACTTGTCTTATGGGTTCTAGATAATTGATATACAACATATACACTTTATTTGTAAGTAAATACATATTATATTAGGGTAAAGTGAAAAGTTCTTGGCCTGACAATGAAAAACTGCAATTTTCAGTTGAAAAATGATTTTATTTTTCTACTTATTCTCCCTTGACTTCAACACAATTGGTCCAGCGTTTCTCCAACATCAGTATTCCTTCCTGGAAATGAGAGTATGGAAGGCT
>OY856393.1:7720523-8020523 GCA_963693495.1 Malacosoma neustria
CTCAACTAACAGCGTAGTTCAAAATTTACACCGATGCTATTGTGGCGCTACTGTAATTAATGCATTTGACGGATAATTTTAAACAAAGACACAATTCTCTTTTCATCTATCCTTCATAATTGGGACTATACACGAGGAAGAAAAACGCACGTATATTTCTATACGCACGGAGCGCTGAATGAAATTTCTATTTCTATAGAAATAGAAATAACCCATATTCCAAGATGACCTATTTTATAATGTATAGGTAATTAAAACGCTTTATTAATAAAGCAAAAGTTTTAATTGGAATATAGTTAAAATAACACATTTTAGTGACAAATTGAACGAAAAAGTAAACAAGAAATATAGTTAAACCTTAAAAACACGCTTTATTGATAAATCGAACTAAAAAGTGAAAAATAATTCCTAATATACGGATGAAATAATGAACGAAAAATATTAATATTATTGTGAAAAAAAGCATGAGACGCTCGATAAATCAGTTCTCGAAAATATTCGATGGGTTATTAGTCTGAAAACGGTACGAAAGATATGGCACAAAGCGCCCCACGCTTTTTGACAAGAATACTCATATTTTTGAATTAGGTGTGCATCAAGTTATCGCAACCTAAGTTAG
Organism: Malacosoma neustria; assembly: GCA_963693495.1. Taxonomy (NCBI): domain Eukaryota; kingdom Metazoa; phylum Arthropoda; class Insecta; order Lepidoptera; family Lasiocampidae; genus Malacosoma; species Malacosoma neustria. The sequence goes on from OY856393.1 coordinate 7,721,143, forward strand.
GTACAAGTTCAGGGCCGTACTTATCTCGGTCAAATAAATTGGACCCACTCAGACCGCTATTATTGTCAAAATGACGTAATTCTCAAGCTCTTCGAGTGGAATGCGTATCCGGTTTTAGATTGTACAGGGTTACATTCCAGAACTGTGTTACTAACATTACAAGCCATAAAATTTATCTTACGACTTTAAAAAAAATATAAACTGTAAAATATGTTGATAAAGTAAACTTTTAAGACATTCTCAATAATTTGATAAAAAAGGATTGTAATTATTTTTTGATTTCTTTATTGTTTATTACATAAAGAGAAATTGAGAAGAAGGGTTTCTTAAATTTTGTTTAATTATGAGAGAATTTGTTTTGTGTGTTTATTATTTAGTTCCGTGAAGACTTAATTGTATATGTGACTAAGTTCGATTTAATAAATAAATAAATAAACATATTGAGACATGTCACACAACGCCATCTAGTCCCAAACTAAGTTGCATAGCATTTGTATTATGGGTACTATTAGACAACTGATATACCTACTACATATATATATATATATATTTTTTTTTTTTTTTTTTTTTTTTCAAGCGTACCGACACGTGCGTTAGCCGTTCCGCCAGGAGATCGTCAATATAATATATTGCGGAGATGATTTCAGTTAGTCCCCAACTTGAAAAAAATTTAACACTGCTCTTTTATTGGTGTGAAGTAGCAAAAGTTTGGACGATACTATCGGAACGAAAACAGCGCTAGTGTAGCACTAGTTTCCTTTCCCATTTAGCTTGTTTTGAATAACGTAATACTCTATCTATAGGGATATCCTTCACCAACAGACAGGGAGTAGGTCTGTTTAAATATTCTTCGTGGTAGGGCCTCAAGTCCGTCTGGATGGCGACCACCTTAGGTCTTAAGTATGCCGCCACAATAACTTTGTGTTGTGTTCCAGCATTAGTGACCTTAGTTCCTGTACCCTTATGGGATAGCATCGTGTTCGCGATGCCACTGGCGTTGTAAACACCCATAGGCGATGGTAACTGCGAAATTCTAAGTGGGCATAACATCCGGTTATCCATACACTAACAGCAGTATATATCTAGAGCGACGGCGAGATAGGCCGAGATGTAATAAATAGAGTGAATGCAGGATAGATGAAATGGCGACAGGTTTTAGGAACAATTTGCGATCCATAAGTGCCGTTTAGACTTAAAGGTAAAATTTATCCGTGCAGGGGCGGAGAAAGAATACTAACCTCTGCGGCCGGGTTCGGCCTGTCGTAAAAGGCGACAAAACAACCCACCCTAGGTGGTCTTAAGTATGCCTCCATAATAACCTTGTGTGTGTTCCCGCCAGTGACCCAAGTTCATGTACTCTTATGGGACAGCAGCGTGTTTGCGATACCACTGCTAAATTCTAAGCGGGCTGTCAGCCTGTCTGCTGTCCTACATCATTAAAAAAATTACAAAACCGTAATAAGACCAGTCATATTGTATGTATCGGAATGCTGGAGCACAAAGGGGAGGTCTGAAAGGTTGTCACATGCTACTGAGTTCCGAATGCTAATATGGTTCTGTGGATTTATGAAAATGTATAAAATTTGAAATGAGTATATGTATTAGAGGACGTATGAAAGTATCGCTAGTTATTGAAAAATTATGATGTAACAGACTAGCGTGATATGTAATAAGAGAGGATGCTACCAATGAGAGTGGATGGATAAGAGGTAGACCAAAGAAAAGATGATGTAAAAGAGTGTCAATGTGCAAATGACGACTAATAGAGGAGAATGGAAGGAGAGTTCGTATTGTGTCAACCCCACATAATTTCTATTACAAGTAGAACTCTGAAATTCCATATGGAATATAATAATAATAATAATATAATCTTTATTTGTAAGAAACATGGTGAATACATAGGTGACTTGTTCAAATTTTATAAATGTACAACACGTTTCGCCATTTCTGGCATACAAATTTCTTTATAAACCTAAAAAATAAAAATCTTAACATTAAATTATTTTATATATGTTACATATTTTTGTTAATCTCTTTCCCTGTAATGTCCATAAAGATAATATAAAGTATGTCAGTATTATTTAAAAATAAATGTCATCGAATTAATTATTGCCATTGAATTATAATTGGATTAATTACATGTTCTTTGGTTACAAGAACACTGTGTTACAATATTATCATTATCATCACAATATACTAATATTATCAAAATTATAAGATTTTTGTATATTCTAGTACCTTTGCCAGACGCATGCTTCGTCTACGCCTCGTCGGCGTTGCTACGACAACTGCTACGTTGAATTCGGTAAAGTTTTTAAATTTTTTCGATAACGAGTAAAGAAAAATTCTTAAAAATTGTTGGAAGTCATAGAATACAATTTTTGAAAGTTAGCTTTTTACCTGTAGTCCTGTTTAACGTTTGTAACAATAGACCGGCTAGATACGAGTATAAGCTCCATCCCTAGGTTTGATTTCTAACAAAATACGTTCTTCGAAGGTCACAAAGTAATGGTAGAAAAGTGTTATTGCATTCTTACAACTCAAAAGTTATCGGTTTGACAGATGATGTCACCACTTAACCTGTTATTTCATCTAACGTATATTTTACATTATAACATAATTATCATTGATAGTGAAAGATGATGAAAAATTCTGCACACCAAGATGATTATTGTGGGCAACCCCTCAATCCTTCCTTGACAAGCGGGGTGAATATGTTAAAAGCTGTTATTAATACTTAAAACAATTTCAATAAGATATACTAATCAATTAAGCAAATGAAGCCGATAAAAAACTTAGTCCAGTAAAAATTAAACTCGTTTTATCTATAACGTAAACTCATGCAATAATAAATAATTAGACAAATAATTCCCAGTTTAACTCCATGAAATATGAAACTCAATTTAAAAAGTTCCTGTAAAACCTTAATTAGATGTCTGAAATACTGGCAACATATTTTATCTATAAATAAAAATGATCGTAAAATTCAAATATGGAAGACAAAATCAAAAGTTATTAACGTCCAATAAGTTAAAAAGTTAAGCGTACGAATAATAAATCATTTTTTATTTCATCCCCGTATACATTTTTCTGAGTCTTTTTTCATCAATTTAACAAGGAGAAAAAGTGGCACTCAATTGTTACAAGACATATTTATATTATTTTTTTAATCGTGGCCAACCCGTTTAATAATTTCGACCAATGAGCAACGTTGGATCGTTATCGCTGACGCCCTCCATGTTTCCGATTGGTCGCTGCTCAGACCAGATTGTGTGATGGCGAGAAACGGATTTAAGGCTACGGCATCTCATTCTTACAATCGACAGTGTAGAGATGGATAACTTTTTTTATCGATATCGACTTTATTCAATAATAATGTAGGTACTCGGTTGTCTATGTAGTAGCTCAGTAACTAATATTGAGTCACGGGTTGGAATCCCACGATAGCATGCACCACTCAGGCAGTTTTCATAGCCTAATGTGCGCATAACATAATTGTCACCGACGTTGAAAGAAAACATCATGAAGAGACGTGCATACCGAGATCACCCATATGTACCTATTCAAAACGGAGTGGAGGGTATACAAAAAAATTGTGAACTTTGCCATATTGTCCGACCCAAAAAAATTTGGGGGATTCCATTATTTCATTTTATTATCATACTTCCATTACTTACCCAGAGAATCGTTAAAAGTGATAAAAGTTTGATGACAGAAAATGCAGGTTTTTCCCTTTTAGTAAAAACCGAATTTAAATACGATATTAAAAACAAAAGTTACTTGTATATAAAATAAGGTTTTATATTACCCATATTCTTCTAGGTCTTTACAAATCAGATCGAACAAGAAAGTGTCATAAAATAGCACTGGTATAAGCAGACAACAAAACCTCACCCCATAGTATTTCGGATCATTAGACCGATCAATTTCAAACCATTACCGAGTAGATTGCCCTTACACGACACTCTTTTTTTGGTCTCGGGGAAAAACCCTATTCCTGACGGGTTCCCTCAGCCCAGGGGGACCGAGAAATATGTGGAATTCCGGGAATTATATTTGGCCATCCGACTACCCACTAAAAACCCCGCTGTTCTCCTATCGCCTACGCCCAGGTCCACGGATATGTGGCCTGCCGATGGCACGGGCCAACGCTGGCCCGTCCATTGTATCGGAACGGTTTTTCCGTGTATTTGGCACCATGAGGTCAGGGTTTCATCCTCCCGGCCCTCACTTTTGGTGCGGATGGCGGATCCTCCCCCGAAAGGCCGCCCGCTGTCGCTTTTTATGGCGGCTGGACGTCGTTGGACGCCCTCCGGCTATCTATCGACGTCGACTATCGATGTGAACTGCGTTGGTGGGAAGGGAGTGTGCTAGTTAGCTCCCGCTCCCGGTCCATCGCCTCCTTAGCGGACAAGACTGACTCGCAAAAGGAAGCGACAGTCATCCATCTAGGATCGCCCCCGACCAGGGACAGAACCAGGGCCAGGAGCGACAGGTCCACGTCGATTTGGGCGGTATTGGCGCGGCGCTCTTCGTGCCACGTAGAGCACACGATGACAGGGTCACCGTGTCCCCCTCGTCGCTCGCGCCACAATGGTAGCACCCACGCACTGTACCTAGCAAAGAACACATACATGGATGTATTTTTTGACTTTGTTTAATTAACACTTTATGTTTTTCTTTGTTGTGTAATATTTGTATTGTAATTATGACATATTTAATTTAATGTAAACGTAATGTAATGTAAATCTATGGGTCTTACAATGTTTAACCTGGTTTAAATAAATAAAAAAATTGCTAGTACGAAATTATCGGATTGGTAATATTCTACTTATTTTAACAAAGTAAAATAACGCTTGCCATATTTTGTTGCATTTTAATACTTTTTCATACCTACATTTTGTTATCTATATATTGTAGTTAATATACTATGTAGAAAGAAACTTTTAACCGAGAAAGTGGTCTGCGGGCATCGCAGCGAAGCTTAGTTTATAACCGGGATTGAATGCTAGTATAATAATGATGACACTATCTAACTTCGGATCTTATAGACTTTCTGTGTGTGTGTGTGGTTTAAGCTATCTCAAAGTAAGTAAACAATCATTTGTTTTTAAAGACCTTTTCTCCGTGAGATTTTTTTAAATCTCACTGGAGATCACTGCCCCCAAAAGGTATTCTAAACTTTTGCTCTCTGTTACAGCACTTGACAGAGATATAATATAGATGGCGTTGTGTGATTGTCAAAATATATTTATTTAATTTATAGCATTAAAATCAAAAATCTTTTTGACTTATCGACTACGTCTCATCCCTAGCTTAATTGAGAGTTGACTGGTATTGAGAACGACGTGTTTCCAAAAGGTGGCGCTGCGGCTCCACCCGTCCTCCGATTTACTACAATTTCGGTACTTCATTATACTTGTCATTGGTCCGTTCAAGTTGATCTTTATTTAGGATAAGATATTATTACGACAGACTCGGCTTTTCTATTCAACGTTCTGTCATAAGTTAGTTTCAATAATCTTCTTTTCAAGTAAAATTGCCGAGGAAGAGAAGACAGGCTGACGGTAATAGCAAGCAGTTACTACTATTAACTGCTACTATTAGTTTCCTACGTGGTAGGGCCACAAGCCCGTCTGGATGGCGACCACCTTTGGTCTTAAGTATGCCGCCATAATAACCTTGTGTTGTGTTCCGGCATTAGTGACCAAAGTTCTTGTACCCTTATGGGACAGCAGCGTGTTCGCGATGCCACTGGCATTGCAAACACCTATAGGCGACGGTAACTGCTAAATTTTAAGCGGGCTGTCAGCCTGTCTGCTGTCCTACGCAATAAAAAAATACCTATAAAAAAAAGTACCTAGTTTAGGGTACGCCTATGGGTGTATACAACACTAGGAGCACCAACACGCTGCTGTCCCATAGGCGTACAGGATCCTGGGTCACTATTTGTTTTAATAATAAAATAACTAATAACAGATTGACGTCAAAACTAATGATTATAAATCTACGTGCAGGGGCGGAGTAAGAATACTAACTCCTGCAGCCGGGGTCGGCCTGCCGTGAGAGGCGACTAAACAACCCTTGTTACGTGGTAGGGCCTCAAGCCCGTCTGGAAGGCGACCACCTTTAGTCTTAAGTATGCCGCCATAATAACCTTGCGTTGTGTTCCGGCATTAGTGACCCAAGTTCCTGTAACCTTATGGAACAGCAGCGTGTTCGCGATGACACTGGCATTTCAAACACCCATAGGCGACGGTAACTGCTAAATTCTAAGCGGGCCGTCAGCCTGTCTGCTCTTCTACAGTCATAAAAAAAATAACACCTAACTGAAAAATTTCACGTCTCTTCTCGGCCAACGAGGTTAAGTACCTACTCAGCGTGGGTCTGTGTTGAAATCTCAATACAGTGCTGATTTTCAGTGCTCACCACTTACAACATATCTGTACCTCAGAGGTAGACAATAGTAACTCCACATTTGGTCGAATTACGTTTATTATACCATTAAAATCGTAAGAACCAGTTCTACATAATGGTATAAAGCATTAAGTCCTACGTCGCATATGAAAAGAGATATACAATGGTATAGAACATTAATTGCACAAATATTAACAGGGTATAGGATCTCAAATGATGTTGATATTTTTTGCCTCTAAGCACAGCGCGACGTTAATGCTGTTCACTGGACATAATGTTCTATACCTCTAAACGAAAAGCGGCGCGCGAGGCACATGTGACGTATAAATGTACCGATCTCCGGTTAGTGCGAGCGCCTGTCGTTGCTTTGAGCGTATAAAATAACACAATTAATTGTATAAAATTGTAAAAATAATATGTTTTCACGTGGAAAAGTACTATGTAATCTTGCAAATGCCGGAGAACAATGTAATGCATCTCCTGAATATGGTAAGTGCTCTTATTCTTCCTTTAGCTAAAACCTAATGAGAGGTAAACAATAATATCTCTTGTAGACATATTAAAGTATTAATATATTAATGTGCGTTTTAGGTTACTTTTTTTAATATCATGAACATACTGTGTAAATAATAGAAATGTAAACAAGTGGTAATTGCATGCTTGTAGTAGTAAGCTCAATGGTGAGCCCTCTCTCGTATGGGTTATTCTTTTCTTTGAACAAATTTTAATCCCACCCATGGTAGTGCTCAGGTTGTTAATGCCTCTCACCGTCAACCTTCTGAGGACTGACGGGGTTAACGTTATTTATTTTCAGTGGTCGATCCGAACGAATGCTTCAGTGATAATTACTTATACAATTTTGTTTTGTTATTTTCTAGAGCCCCGGAGAAAGCATCAACATGTACTCGAATGCCATGATTCACCAAAAATGTTATCGTCAAGGCCATACAAAGACCTTGATGTGCATTCGGATCCATCTAAAGAACTACATACAGATAATTTTGATACACAATCATCCTCGTCCACTTTATTTACTGATCTCAAACAAACAACATGAAAAAGGCAAATTTGTTCCGGAAAAAAATTAAACCAGTATGTGCTTGCAGGCTGAAATGTAATGAACGCATAAGTGAAAATGTTAGAACAACAATTTACCAAAAATACTACGCCGAAGACATGACGTGGGTTCTGAAAAGGCAGTTTATTATATCTAGAGTCTCAGAAGTTTCGACTGCTAGATCTAGAAGACGTGATCCTGACCAACTACCCAAAAGAGCTTACACTTTACATTACACATTTTTGATTGATGAGAAAGTGGAAAAGGTATGCAAAAAGTTATTTTTAAATACCTTAGCTATATCGGAAACTGTTGTACGAAACGCTGTGAAAAAATCTACAATGGATTTGTTTGAGCAGATAGACTAGGAAGACATGAATCATCCAATAAAACAGCTGAAATAGTAACAGAAACAGTTCGAAAACACATTGATAATGTACCAAAATATGAGAGTCATTACAGTCGAAATATGTAGAACCAAAAGACTGTATTTGGGAACCATCTAAATATTGATAAACTACACTCCTTGTATATACTAGAGTTCTGTGCTGAACAGAATTTACCGAAGGAGAACATTGCAAAAGCGTGGCTCTACAGGCATATTTTTAAGTCGGAGTATAACCTAGGTTTTAATCCTCCTGCTAATAACACTTGTGATGATTGCGATGCATTTGTAATCAAATTAAAAATACAACAAATGAAACTGAAAAAGATAATATTAAAGCTGAGGGATAGTAAAATTTTTGGACAGACTGATGATAGTGCATTGAAAGAAGTAACCTTATGGAGCGACAATTGTGCGGAGTAGAATAAGAATGTCTACTTGATGATTGCTTACTTCTGGATATTAACTCAAAAAGAGCATTTGTAAATAATAAACCACAAGTATTTACTAAAAGGGCACACTCACGTAGAAGTGGATGTGTTCCACTCAATAATAGAACGAGAAAAGAAAAAGATCCAAGAGTTTCCCATTGTTACTCCCTGGGATTGGCAGCAGTTTATTAAGAGCTGTTCAAGAAATAATAAAATTAAAGTTATTAATATGGAAACCGATCATTTAAAGGATTTTTCTGCTTTTTGTGAAGGGTTATCGGATCCTTTTGTTCACAAAAAAAAAATCGAATGCAGGAGAAACTGTGCCTTATTCGGCTATAGTGTGGATGCAGTTCCAAAAAAATGAGATGGGTTCAATGTTCTACAAAATTTCTTTTGACCAGGAAACAATCGAACAAGTCAGTTTTATTAGAAACAAACGAAGAGCATTTTCGATGCCCCCGCCGAAACCTATTCGAGAAACTCGAAAACCCGTTTCAAGACTGAAATACAACGACTTACAAAAATCGTTGTGGTGGATTCCATCCATGTTTCATGAATATTATAAGAATCCTCCATGTGCGGATGTTCCTGACTTGCCTGAGGCCTGCGAATGAGCTGTTAGTCTGCTACAAATAATCAGATAAATAAATATTTCAATTTCTTAGCACAGACTTATTACTTTTATTATATAAAATAAATCCTCCTGCCTCCCTCGCCCCCTTCAAAATTATTTCCAGGTAGTTTTGTATTACCTCATAATACTGTATACCTCTTTTATAGAAATACATTTTTTAAAGGTATATAGCCTCAAGTCCATAAAATTAGATAATAGATAGTTTTATCGTAATTATGTCCAATTCATGATACTTCCCTCTATTTATTATAAAAAATACAGCTAAGTTAATTACTCTGCCTTTATTATAACTTTCTTAAAATTACATTCAAAATTTCTCTACGCGCATTCTTGCCTCTCCTGTAAAATTTGACTTTAGCCTCTTAATGTTGTATACCTCTAAGGTACAGATATATGTCGTAGACCCGCACATGTTAACTCAAATTACTTAATTATATATTTTAAAAGAACTGATTTTTAACATATAAACAAAAATATAAAAATAATAATAAATACACACTAATTATGGATCGAGCTATCAGCGGTCCAAAATTCGTCCCAGTTATAACCGGTCAATAAAAAAAGTATTCAATTTTCGTTATCCGTTGACAAATTTTTATCGAATTAACAAATTTTCAAAAAGTTTTCGATTGCTATTATTGAAAATTTCTATCATATAAGTAGATTAAACGAGCATCCCATTGACTGCGAGCACTATAACCCCATATATAATGAGTGGTCGGTCTTATCACTAAAGAGCGATATCTGCAAAACAACCCAAGCTTTTACTATAATATAATAATTAATACTGTCATTACGAAAAATAAATAATATGAGCGAAAAACTAAAAAAGGGCTACACTTTTTTTAAGAGGGGCAAGGTCGTCCGATGTTCAAGCCCTAAAAAACTAATCAAAGATCACTCAAAGTTTCAAAGGCCTTATATACAAGGCTAGATGTTTCTCCAGTTCTTCTCCCATATTATGTGGGGTTGCCACGATATACCCTGTCCTTCCACACTGTTGCTGTCATCCAAACATTCAAACACTTTATCGCCGTTTTATTTTTCCTTCGTATTAAATAGCCATATCACGCTAGTCCGTTAATTTTTGAAGTGAAAACTTCTTTGGCATCGTTGTGAGCTGAATCTCGATGAAACGGAAAAGTGACAGTATTTTTTGCTCCAGTAATACCAACCTTATTAATAATGGCTTGAGACTTATTCTATAATGTAATTTTTAAATGATTGCATTGCATTACTTATAGATATCTATTCAAATTACGACTTTATTACAATGTAATACAGTTGAGTTTTCTTTTCTTTTTTCTTTATAAAGAATCTACGAGTACTTGGGGAATAATTTAATTAATTTAATATAATTTTTTAAACAGTTATTAGAAAAAATTGAAATTCTTAAACACCCCAAAATATCGAGCGCATTGTGGCTCATAGTCTCTGGGTTTCGGATCGAACTGGCTTCGAATCCTGACTTGTATAACTCCAAAATCTTTTCCTTTTCTGTTTGTTTTATTTTTACGATATACTGACGCCACTTTTACACTTACCTTAATATATAATAAATTAATATCACCCCATAACGTCCCACTGCTCGGACCGGGAGGTCCGAGCAGTGGGACGCAGTGGGACGACTCTAGGGGGACCTAGAGGGAACAAACAGTATACCCGTCATGCTTGTCCAAGGCGGATTGGCGGGTTACACACACCTGTAATCTCGGCAGAATGCCACTGCGTGATTCCAACCCGGGACTTCTACATTGCTTTCTGGGTGTAACACTCACCTACCTACCTACCATTAATACCGTAAAATGGGGTGAATAGGAATCGCGGGGCGAATAGGTATTTAAAATAAAAATGCTATTGTTTCTTCGAAGTTTTGTAAATGACAACATTTTCTTAATGAAATGGCAAGTTCTGTTCACTGCAATTATAATCATGGAGTTAATACTAACTCCATGATTATAATATATATACGAAATATCCTAATTAATATTATAAATGAAAAAGTGAGTTGGTTTGTTTGTTACGCTTTTACGTCTAAACCGCTGAACCAATTTTGATAAATTTCGGTATAGTCTTAGATTGGACCTTGGAGAAGGATATAGGTCCTTTTTTATTATCATGTTGCCGAACTACGTTTGTCGGGTCAACTAGTATTATAATAATTATACGAAGGTATATTTATTACTAATTTATTAATTTTCGTAACTTCACACATCCGTCCAGCATTCGCAGCATGCAATCCTTTCATCCCCTTAGTGGCCCAGGATTCTGATCATGCAAATGTTATTGTTCTTCTTCTTCCCATTCCTCTCCTATCGGAGGTTGGACAACATCATGGCGATTCTGATTTTGGAGGCCGCTGCTCTAAACAAGGACGTGGTACTGCAGTTGAACCAGTCTCGCAAATTCTTCAGCCACGAGTGTCTTCTCCAATCTTCCCCTGGATAATAAGCTGCAGAACTTTGAAAAAATGTTATTGTAGTATAGATCAAATGGCCGACACGAATAATTGGGTGTTTAAGAAAAACCTAATTTCAATGCTTAATGACATTGCATGTATACAATTATTATACGAGTACCCACGTCATTATTATAAACAGCCTTATTTTAATAGCAGTAGAGTTGAAAAATGAATATATTTTGATTAGTTCGTGCTTCATCTATCATTGGCAAAGAGGGTTATTATGGCCAAGTATGGCGTTTATAGTGATATTAACTTTCGAAAATTGCTCTCAAATGATCGAAAGATTATTTGTACTTTTTGTTTTTAAGTTAATGATATTTTATATCATATAAATTGCTGCTTATATATTTTAATGTACGGATCAAAACGCGTAGAATACATACGTAAATAGATAGAATGCAATGTAGTACGCAATATAGTAACATGAAGTATTGTGGATGTCCTTTACCCTATCTGTTATGAACAACAATAGTACTTATGTACTATTTTATATAGGACTAGCGAACCCGAAAGACGTTATACTATACACAAAAACAATTAATTAGTTTTATTATTGAACTGAAGACACACATAAAATTTCATCAAAATCGCTCCAGTCGTTAAGGAAGAGTTCAGTCTTATACACACGCACAGAAGAATTTAGAAGAAGAATTAAAAATAGATGTCTATTTTTACGTACGTATCGAGAGAAGGAAAATATCGTGAAGCAACTTGCGCCTCAAGATCAATTGTGTGTAACATACTAATCAGCCTCGAATAAACGGGTATATTGTCTAGTCCATCTAAAGGAAAGTCAGCCCAAAAATAGGTCTTTATTAACTGTTTGGTAGCTATTTCTCAGTCTTAAAAAATTAGAAAATTTTCTTAAGCTAACTAACGACTGTCCGTCATAATTTTAGTCGACACGGTCCAAAAGCGGTTGTAATTGTGAGTATAAAAACCTATCTTCAAAAACCTATAAAAATTAATTTTCGGTAAACTGAGTCTAAAGAATTCAAATTCAAAGTTGTAGTTGTTCAGAAAGAGATCAGATATCAAACAATTGAGATATAATTATAAAAATATTAATTTTAAAAGCTTGCGCCATCTAGCGTTGAGTAGTTTTACGAAAACAAGTTACTTGTGGATTCACGATGACCTATTTAATGTTTGTCAATAGATGGGATTGTCAGTATTTACTATTTTATGTACGAGATGTCGCTATTTTTGAATTAAGTCTCGTTGAGATACTAGATGGCTCTATATTTACTGTTGAAAATGAAAAAATTTGCACAGGATGTTTGTATTTTCTACTGATAACTTTATTATTAATAAATTAGATATTTTTTTCTCTACTATTAAATAGATAAAATATACGTATATTAGATTTTAAAAAATTACTATATTTTGTCATTTCACATCAATTGGCGCATTTAGATAAGAAAAGATAAAAAAGTGTCTATTAGAATTCTTATGCTCCCTCTATGCTTGGATTCTCGTCTTCGTCAGCCTTTGCCTCCCCAAGTTTGCGCCACACATGCTGGTCCCTTATTAGCTGGTCATCGCTCGCTCCATCAGGCTAGAAGGCATCGTATATACCTACTGCGTTTGTTTAGAGTCTATAATAATAATACTTATTTCTTTAACATCTGCATTGTTTTATTCTTTTTCAGTAATTTACATATAATATAATCATCACGCCTCTTTCCCGTAGGGGTAGGCAGAGACCACTTCTTTCCACTTGCTACAATCCTTACATATTTATATCGCTTCGTCCACTTTCATTATTCCCTTCATACATGCTCTTCGGTTTAGGGTACTCTTGACCTGGTCTTTTTTCAAGACGTCCCTGTTTTGGTCTCGAAACGTCGATCCCATCTATTGACGAAAGTGTATAAGGCGAGTGTGAATGAAACTGTTGGAAGGCGTAGACCTAGGCGCACGTTTCGAGTAATTTATAACCGGACCAGAATATTATATTGCAGTAAAAGTATTTCTCATATAGGAACAACATTCAAACAGTACACAAGTACGTGGCGAGCAAGTTATGTCGATTTTCTCTGTTTTTTTTATTGCTGTAGGACAGCAGACAGGCTGACGGCCTGCTTAGAGTTTAGCAATTACCGTTGCTTATGGGTGTTTGCAACGCTAATGGCATCTCGAACACGCTGCTAACCCATAAGGGCACAGGAACTTGAGTCACTAATGCTGAAACACAACACAAGATTATTATGGTGACAAAACCAAAGATGGTCGCCATCCAGACGGGCTTGGGGCCTTCCACGTAGCTAGGGTTATTTTGTCGCCTTTTACGACAGGCCGACCCCGGCCGCAGAGGTCAATATTCTTTCGCCGCCCCTGCACGGATAAAAGATCTGTATACCTAAGGTTGTTTTATGACCTTAAATTGACAGAAAATATTTCTGCTTAACTCGCCAATCAGTTTGAAAAAAGAGGCGGCTATACACCCCGATTCTCATAAAGCCAGAGTCCGGTGAGTCGTTAGTTATTATCAACAGTACATCGTCGTAGAAAGAATTGGGTTTCACCGTGACCTTTAAACATCTCCGTAAAAAGATCCAAGGAAACATGAATCCCCACACAAGCTTTGCAATTCAAGACAGTAATAGTAGTACTTAATTGGTGGTAGTAATTAAAGTAAATGAACGAGATAAATCATTTTATTGACTTGTATATTTTTAGCACATTTTCACAATAATGTTGTCAACATTTTATATTACTAAAATACTTTATAACTAAGAATTTTTTATTATATATTGTAAATTATTACAAATAGTTAAAAATCGTTAATGACTAAAGGGGGGAAATGCCTTGCAATAGTTTTTAGGGGGCATCCATTCGATCCGTCGAGTGGAATCTCATCTAATCTTTGGTGAGAGAGGGGTCTCAGCAAATAGTAGGTAATTTTTAACGACATTTTTCGAACGCGGCAAGTTTTTTTTCTTTTTAGAGTAAATCCATACATTTAAGAGATACATGCATTTTGAAAAATATTACGTGCATGACGTTGGGGAATGGGGAGTATATGGGAATAATGGGAGAATAAATCTCACCAGGCGGGGAGGCGGGGATCGAAAAATCTCTAAAATCACCTCACGTAATTAATGGATGCTCTCATGATATTTGACTATTAAAAAATATGCACTGTCTATAATATTTAAATTAATGTAATCAAGCATAACATAGAATTTTTTTGAAATTTCAAGAAATATGTTTAAAAACAATCAAGTTATTATTAGTTTTAAAAATTGGACGAAATATGAATAAATGCCCCAGCCCTATTTACATTGCTTTACTCACAATGGATTTGAAATTTATATCTACATATTAGTTAAATATATAAACAAATATCTGGAAATGGCACATTGCTGGGTGGCGGTTATTTATATTCATTTTGACCTATTCATTGGAAAGCGTCGTAGAGGTTTTCTTGGTGGTCGTTCCTGAACCTTTTCGACTGGCTTTCAGAATAATCTTCAGGGTATTCGCATGGGGCGAAAAGCTGTGGACAAAATTACAGAAATTTTCTTGTTAGACATTGGATTTATTTAATGCTAAACTTCAGTATTAAAACAAAAATTAACTGCAGTAGGTGTCCCCGCGTTAAAGTCAGGCTCTCAACAATCTTTTATCGGAAGATTCTTGGGTACATTGGTTACATTGCTCCACGACAGTCAGATAAGTTGGATAAGCTGATCGTTATGGGCAAGGTGAAAGGAAAGTGGCCCTGTGGCCGATTACCTAGCCGCTGGTGTAACCAAGTAACCACCCTCATTGGACTCCCAATAGCAACCGCCACTGTAGAAGCTGAGGACCGGACGAAGTGAGAATAGCTTACAAGACAGGCCACGGTTAATTTTCAAGGATACGACCTTCAGCAATGAAGCAATCGACCCAGAAGAAGAGAGATGTCCCCGTGTACTTGAGTAGTTTGCATGGTATTTGCTTGTATATGGAGTATGTGGTCACTTATAATAATGATAATAATAAATTTCATTTTATCTGTCTGAAAAAGTGAATTATATAATCTGGACTCTATAGTAGTGAATTATTTTACAATAATTTTGAAATGATTTCTCTTGGTCTTGGTTGGTTCAGGTAAGGGATGCTAATTGTAGTTCTACTGGATAGAAGAGGTCTCTCTCTCTGGAATTTTAAATAGTGCTACTTTAGTCTCTGTCCTCATTTTACAAAATGTAGTTTTTTTGTATTTTAAATATTTCTATTTTTCTCTGTTTAGGGGTAGAGTAAGAATACTGACATATGCGACTGGAAGTGGCCTGTTGTAAAGAGCGACAAAACAATCCTAAATAGGTTGCAGGACTTAAAGGTCGTCTGGTGCACCGCTAACACGCTGCCGTCTACAATAGAGAACTGGAACCTGGGTCACTTATGCCGAAACACAATACAAGGTCATTATGGCGGCATATTTAGAGACCAGGGGTAGTAGCCATATAGACGGGCTTAGGGCCCTACGACGTAACTAGGGTGGGTTGTTTTGTCGCCTTTCACGACAGGTTGATCCCGGTCACTGTTCGTATTCTTACTCCGGCCCTGCACGGGTAATAATTTGTTTACTTGGGTCTGGCTCAAGAATGTAACCAGTACAAAAAAATGGAAGTGTAGACTTACTCTGTCGTTCAGCGGTTTTCCTTCCAAAATATATTTCAATTTGTTGATCTGGCAAGGACTTAGAATCTTATCCAAGTTGCTTGCAGCATCCTTGATATCATCGTTCCGCTTATGGCCATCCCTTTTCCCATTAGTCCAGCCGCGGGAATATTGGAAGGTCTGAGCCGTCACTGATGCCACGGTCACGAAGATCAGAAGCAGGGTGATGTTAGGGACCATGGTGAAAGCTGCAAATACAAAATATTTAAATTCTTTATATGGGTAATCTAGAATATTAGTCGACAACCTTATCATCCAAAAGATCCAAATATAGATAAACTAGCTGTGGCCGCGACTCCGTCCGCGTGGAATAGTGACTTTGGGCAGACTTTTTTTGCATATATCTTAGGGTTTATTTTGGATTACAAACCCTATAAACTCTAAAATATAAATGAAAATATATGCAAACAGTCAGTTATCGAATGCAACTGTAACGCCGTGCGCCTCCGGAATACGTACGTTTGAACCTACAAAGTCCAGCCTTAGCTAAACCCTATTTCATATGATTGATGACATAAATCTGAGATTAACTTAAATTGGAAAGTCAACCTACAATGTCAAGCCTAAGCTGAACCCTATTTCATATGATTGATGATATAAATCTGTGGTCAACAATTGGAATATAAAATTTCCGAATCTTATCATTATTAACAAAAACTATTTTTTTTTTCTCTAAAATATAAATAGCCTAAGTTACTCCTTGATACATCAGCTATCTGCCAGTGAAAGTCCCGTCAAAATCGGTGCAGCCATTTCAGAGATTAGCCGGAACAAACAGACAGACAGATAGACAAAAATTGTAAAAAATGTTGTTTTGGCATATGTACCGTGTATACGTCCTAATGCACTTAGTAAAAAGCGGTTATTTTAATATTACAAACAGACCTTCCAATTTTATTTATTTGTATAGATTCAAAGACTCATTTTTTACATACTCGTATTATTTGCTTTAGTAGAAGATAGTATTAAGGAAATAATTATAAATAAAAAGTAATACTCCGAGCTAGGACTAAATATTTTTAGAAAGAGCCTTAGTCGAGGAGTAAACAAGCTACGGGATTCGCTGGTTCTGTGACCATGTGACCGTGGTAATTATGGCAATAGCCATGGATGGTTGTATTATGACTTGAATCCGCAATTAGGATAAAATGTTCGCCTGATTAATTTTTTTTATTTCTGTAGGACAGCAGACAGGCTGACGGTTCACTCAGAATTTAGCAGTTACATTCATCCATGGATGTTTGCCATGCCAGGCGTCGCTAACACGTTGCTATTCACGTAATGGTACTGGAACTTGGTCACTTATGCCAGAACTCAACACAAGGTTATTAGCGGCATATTTAAAAACGAGGGGTGATTGCCATCCAGACGGGTTGGAGACCACTACCTAACTTGGGTTGTTTAGTCGCCTTTTACAACAGGCCGACCCCAGCCACAGAGATCAGTATTCTTTCTCCGCTCCTGCACGGAGAGAATCATTGAAGACATAAAAATATTATTATGGCATCATAAAATTATTATAACATATTAGTTTCAGGAGCTTATTAGAAATATAATATAGATAACTTGCTCCTATGGTCGCCATAAATACAATAAATACCTATGCATCAAACCGAGCACATCTTTTATGTCCATTAGTAATAGTCCATTTAGTAATAGTCTATAATAGAATCATATTTTTTCTCAATCGTATACAGATAAATTTACGTCTAAACTCAGTTAATCATTTTTGAATTTACGTGCTAAAAATTATTCAAAAAAACCATCGAATTCGTGAATCTTTTTACATAAATCCCAATTATTCCTTAAAGCTTATTTATCATTTCCACAAATACTAAATACTTACAAGTATATTCTGAAGCAGTGTTGCACAAGCTTGAAACGTTGAACAATTTGAACAATTTTTAAGTCAAAATAAGACATATAATGTAGCAAAATGAAGTAAATGTAACAAAAGTAAATCTCGAATTTGTTTACTGATGTTATCGCAGTGCAGATTTTGATTTACTTTTTATATTTTAATAACATAAGATCACGTTCCCGGGAAACGAGTATATGAGGTAATATTGTTCTGCAAAATGGTATATTAAGCAATATACAGCGTGTTTCTTAGTATATTACGCATTATTTATAATATTTTTATACTTTGTTTTAGAAAAATTATTTTATTTGGAGAAAGAGTTATGGGGAAGATATCAAAATAGGGAGAAGAAAGAGAAAGGAGAAAGTAATAACTATAGATAAACTTTTTCTATTATACCATGACACTGGTTTCAAACCATTTTTAACAGAAAAATGAGTTACAATTGTGTTAAAATCAAACTATGTAATAATCATAAATAAATGCAAATAAAAGTAGTCTATTACTTGGAAATTTCATCCAATCATTAAATACTATTATTAATAATACGGTTGGATTCAAAGCTCAGTTCAAGGCCTTTGTAAGCCCGGAGTTTGTTGAGTATTTGTAAGCCTTTGTCTAATCTATACAAATAAATAAAATTGGAAGGTCTATTTGTAATATTAAAATAACCGCTTTTTACTAAGTTACGTATACACGGTACATATACCAAACAACATTTTTTACAATTTTTGTCTGTCTGTCTGTCTGTTTGTTCCGGCTAATCTCTGAAACGGCTGCACCGATATTGACGGGACTTTCACTGTCAGATAGCTGATGTATCAAGGAGTAACTTAGGCTAATTTTATTTTAGAAAAAAATAATAGTTTTTGTTAAAAATGATGTTTCAGAAATTTTAAGGTCCATTTTAAGATGATCTCAGATTTATATTATCAATCATACGAAATAGGGTTCAGCTTAGGCTGGACAGTGCAGGTTGAATTTCGAATTTAAGTTAACCTCAGATATATGTCATCAATCATATGAAATAGGGTTTAGCTTAGGCTGGACTTAGTAGGTTCGAACGTACGTATTCCGGAGGCGCATGGCGTAACAGTTGTATTCGATAATACTGACTGTTTGCATATTTCATTTTTAATTTAGGGTTTATAGGGTTTGTAATCCAAAATAAACCATAAGATATATCCAAAAAATTCTGCCCAAAGTCACTACTCCACGAGGATGGAGTCGCGGGCACAGCTAGTATGTCTATAAAATAACAATGATATACTTAAATTTAAAATAAAAATATACAGGGTTACAGGAAAAGTCACGCTAGATCCGTTAAAGGCGTGGAGTACCCATCATTTCTGACTTATTTTACTTTGAAACACCCTACCCTAAAATTAACCCTTTTCGAGATATTCAACTTTTAATTTTTTTATAAAAATTGCCGATTTTAGGCTACTAAATTCTATTATTTTTATTTTGTGTGTCTTATTATTATTATTGCATTTTTACATGTGTAATAAGATGCCTTAGGACGTCAATCATTAAAATCGTGTATAATTTAATTGAATAGGCCGTAGTAGACAAGTGAATGTTAAGAAAGGTAAAAAATATTAGAATGTTTATTTTTCTCTAAGGAATATCCAAAAAAATATTATGGCAGTTGTTCGGCAGATGTGTTTTCAATTAGCTACATTTCAGCAGCTATCTAACTAGGTATAACAATCTAGGGTTTTATTTAAATTCATAGAAAAAATCTTAGTTTTATAGGCGACAGTGGAGAAGAAAAATAATATCTCTTATTAAGTCTAATTTACCGCGCCTTTAACGGATCTAGCACGACTTTTCCTGTAACGCTGTATAGAAGATATAATTCGATTATTCTAAGTATCGATTATACTTATTATCCAATAAACAGTTATTAGATCTTCTTCTTCCTCCTGCTCTTATCCCACATTATATGGGGTCGGCACAACATATTTTTCCTTCGATTCTTTCCGATTCTTCATGCGGCGAAGAAAATTCTGAACCTCTACAGGCGTTACCAGTGGCACTAGTCCTTGATTCGGAGGAAGATCTGGCGGCTGCACCTCTTTGTGCTGCGTGTTCAGCAGCTCGTGGAAATACGAGCGCCATCTCTCCTTCACCGTGACGTTCTCGCATAGCAGGTTCACAGGGTCTTTTACACAGCGGCACTTAGAAATATCTTGTGCCGCTTTGACCCTGAAGCGCACCAACTTATAGATGAGCTTCTGCCCCTCAGACGATTCCAACTTATCGTAAAGTGGTTGTAAGTGTTCTCTTCTGGCTCTGGCAACAGCTCTCTTAGTGGCGCGCTTTGCCACCCGGTATGCGTCGCGATCTTTAGGAGATCTGGACGCTTACCACTTCTTAAAAAGGGCTTTTTTCGCTCTGGTCTCCCTCTGGACTGAGTCGTTCTACCACCAAGTCTCCTTGTCACACTTGCGTCCGCCCTTAGACTCGCCAAGCACCTTCTTCGCCGACCCAAGGATAGCCGCCTGAATCCTGTCCCAGTAAGCTTGAATCGGTTCGCCCTCACTGAGGCGAACTCCTGGGACTTGACTTCATCAAGCAGCCACCACCTGATTCAGCGTTGAAGGCAGCACATTTGTCTTTGGGCTTCACACAGAGGTCCATGACAAGAAGACGGTGTTGTGCAGTGAGACTCTCACCGGGTATGACCTTGCAGTTGGCTACTTTGCTCATGTGGTGTCTCCTAGTGAGTAGGAAATCGATTTGGGTAGCATTCCTCCTGCTCTTGTAGGTGATGAGATGCTCGGATCTCTTTTTGAGATACGTGTTCACAATGGCAAGGTCGGCAGCCACACACGCATTGAGAATATCCTCCCCTTCCGCATTTTGTATACCATACCTAAATCCACCGTGAACATGCTCAAATTCCCCACATTCATCACCCACATGACCGTAGATCACCACCCGAAACGATACCATATGACAATGGAATCCCACGAAGCACTTCTCCGAGTAGATTCCAAAACGCTACAACCGGCCTGTGGCACGTAGGCGCTTATCAAGTGGGTACCCCATCGACAAGCACCCTCACAACCATAAGCCGATCGCTACAGCGCTTCACCTCCAAAATATCGTCCTGGAGCTCCTCCGAAAGCACTATGGCGACCCCATTTACCCCACCAGGTTCACCTGTGTAGATCAGCTTGTAGCCATTCCCAATGAACCGGGATCTGCTGGCCTTCCACCGAGTCTCCTGCAGGAACGCCACAGCCACTCTCCACCTGGAAAGTACTTCGGCCAACTCTCGCGCGTCGAGTCAGCGTGCCAATATTCCAAATTGCGAAGCGGAGTTTCCTTTTGGATGGGGCTAATGTCTTTAGCCGTACTCGCCCACGGCACGGCAGCCCTAGTCCACTTGTCACAGGAGTCGGACGAAGTTCCTGCGCGTCGTTATGCGATGACACCCTATTCGCGACACATCTTTTCCGTGTTCTAACCATGTGTTGATTTGGCTTGTTTTGGTTTTGACGGGAGCGACTGCCGTCCGACCTTCCAACCTCTAAAGGGAAACCTAGAGGTGTCCTTCCCTCGCCGCATGCAAGCTGGCAGAAGGAGTAACCCATCAGTCGCCTTTTACGACTCCCTTGGGATGATTTGGGGTGGCCCTATTCTTTCTTCGGCCGGGACCACACGGCTAACATAGCGTTGTGTGATGTCCAGTATATATATATATATATATATATACCTAGTCAGGTCATAAGTATTGTCACACAGTAAAAACTTTTCTTTTAGAATGCTGGCCACAAAAAAGTTTATTGAATTAGAATTTCGAATTGTTCATGAAAATAAAAATGTATAACTTTTAGAATTTTACTCATTTTTAAATATGGATTGAGTGGACGCTTAAAGAAGACCGTGTTGCAGTTATTGCGTTGCATCTTTGCGGTTACGCGCCAATTCAAATTTTTAACATACTGAAAAATTTGAATATTACCAAAAGATTCGTTTTATCGTACCATCAAACGATACAATGAAGACTCTAGTGTAGATGACAGGTCAAGAAGTGGTCGCCCTCGGTCTGTTAGGACTCCAGCAGTGATAAAAGATGTGAAGGCACGAATTCAAAGAAATCCCAAACGTAAGCAGAAACTGTTGGCCCTTCAGATGGGGTTAAGCAAAACCACGGTGAAAAGGGTGTTAAATGAAGACTTAGGGCTTCGGGCATATCGAAGAAAAACAGGACATCGTTTGAATGCTCGTCTAATGGACCTGAGACTGAAGAGATGCCGCGCTTTGTTGAAGCGGTACGCGGGAAAAAAATATCGGGAAATTCTTTTTTCGGATGAAAAAATGTTTACCGTAGAAGAGAGCTACAACAAACAAAATGATAAGGTGTACGCACACAGTAGTGAAGAAGCGAGCAACCGTATTCTGCGTGTCCAACGAGGTCATTTTCCATCCTCGCTCATGGTATGGTTGGGAGTTTCTTATTGGGGCTTAACAGAGGTACATTTTTGTGAGAAAGGTGTAAAAACGAATGCTGTTGTGTATCAAAATACAGTCCTGACGAACCTTGTGGAACCTGTTTCTCATACCATGTTCAATAACAGGCACTGGGTATTCCAACAAGATTCGGCGCCAGCTCATAGAGCGAAGAGCACACAAGACTGGCTGGCGGCGCGTGAAATCGACTTCATCCGGCACGAAGACTGGCCCTCCTCCAGTCCAGATTTGAATCCGTTAGATTACAAGATATGGCAACACTTGGAGGAAAAGGCGTGCTCAAAGCCTCATCCCAATTTGGAGTCACTCAAGACATCCTTGATTAAGGCAGCCGCCGATATTGACATGGACCTCGTTCGTGCTGCGATAGACAACTGGCCGCGCAGATTGAAGGCTTGTATTCAAAATCACGGAGGTCATTTTGAATAAACTTTAATGTCATAAGAATCTATGTTTTGTTAAGTTCATTTTGGTATATGAATGGTTACATAATTAATAAACTTGTTACAATTATTTTACATTAAACATGTGACAGAATTTATGACCTGACTAGGTATATATTAATTTCACTCATATTAAGAGAAAAAATCCTAATTGTATGTCTTAAACGAGTCATCAAAAACGAAATAATGAGAGCTAATGAATGAAGACTTACTGTATTGAATAAATATTTCTAAGAAACAAATATGAAAGTTGGCAGACTAATCGCTCCCCACAAACTTTTCTAACATTTCGACGAACAAGATGAAAATCTTATTAGTTTTTGTAAGCGAGGTTTATACAAAAGACTTAATGGGCAGATTAGCGCAACGCATTTTTTATAGTTAAAGTTCAATACAGGAAAACCTAATAGCAAATGACTATTGTTTCCTATGGACGTTTGCGACACTAGGGGCACTGCGAACACACTGCTGTTCGTATAGGAGTACTGGAACCTGAGTCACTAATGCCAGAAAACAACACAAAGATATTATGGTGGCATACGTACAATACACCAAGGGTGGTTGCCATCCTGGTGGGCTTGGATTCCTACCATGTAGCTAAGGTTGTTTTATCGCCTTTTATGATAGGTCAACCATGGCCGCAGTTTAGTATTCTTATGCCGCCCCTACACGGTAAATAATTACCCTGTGTTATGTTTCAGAATAAGTGACCCAGACTTTTATTTCCCTTCGAATGAAAGTTATGCATGCGGACGCAATACAGAGATGCGAATGTTAAGATGGATGAGCGGAGTTATAAAAATGGATAAAATTAGAAATGAGTATATTAGGGGATGTTTGAAAGTAGCTCAAATTGAGTAGCTGAAAAGTAATAGGTTTGTCTGGTATGGCCATATGCGAAGAGAGAAGCGTCGTGTAACAAGGAGGATGCTAGAAATAAGAGTGGATGGATGGATACAAGAGGAGAGGTAGACCAAAGAAAAGATGGATTGATTGCGTAAAAAGATGATATGATGGAGAAGGGTGTGAATGTTGAGTTGACAGCTAACAGAGGAGAGTGGAAGGAGAGAACATGTGCCGACCCCACATAGTTGGGATAAGGGCAAGAAGAGACTGTTCAGGAATAAAATAAATTCGGGATTTACTAACCATGTCAGCCATAATTACGCAGTAAATGTAAATCGTGAATAAAAGATAATACTTTGACCGGAAGGGTTTTCCCTAGACGAAGCTCTAAGGTAAACTTACCAGAGTGACACGAAAATTCGCTATGTTAACTGTCATTTAGTTTTACAACATTGACCCTGCAGAAATTATCGCGGGACATCTAAATCCCGTATGTCTTGGTTAAGGTGTATATGTTTTATTTAAAATTTAGCATAGCTGTGAAAATTAAGTACTATTTGTGTAACATAACAGGCTAACAGTTTAATTAGTATCAACCATCCAGTTGTTGTATTTTTTTTTTATAAAATGTATTTTATTTCCATATTTTTTCCATCTACGCCGTAAGTATATTGTTGCAGTAATAAAAAGCTTATAAAGTGCTACGCTACGAATTTCCGCAGTGCTACGACACCTCGGTCCAATGCGCTACACTCTTATCGTACTACGCTACGCTACCGGTCCTGGTATTTTCTCTTGCTATGTATAAAAGTGACACAAAAAAGGGGTGCGGCAAGGTTGCATACTCTCGCCCATGCTCTTTAACATTTGTATATGGAGAGTACATTATGCGAAATGGGTTAGAGAACTGGGAGGGTGGTTTTGTAATTGGAGGAAAGACAATTTCTAATTTGCGGTATGCCCATTGCTATAGCGAAGGATGCGAATGGACTGGAAAATATTTGTAAAAACCGCGGAGAGAGTCTAATGACTAAAATAAGACTTGTTCGTATCTTAATATTTCTGATATTCCCTTACAGTATCAAAACGTGGACAATACTTGCAAGAAAAAGGATAGATGCAAAAGATGTAAAAGACCGACTGTCCACCATCTGTATTCATTGTATCCTTTCATACTTTGGACGTATATCAAGAAGGAGACAACATCTTGGAAAAACTAATCATAGTCGGAACGGTAGAGGGGAAAAAAGCCATAGGGCAATCCCCGACTAGATGGTCAGATTAAATAAAAGAAAGGAGCGCTGCAAAGTTCTAGGATGTAGTGAGGATCACGACCAGCAGGAACCGCTGAAGAGATTTTGTTTGTTCCCGTATGGCCGCATCACGTAGCGATTACGATCTTCAGTCATGAAGGACCGACCAGAGAGAGAGACCGTAAAAGCGTAACATATAATGCTCTAAATTAATATATTATCCATACTAATATTATAAATGCGAAAGTAACTCTGTCTGTCTGTCTGTCTGTCTGTTCCTCTTTCACGCCTAAACGGCTGAACGGATTTTGATGAAATTTGGTATGGTGATAGATGATATCCTAGAAATGGTCATAGGCTATAAATAATCACGCCATCGTTCTTAGGGGGTAGGCAGTAGGCAGATAACTAAATTGAGTTAGTGATTTTTTGTGCTTATCCGGTATCTATGAGAATCGGCCAACATCTATTTTTCATCCCCCTAAATGTTAGGGGTAGTCCACCCCTAAATTTTATTTTTTATTTTTTGACATTTTATTATTTTTATGGCAGAACAACGTTTGCCGGGTCAGCTAGTTATTTATAAATGAAAGTTTAATAAATTAGTTATTATCACCCTATCATAGAATAATAAAACTTCGAATGTTCCTTCCTTGTGAAGATAATGTTTAAATTAAAATTAGGATTTAATGATAAAATGAAGATATTGACTACACAGGTGTTAGATGGCTTTTCTAGGGTCGTACCTGTTAATTAAGTTTCTATGTAGGATATAAAATTTGTATTTCTGACAAGTTCCTATTCCTGACCTACAGGTATAATTCAATTACGTCTGTGGAAAAGTCCTGCGATTAGGGCGAATTATTTTCAAGTCTCGCTTCGCTAGGCGAATAACAGAAATAGTGAATCGAAAAAAAATTAGAAAGCGTCAATGGAATCTGAAAAGTCAGTAGCCTAGAACAATCTTCGTAAAACCCTGCGTCGATTATTTGCATCCTCTGTCTGATATCTCAGCCTGATTTATGTTCAGTAGTTTTGTTATGATGAGACATCAAAGGAATCACTTTTTCCTTTTATGTACAATCATAATTTTAATTTGAAAATAAAATACTTAATATAATAGTTAATGATATTTTGGTAAGTAACAAAAATATGATGAGAACTAAATTTATGGTGTACGATGTCAGAAACAAAAAAAAAATTATTGCCGGTGTATAGTACGAGGTGTTACACCTGTATGTAGATGTATAGGACGTTAGGTAAACGTTTAAAATGAGAGACGACTATCGATAACTACAAAGACAGAAGCATTGCTAAAATGCTGTCGTCTAATTATGGGAGTAATGATTTAGGAAAGAGAATATGATTAACTCATGGTGAGATCTCGTAGATATATGGTAATAGACGATATTTTATGCAAGCATAGTATGATACCGGTCAAGCTATAGGACGTAAGTCAAAGAATGGCTTCAGCCGGAAGGGAAAACCCAAAAAGTGCTAGCTTGATGTTGTGAAGGTTGATGTTCACCTTGCGTGCGTGCCAATGGATTGACTACTAGGGATGCCGAAGACCGAATAGAGAAGAAAAAGTCGGAAAGCAGGTCCTAGGCACCAAGAGAAATGTTCGTGTTGCAACCGGGATTTAACGATAAGATGATAACATTAATACAATTTCCATCCTAGATAACTTTCTAGCTGTTATATAAATGGAGATAGTGCATCTTACGGTAGTGGAAACCGTATTCTTTATGTTTTTTAAGGAACAAAAATATAGGATACAACAACTAGGCACTATAACTGGGCTATCTTATAAACAAATGACGACTTGTAATAAATTGGCCTGAAAACTGCAAATATGAAAGGTTGCCTGGAAGAGATCGCTTTAAGCGATAAGGCAGCCTATTGTGTATTAGTTGTAAGAACTTCTATGTTTGTAGATAAATAAAGTATACAATAAAGACCTATATAATTAAGTAAATATTCTCACCATCATGATACCAGACTTTCTGATAAGTGGGCTCTAATTTTCATATTCCAGTGTTGCACAATTTAGGCAGTTATATTTATTTAAGTATGCTTTAAGTTGACTTTAAGATTATCCGTGCAGAGGCGGAGAAGGAATACTAACATCTGCAGCCGGGGTCGGTCTGTCGTAAAAGGCGACAAAACCACCCTCTATCTACGTGGTAGGGCTTCAAAGTCCGTGTGGATGGCGACCACATTTGGTCTTAAGTATGCCGCCATAATAACCTTGTGTATTTTGTTTTTTTTTCATTTGTTTTTGTAATATATCATAATAATAAATTGTTATTATAAACTATTTAAATATTTGAGAAATATTCTGTCAAAATTTCAAGTCCATCTGATGAAAATGGGTGAAGTTATGTGCTTAAGGGGACCCGGTGGTGCGGCCGAGAATTCAACTAATTATTGTATTATATTATGCGGATGGTAAATGCAAACGACTTTATTGTGGTCATTTCGTACCGAGTTATGAGGGATGTGAAAAAATGTTTATTATAATTCTATTAGGACATTAGAGCCTCTGATGGCAACAGAGAGAGAGACAGCTGACGTTACGGGTTTGATTCCCGCCATGATAGTCACTTATTCATCTAAATTTTTTGCCGAATGCTCGTTCCATAACATTATTGGCACATATTGACGGTTAAGAAAGAAATCGTGATGAAATTAATGAAACAGTTCACTTTCTATGCAAATAGTCCCCACCAATACTCGGCGCCGTGTAGTCTGTATATGAAGTATTAAAAGAACCTGTACAAGGAGACTACGGCCGTGACAACAATAAAATCTAGGACTCTAAACAGTTCTCTAACGGATAAGGAGATCTTGCATAGCGGGGTTCTGGGCTCGCCTCCGCGCTTCGGAAAATATCATTCTGAAAACACTAGCGGAGAGATTTGAGAATTATATGTATAAAAGTTGGAACTCTGTGTACCTGAATCATAAAAAAAATGATTGTCTATTAACCGACAAGGTGATGTACTCGTATATGTATAAACCTATTTAACTATTTGTAGACTTAATTCATTTTGACAGAGACATACAATAATGACTATGTATTAGTACAATGTTAAGGTTGATAATTTAATGTATTTTTTATCAGAATTAATTAAACGTTTAGCAATTATAAAATTTGGTGAGCCACAAAAAAACAGCATTGAAATAATTTGGTCAGCATACAAAGATTTTGTTTGCAATTAAAAAAATCAGGCAGAAATCCTTGTACCGTAAATAATTTTGATATTGGTCAAAAATTAAATCATAAATAGGCAGCTTACAATAACATGAGTTTGTATAATAAACATTTAGTCCGCAAAATAACTATTTGATCAGCAAGATTTCATGATTGATCAGCAGAGAAAACATGTCTTTATGCAGTGTGTTTGATTGGTATGCATATTTAAAATATGGTGAGCAAAATAACTAATTAGATTGCGTTTTTGTTGAAAAATCGGCACTGTACGTTAAAAGTACAATTATAAGAATTTTTGTTTATATTTAATTTTAAAACTCATTTAATAAGAAGTTGCTTTTTTAATTTCGATCTCACTAATCTCGATTATAAGAATAAAGATATAGTTTAAGTACTTAGGCACCTACTTAATTGTTTTAAATTTTTTTATTTATCTCAATTATATTTTATAAGAATAAAAAAATGTTTTATTAATTTACACTTCTATAAATAATACATACCCAAACAGAGAGTAAATAAATTAAATAGTCTTTGTAAGGAATGCGCCTATTTTGCGCATGAAAAGTAAAGTATTTTTGCCACGCAAAAATACTTATATGCAGCTCAAAATGAATTTTTTTGCTTACCCTCTGAGTGCTTATCAAAATTTTATTAAACAGAAGCAGCTCATTGCAGCTTATATAACTAATATGCTGTACAAAAATAATTACAGCCATTCGAATGACATAAATTGCTGACTGATTTTGGAATGTTTGCTGGCCATGAGTTGCTGATCAATTAGCTATTTCTGCTCACAGATTATATTTTTCTGGTCACAAAAATACGAATACCATGCTAACCGTTTAAATAACACCCTTTTTTTATTATTATTTTGTTTTGTTTTTATTGTATTGGTTTATTGCCCGAAAGTAAAGAGATTATTATTATTATTAGCACTTATTTTATTATACAGAGCTAAAACGAAGGTCAAAAATCGTATTTATCAAATTATTTTTTTTATTGCTGTAGGACAGAAGACAGGCCGACGGCCCGTTTAGAATTTAGCAGTTACCGTCGCCTATGGCTGTTTGCAACGCCAGTGGCATCGCGAAGACGCTGCTGTCGCATAAGGGTACAGGAACTTGGGTCACTAATGCCGGAACACAACACAAGATATGGCGGCATAATTAAGACCAAAGGTGGACGGCATCCAGACGGGCTTGGGGGCCTACCACGTAGCTAGGGTGGGTTGTTTTGTCGCCTTTTATGACATGTCGACCCCGGCCGCAGAGGCTAGTATTCTTTCTTTGCCGCTGCACGGATAGGATAGGATTACATAATAAAATTTAACTTTTTTACAGGAAATTATACTTGCATTTTAATCATCTTTTCAGTGGTAAATGTAACTGGTATCTACTACCAGTTGGGTAAATTTTATCAAATTACATTTTTGGCTATTATTAGATATTTAGGAATTTCTTTAGTAGTAAAAAAGTCAAATGTATCAATTTATCTAGTAGTTCCTTGCTAGATAAATTTATATATTTGATTTATATATTGACTAGAAACACTAATTGCTCCATGCAGGGATGAAGTAGGATTCTTACAGATTCAGATTCCTGCTGCCGGGGTCAGCTTATCGTAAAAGGCGACAAAACAACCCTAGCTACGTAGTACGTCCAAGCCCGTCTGGATGGCAATCACACTGGCTCTATAAATATGCCGTCATAATAACGTTGTGTTTTATTCATTATGAGCATTAGTAACTCAGATTCATGTACCCCTATGGGACTATGTACCCCTAGCGTCGCATACATCCATAGGTGACGGTAACTACTTACTATTAAGTGGACCGTTAGCATGTCTGCTGTACCTCAGCAATAAAAAATAAATAAAAATAAATAGGTACATGTAATACAGCCCGAAGCCTGTCTGGATGGCAACCACCCTTGGTCTATAAGTATGCTGCTATAATACATAACCTACGGTTATTGTGTTGTGTTCCGGCATTAGTGAGCTTCCAGTGCGGATAGAAGCGTGCTTGCGGTGCCTTTAGCGTCGTAATCATCCATTGACGACATTAACTGCTTACTATTGCGGGCTTTCAGCCTGTTTGCTGGTCCACAGTAATATAAAAAAAAAAACAATTTTTGTATTTAAATATATGATTATAGTATCAAAAATTACTTTCGACTGTATTTATTCTTTATTTAAAAATATACTTAAATGAATTTTTCTAATTTTAATCCTCTGTCACGTGTTTCATAAGCACATAAAAGTATAAATAATTGAGGTTTTTTTAATACATGATCTTGAAAAATGTGCCTTAAATATCCAGATTACTTATTATTTTAATTAAAGTAATTTATTTAAAAATAATACCTATGTCTAAAACGTATAAATAACTTTTTAAAACTAAAAACCTTAAAAAATGTAATAAAATAACTAAAATATATTATTAAAAGGAGTCCCTTTAGGCAAGGTACCGAAGACACTGGCACTTATTATTATATATAAATATATAAAAATAATAATTATTAAAAAACTTACCTCAAATTAGAACGTAACTACTATCAATACTAATAAACGTCCGAAAATCAAATTTCGAATTTGCAAGCTGTTCGTCTTGGGAAGGAATCAAAGTTGACTACGTTGTTTCGACTATAACGGCTGCCTTTTATACCAGAAGGGGCGCGCCATAGTGTGCGCAGTTCGCCATACTAAAATTTCTTGTCCTAAGATAATTTAATATAATTCGCAAAAAATGATGTACAATCCAAGAATTTAAAAAAATCAAAGCGAGAAGTAAAAAGCATGTATTTGGAAGGAAATTATAAATGTAAATTTGAGAGATTTAATTTCACCCAATTATTACTTAAGAGTGATATTTAAATGGAAATTAAGGTTTTATAAATATTATTATTTATTTACTGAACATTATTCCTATTTATTATGTTATAAACTATCTAATATAAGCCTACCTAAACATGCATAAAATACTACAAAGAACTTAAATAGCAATTCGTATTGTTATACAATACTTTTTTTAATTATATTAAAATTGCTATTTTAAGCGTGATTAAAGTGACATTAAAATTAATGTAATGTAAATTCTTCACAAAAGTGAAGCCATTGTAGAATATCCCGCTTTACTATTAGTCCTTTAAACAGTGAGCACGAAATAATAAGCCAAATGTTTTAACTACTAAATATATATAGAAAATGTTTGCGTGTGTTTTAAATATAGTTTAACTAGGCATGTTTTTTATTTATTTGTATTCATGTAACCATTATCATATATACAAAAAAGTCTTTTCAAAGATATAATCGTAGCCTGAATGGAGTTCGGTTAATCTTGAAATAACAAGAACTTTCCAGAAAGTGCTCAACAAAATGACACGAACTTTGCACTTTTGGTGGATTTTCCGGCTAGACCAAGTAGGTACTGAACAGAGGTTTGATGATTTTTTTTTTGTAAAAAATAAATAAAATTACAGTGATCTGCGAATGAAGTATCTGGTATTGGTGTATTTGATTTTAAAATCCATGGAAATGTTGTAGCTACAGATCCTGTGACCTCGCAGACGTAAGAAAGCACTTACGTCACGGAGTTCGTCTCAATCTCTCATATTCTTGTGCCAAAAAAGTCAACAGTATTATGTACCTTTAAGAAGCCAGGGTTCAATACAAAGCTGCAGAGTCAAATTATAGACATTCCGGGATTAAAGGATTCATGTGGTAAGGCTCAAAGCCATCCTGATGGCTACTAACCCTGGGTATAATATGCTGCGACAATAACCTTGTATTGTGTTCCGTAGGTGACCGGGTACCAATACACCTACGCGGATGAAAGCTTGTTAGCGTTGCCCCTGGCGTCGCAAATATCCAAAGGCGACGGTTAGGGCGATTTGATAAAAAAATATAATAATGTCTCCTAAAAAACATTTATTTTCTTTCTATGTAAAGGTATCGACTCTCAAAGATCCGTAAAATTATAAACGAATCGTTCAAAACCCTATTCTTACGATACAATGTTAGAACATAAAAGTGACGTCGATCTAAAATAGGTAAGAGTAATAAATTTACCTTTCCAATGGCTATTTAAAATGTTATGTGTAAAAATATTTTTCTATCGAATAACGGTTATTTTTAAACCCACAGTAACTGCTAACAGAGATAATGGATGGGCGCTACTACTTAAACTCGTTAAGTATAGAATCATTATTGTGACTTTTACTGTGTGACTATTTATGTTTGAAAGGGCTTTCAGAATCCCATTCGGTCATCTTCCATTCTTTCAAACTTCCCATTGGGATACAAAAGCCTGGCTCAGATGATGGGGTGATTACCAGGAAATGAAACTGTTGCAAAAGAATACCGACGCTTACAGGTGGGTAAAAATTTAGCCCTGTGTTGGTTCAGCAGCACAACTTAGGCTTCTGATGTCACCGAGATGAAACGCTTGTTGGGAGAAAAATAATGTAGGCGATTTCTAGATACATCTAGTTAATTTATAATAGATCTTCCCACAGGATTAACTTTAGTGATTTTTCAAAAATCAAAAAGCCACTTAACACACATTTTTATCAAGGTTTAGTCAATGGATTTATGAGTTGAGAACTAACGTTGTGATTTATGAGTTGAGAAAAAACGTTCATGTTGCGTACTCTTCGGATTAGGAATAATCTTCCGATTAAGGTCCCATAGCAATGTCTCCTTGTGTTGCAAACGTCCATAAATTACTGTAATTACATGCTTATAAGGTGGGCCGTTTGCCCGCCTGCTTCAGCTATAAAAAATCCGTCATAAACAGTGATTTTATTGCGGCCTAGGCTTTGAAGAGAAAGATTTGAATGCAACTGGGCTTAACTTTGGATAATAATGATGAAACAAAATTACGTGCAGGCACTGTACCGAGTCTCAGGGAGAACTGTTAACTTGATATACATCTAGGCAGAATTCTATCTGTCTCCCTTAAGAAACACTATTTCATTCTTTGAACTGGTAAGACTGACTGGTAATTATATTCATATGAGCTCATAATGTAACATTGTTGAACACGGTCCTTTGACTAGACGAAATGAACAGTATATCCTCATTGTTTATCCAAGACTGATTGACTAGCATACACAAACTGTATGCAGGTTTTCTACCTAAGTGCGGTTTACACCCTGAAAATACACTAGTAACCTTTAGATTGATTTTACAACACCTTGTGTTTATTTATAGTACTTCATTATTGTTTTTAAAGCATAATAAACAATATAAATAGTTAAATAATGTACAGTGTAATTCGAGAACTGATAGTAGTTCTCTAAATGTGAGATTATTTTATTTTACAGAAAAAAGTTCCAAGTTCATCCCAAGACACACGCCATCGATTTTTATTCAATCGTGGATTTATATGAATATTTGAAAAAGAGGATAGGTTACAAGTTAAGTGCGTATATCGGTGAATAAGAGATAATTATATTGGTCAGTAAGGTAAGTATATTTGTGAATTTTTTAAATTATCTATCGAATTACACATGAAAACTTTTTTGTCGGTTTACGGAGTTGATTCTATTTTTTTCTTCTTTACTTCCCAAATTCATCTCCACAGTCTCAAGCCGGCACTTTTAGAATAGTTATTTTTTGATTATTTATAATCTGAAATAAGGTATCATGAACACCATAAATGGGTTCTCTGGTTGCATCAAACTGCTCAGAACTCACTTTGTAGCGTGATCGGTTCATATACCCACAACGCAACCAACTGGATTCGGACCTTTTTTTGGTTTTTATGGTGGAAATATTGGTGCACACCACCACCATCCGTGCAGGGGCGGAGAAGGAATACTAACTTCTGCGGCTGGGGTCAGCCTGTCGTAAAAGGCAACAAAACAACCCACCCCAGCTACGTGGTAGGGCCTCAAGCCCGTCTGGATGGCGACCACCACAGTATGCCGCCATAATAACCTTGTGTTGTGTTCCGGCATCAGTGACCAAAGTTCCTGTACCCTTATGGAACAGCAGCGTGTTCGCTATGCGACTGGCGTTGCAAACACCTATAGGCGACGGTAACTGCTAAATTCTAAGCGGGCTGTCAGCCTGTCTGCTGTCCTACGCAATAAAAAAAAAAAAAAAAAAAATGCCACTGGCGTTGCCAACACCTATAGGCGACAGTAACTGCTAAATTCTAAGCGGGCCGTCAGCCTGTCTGCTGTTCTACAGCATTAAAAAAAACACCCCAACTCTTGGGGGGTTGTGGTGGGTTAGTGTGAAACCTGCAAATGCGCCCGTGTGGTTTCACAGTTGACAAGGGACGTACATCGCTGGTATACCAGAAACAGTTCTTCTACCTCCCGACGTCTGGGTGAAGGGATAGGCTTTCGTATCAGTATACAACCCGACAGGCAGGGCTAACCATAGTGACTTAGGTTAGCCTCTTCTGTGTGTTACCCTGGGGTATGTGGTCTACCCCGGCTACCTCTGATCTTTCACACAAGTAAAATTACGGCGGGGCACTACGCGCCCCGTTCGGCCCGCCACGTTCTTCGTTACCATCACCTATGGAGCTTGCGACACCAGGGGCACTGCTAACACGCTGCTATCCGCGTGAGGGGACTGGAACCTGGGTCACTTATAACATAACACTAGATTATTATGACGGATAATTTTGAGACTAGGGGTGGTCTCCATCCAGGGATTTGGAGTCCCACCACCTAAGATTTTTTAGGACAGGCCGTCCTCGGCCGCAGAATTCTTACTCTATCCTTCCACAGAGAAAAAGGAGTATCCTTGTTATGATTTTCTTCTCCTTTGTAAAGAATAACGTACTCATCATAACACCCACGTACTGGCGGTATAAATAATAGGTATGTGGCCTATGATAATGCACATTCTTCATACACTATGAGGCACACCATTGAAGCGTTAGGTGAGATGCATCGAAAGTGGATGCCATATTGGTAAACGAGCCTGTAATATCTGTATCCAGTCAACCTATCACATCCCACAAGCGTGTTTTTGTGACTGCTATACTAAAAATATTTTATGAATGTTACTTTAAATTGTTTTTTATATGAAACTTGATTTATATGCCAATGAAATATAAACGAACTCGCAGTGAAAGCCATACGAAGTACAATCAATTAGCACGAACTGTTCTCTTTTAATTGCGTGATTTTCATCAACTTGCAGTAATTTATTAACAAACAAGTTGAAAATATTTTTACTACTTATTGCGGAATTGATATAAAAAATATTTTTACATTTATAAAAAATGTTGCGCACACACAATTTACACGTGGTTAGACTTCAGAAAAGAAGCCCTTTTTTTATTGGTGAGAAATAGCAGACAGACTGACGGCCCACTTCTTTAGTATGCAATAAACAGTTACCGTTGCCTATGGCTGTTTGCGACGCTCGGAGCACCGCTAACACGCTATTTCCGAAAAAACAAGGTTAAAAAAGGTTACTATGGCTGCATACTTATAAACCAAGGGTTGCCATCCCGACGGGCTTGGGGCCCTACCATATAGCACGGAAAGAAATACCCTAAATTAGAATGAACATAGTAAATATTAACATGAATTTAAAATGATCTTGAACTATCTTCGAAGAAGTATAATGTGATTTGTATAGAAATTAATTATTACATAGAACTAATTACGCCTTTGATCTGATCTACATCGATGTAAAAAATATTGAATCTAGAAACGACGTTGAGTGTAGTTTCAATTTAAAGTCGTGTGCACTTTTAAAACAAACGTAAATTTTATTTGTCAAAAACTTTCTGAACATGACTGTAGAAATCTTGATGATTACAATTTTGTTCTAGATTGATATTATCACTATTTTAACGCTGCAAATTTATATATCTATTCATATATAAATTTAGCCGCTTCAGACATCCTCATATAATTTGACGATGACGTAACGGCTACGGCACGTCCCGGTCTGGGTTTTATGTATAATATGTATTTATTTACAAAATAAAAGTATATAAATGTAGTATATTAGTGGTCTAGTTCCCATACTACAAGTGCTATGTAACTTTGGGACTAAATGGCGTTGAATTGATAAAGCTATAATAATATTGAGATTAAGAGAAATTTCAAACTGCGCTTTTTTGTTTTCACTATGAAACCATGACCAATTCATATGTTAAAGTTGTCTGAAGACAAAACGCTTTATTATATTTTACAATTTAATACAAAATACCCTTTCAAAGTTTCCACTTATTAAACCCTCTCAAACAATCGCACTTCCAGCAATCACTTCATCACAAAGTCCTATAGAATCCTTTCCATACCATCTCATCCTTTAATCACGCTCAAGGGTATAATTTATAATAATACGCTCATATTTAATTAGTAGCCAACTGCTTCATGGTGGTTTGACGTACTCATGCAGTACTCTATATATGAATATGTATATGTCATGCTATGAATGTAGTTATGTATGCTGAGTTAACAATTCCACTTTTTTTGCTGAGAAACAGCAGACAGGCTGACGGCCTACTTAATAGTAAGCAGTTATCGTGCCTATTAATGTTTGCAACGCTAGGGGCACCGCGAACACGCTGCTATCCCGTAGAGGTACAGGAATCATTAATGCCGGAACACAATACAAAGTATATAGCGACATACTCATAGACTCAACGTAGTTGCCATCCAGACGGTCTTAGGGCTTTACCACTAAACTGGGGTTGTTTAGTCGCCTTTTACGACAGGCTGACCCCGGCCGTAGGGGTTAGTATTACTTACTCCGCCCCTGCACGGAGAAATCTCTGTCTGACAACTATAGGCGCCACCTTAATTTAATGCATTTTCAAACAGAGATGATTCTCCTTATCTCCTCAACCTTTATAATACAATGCTGCAGTTGACGGTCTATTCTTATTGTTTTTGACTTGAACTTTGATTTTTCCAATGTTATAATGGTATAAAAATGTAAAATTTGATATATGTGAGGTCCGGCTTACACATAGGAGAACCAGGCTTACATTATCACAGTCAGCCTAGGTCACTTCTTCCTCCTGCCCTTATCCCAGATTATATCGGGTCGGCATAATATGTTCTCTTCTTTCACTCTCCTCTGTTAGCAGTCATCCCAACCGTCACACCCTTTTTTGCTATATCATGTTTTACACAATCTATCCATCTTTTTTTTGGTCTACCTCTACTCCTGTATCCATACACTGTCATTTCTATCATTTTCCTTGTTATATGGCATTCTTCCCTACGCATTACATGGCCAAACCACGCTAATCTATTACTTTTATTTTTTTCAATAGCTGGCGCTACTTTCGCACTTCCTCTAATATACTAATTTTATCCATTTTCGTAACTCCACACATCCATCTCAACATTCTTATCTCCGCAGCATGTAACACCCTTTGATCTTGTTGATTTATATACATTTATATTGGCAACACTGATTGTGATCTCTAGTTCCTCTTCCAATCAAGATGGCGAAAGGATAGTTGCGTTTTACTTGTGTGATAAAGCTAATATTATAGAATAAAGTATAAAACCATGAACGGGTCTAATTATTTTAACATGGTAGCAGAACAATGGTTTAAAGAATAAATGTGATAGAAAAAAGAAGAAAAAAAAATGGCGTCAAAAAATAGTGATAATATAAATATTCCAATTTTCGATGGCACAGATTACAGTAATTGGAAAATACGGATAATTAAGTTTCTACAGTTCAAAAAGTGCAAGGATGTAGTAATGAGAGCGAAAATTGAAACCGACAAAGATGAATGGGATGATAGAGATATACAAGCAACAAACTATATTTACAGTGCTATAACAAACAAGCAGTTGGAATATATAAGTGAATTAAATACAGCATACGAAATAATACAGAAATTTGATGAGATGTACCTAAAGAAATCAACGGCGTTGCAAATAGTATGTCGACATAAACTCGAAAGTGTCAAATTGAAAAATTATTCTGAAGTGTCTTTATTTTTCGATGACTTTGAAAAAGCTGTAAATGAGTTGAAACAAGCCGGTGCAACGGTATCAGAAACAGAAAAACTAAACTACATGTTAAAAGCACTACCAGTGAGTTACAACTACATAGGTGATTTAATAGATGTCTTACCAGAGGGTGAAAGGACAGTGGACTATTTAAAAAGCAAAATAAAATTGAAAAGTACAGGAAATATGAGTGAAATGTCAGAAGACACATCAAATGTTTTTAAAGCAGATACTAACCGATCATATAATTGTTTTGGTTGTGGTAAACCTGGTCACCTAAGAAGAGATTGTAAGGCAGAAAATGTAAACCGTGGTCGAGGACATGGTCTTACAAATTATAGAGGAAATAGTATACAAAATTATAGAGAAAATAGTATACAATATTATAGAGGAAATAGTATACAAAATTATAGAGGAAATAGTTTACCAAGTTATAGAGGACATAGTTTGCCAAGACGAGGACGTGGTTCATACAATAACAGAGGCCAAGAAATTACTACCATAATAATCAAGGGAGTCAAGGTAACAGTTATCATATTACTATTGCAAACAATACATACACAACGCAAGAGAATGATAAGCCAAAGGGTCAAATAAATTGGTTACTAGATAGTGGATGTACTGACCACATTATTAACACTGATAAATACTTCAATACTTATGAGATATTGGAAAAACCTATTAAAGTCAAAATTGGTAATGGAACAATATTAGAAGCTACAAAAATTGGTAATATAAAAGCTTATTTCTTAGTCTATGGACAAAAATCTGAAGTCACACTGAAAAATGTTTTCTTTGTAAAAGAAATGAAGGCAAATTTATTAAGTTATTCGAAAATTACTGATAATTGTTCAATCATCTCAAAAGGGAAATTTGCAAAAATTTACAATGAATATAGAAAGATTATAGCAATTGCAATTAAGGATGAAAGACTGTATAAGATAAAAAGTTACATGTGTGAAGAAATATTGGAAGCAAATATTAGTAAAACAAATATGACTGTAAAGGAAAAACTACATCGTACTCTGGGCCATATTAACTTTAAAAAATTGGATTTAATGTGTAAAAATGAATCATTAGAAGGATTACCTAAAGAGATTGAATATGAATATTTAAAGTGTGCAATATGTATTGAAAATAAAATGCATAATTTACCATTTGCTAATAATCGAAGAAAAGCAAAAGAGATATTAGAGATTGTTCATACAGATTTAAATGGGCCACATCAGACTACAGGATATAATGGAGAAAATTTTTTTTTAGTTTTATTGATGACTACAGCAAATTAGTCAAAGTTTATTGTATCAGATCAAAGGATGAGGTATATGATTACTTGGTGCAGTATGTTAATGAAGTACAGAACTTGACAGGGAAAATGATAAAGGAACTGCGATGTGACAATGGGAAGGAATATATGAATGCAAGAGTTTTTCAGTTTGCAAAAGAGAAAGGAATAGTGATAAAACCCTGTCCAGCATATGTTCATCAATTAAATGGAACAGCAGAGAGATATAATCGTACGTTGATGGATATGGGTAGATGTCTTTTATCAGAAGCAAAGGTAGAAAGAAGATTTTGGCCTGAGGCAACTAAAACAGCTGCATATCTTAAAAACAGAACCTTAACTAATACTATTGAGAGGAAAACCCCGTATGAAATATTTTTTAAAAGGAAGCCATCTATGCAAAATCTAAAATTATATGGAAGTAGAGTTTTTGTAAGAATTCCTGAAGAACGAAGAAGGTCTAAATGGGATAAGAAAGCAGAAGCTGGAATTTTGCTTGGTTATACTGATATTGGATACAGAGTGTTAATTAACAACAGAGTTATTATTGCTAGAAATTGTGATATAATTGAGGAAGATGTTAAATTATGTGGTTTTAAAGATGAGGAAGAAGATAGTGAATATAAAATAAAAGAAAAGGAAAAGGAAGATAAAAGGATCCAAGAGGAAAGAAATATGTTAAAATACTCAGAAAATGATAAAGAGAATGCAGGAGAAAGTGAAGATGAGAATCTAAATAGAAGATTAAGAAAACAAATCAAACCTCCACTTCGTTTTGATGAAGAATTTGGTTATTATTGCATATACTGTAACTACTGTGATGCGTCAGCTCCAATTGATTTTCAGGAGGCGATTACATGTGATGAGGCAATGAAATGGAAAGGAGCAATGAATAGTGAGATGGAAAGTTTAATAAAAAATAATACCTGGACTCTAGTTGACAGACCCTCCAAGAAAAAAAAGGTAATTGATGTGAAATGGGTGTATAAAAGGAAGAGTGAAAATGAATACAAAGCAAGGTTAGTAGTAAGAGGTTTTCAGCAAACTAATTGTATTGATGATACTTACTCACCTGTTGCTAAAATGCCTACACTTAAGCTACTATTATCTTATTGTTGTCAAAATAATTTAGCTATTCATCAAATGGATGTTGAAACAGCATTTCTAAATGGTAGAGTATTATCTGAAGTTTATGTAAAGCAACCAATCGGTTATGAAAATGGAACTGATAAAGTTTATAAATTAAATAAATCATTGTATGGTCTAAAAGAAAGCCCCAGGGCATGGTATGAATGTTTTAATGATTTTTTGATTAATTTTGGTTTTCGCAGGAGTAAATATGACTATTGTTTATATGTTAGAAAAGAGAACAGCTTAATTGTTTATATTCTTTTATTTGTGGATAATTTATTAATTTGTTGTGAAAATGTAGAAGTTATTGGTGATATAAAAACTAAATTGTCTGGTTTAAAATGAAAGATATTGGTATTGAGATTGAATATATGTATAATCAAAACAATGTCTTAACTTTGAGTCAGAAATATTATATTGAGTCTTTAGCTAAAAGGTATAATATTGAGAGTGCAAAAATGTATAAGACTCCTATGGAAATAAATTTAAAATTGGAACAATCTGATATTAATGAGGATGTAAAATATAGAAATTTGATTGGTGCTCTTTTGTATATTAGTTCAGGTACTAGACCTGATATATCTTACAGTGTAAATTACTTAAGTAGATTTCAAAACTGTTATAATGAGACACATTTTAAGTATGCATTGAGAGTTTTAAAGTATTTGTATTTGACAAAAGATCTTAAATTAACATATTGTAATAATAGTAACGCTGATATTCTAGATTGTTTTGTGGATGCTGATTGGGCAGGAGATATTTTAGATAGGAAATCTACTACAGGATTTGTCATTAGATTGTTTGGAAATATTATTTACTGGAAATCAAAGAAACAAAGTAGTGTAACTAAGTCCTCAACATTTGCTGAATATGTAGCTTTATCAGAAGCAGTAACAGAGTTAAATTTTCTTATGTGTCTAATGGATGATGTATTCAATAAAGTTTGTAAACCAGTTAAAATTTATGAAGATAATTCAGGAGCCGTAGCTATTTCTAAATATGGAAACTTTACTAAGAATTCTAAGCATATTGAAGTTCACTATCATTTTATACATGAAAATGTTAAGCTAGGAAATATTGAAGTTGCAAAAATAGAGTCAGAAAATAATATTGCAGATATATTTACAAAAGCTTTGGGAAATGTTAAATTCATAAAATTTAGAGAAATGTTAAATTTGAAATAAAATATTGATTGTTGTAACAGTGTTTTACAATATAAATGTAAGGAGGCGTGTTGATTTATATACATTTATATTGGCAACACTGATTGTGATCTCTAGTTCCTCTTCCAATCAAGATGGCGAAAGGATAGTTGCGTTTTACTTGTGTGATAAAGCTAATATTATAGAATAAAGTATAAAACCATGAACGGGCCTAATTATTTTAACAGATCTCTCCCCTTTGAAGCCCAGCATTCCGATCCATACAATACGACAGGCCTTATTACGGACAATGTGTTTTTTTGCCAAGGTCACCTCGGCAGAAAACGCACGCGTCGTCATGTCCCCCCGGGCTTTGGGCAGTAGAGGGACACTAAGTTGGTTTTAGTATGTACGAGGGTGATCCGATAAGTACATGGTCTACAAATGAAAAATACAAATCTCCTTTGAGTTCAATACACGTGACCTAGCGATGCTCCAACTTTTTTAATCCGTCTGAAAAGTACTTTTTCTGAAGGTTTGCAAAGTAGGCATCAGTGGCGGCGATAACCTCCTCATTCAACTCAAATTTCTACCCGGCGAGTGACTTTTTCAAATTTGGAAACAAAAAGAAGTCACAGGGGGCCAAATCCGGAGAATACGGTGGATGGGGCAGCAGTTCGTAGCCTAATTCTACCAATTTGGCCGTGGTTATGGCTGTATGTAGATCACACCTTTTGAATCCCAGAAAACGGTGGCCATCAGCTTTCCGGCCGATAGGACAGTCTTCGCCTTCTTCAGGGTATGTTCGCCGGATGAAGTCCACTGTTTCGATTGTTCCTTAGTCTGTGGTGTGTACCAGTGTACCCATGTTTCGTCGACGGTCACGAAACGACACAGAAACTTCTTCGGATTGCGCTTAAACATCATCAAGCATTGCTCTGAAGTGGTCTCACGGTTTCGTTTGTTTTCCGGAATAAGCAAATGCGGCACCCATCACGCCGACAGCTTTCTCATGCTCAATACTTCATTCAGGATATGACCCACGCAGTTTTTTGAGATGCCTACTGTCTCAGCTATCTTGCGCACCTTTAGTCGGCGTTCTGCCAATACGAGATCGTGGATTTTTTTCACGCTATCCTCCGTGGTAGCCGTTGTCGGGGTACCTGGGCGTGGCTCATCAAAAACCGACATACGACCAAGTTGAAACTAGTTAAACCAATTTATGACGGTCGCCATCGCAGGAGAAGTCACCGTACACAGCATACAAGCACTCTTTGATTTCGCTGCGCGATTTCCCTTCCAAAAACAACAATCGAATTACCGACCGATGTTGCTCTTTTTCCATTTTTCTCAAATCCGCCGACATCCCCGCTTCAACACGCGGTCATTACAAAACTACGAATCCGATTCGGCTTAAATTTAGACAGTAGCTGTCTACAAGAATGTACTACGCAATAAAAAATTTTACTTGCGATAGTGGTGCTATCGGACGGTGTGGCTAAGTACTTACAGGACCGCCCTCGTATATCTTTGTGTATCTTTTTTTACTGTGGGGTGAATGACGCACAGACGGGAGCCCCGCACTAGCTCGAGC
Organism: Malacosoma neustria; assembly: GCA_963693495.1. Lineage (NCBI taxonomy): Eukaryota > Metazoa > Arthropoda > Insecta > Lepidoptera > Lasiocampidae > Malacosoma > Malacosoma neustria. The sequence continues at coordinate 7,764,415 of OY856393.1, forward strand.
TCAAGCCTCTAAGCGGCATATGAAACCTTTTCCCCAAAAGAATAAAAAAAGAGTCAGTGGCTATTCCTTTTCTTGGTCCTATAGACAGAAGAAACTATTTGACCATCCAATTCTGACGAAAAACCGTCCCTTGTGACTAACATAAAACATTTACACAATGTTCTACTCTCTTGGAATGTGATCAGATAATTTTAATTTCTAAGGTAGTGACACAATTCTAAAAAATAAGTATGTGATCGTTATATCCAGACTTAAAAAATATAAAATCCATGTAATTTTTCGTAATAAATTCCTCATAATCGTAAGATCACACTGAATTTGCATTGAAATTCTGTCTAGTTCAATATTATTGTTATTTCAAGACACGCTTGGACACCTTTTACAAAGGGCACACCCGTTTAATATTCAAAATTTATTCTGTGAATTTATTTAAGACCTTTTAAGACCGAATGGGTTTGCGCATGTATAAAATTTGAAATACATTTTCTCGCTGTTCTTGGGAAATCTGACAAAGGTTTTTAATTTTAGAAAGCATCGATAATTATTATTCTCAGCATTCATTGGACGTTCTTTCTTGGAGTTTCTTTCCTGTGGAAAACGGTTCAAGAACGTTAATAATACATATTTTCGGATCTGGAATGACCTTCTGGCTGAAGTTCTACCCAGCACCACGATAAGGAGTCTTAATAACCCAAATTATGTGGGGACGGCATAAGATGTTCTCTCTTTTCACTCTCCTCTGTTACCAATTGCCATTGTCTCAATATTCATACTCTTTTTCACAAGGAGTAATTAAAAAAAAAGCCTTGTAAAATTATTTCTAGGCCGGCAGCGCATCGGCAATTATTGTAGTATTGTAAACATCCATAAGTTACAGTGACCATCTGCTACCAGGTCTGCCTGTTTCCTAAACTCCAGGTATAAAAACACTAAAAAAGCCGTACAAATATCTGCCGTATTAGTTATCAAAAATCGTAAAGGAGCATTGTCGTCAACGCAATATAGGCCAGGACTGGTCTTATACAAAATATGAGTGAATTTAACAAACAAGTACGTTAGTCCAAAGTCATAGGGTAAAAGATAGCTCACACACTGTTTGGGACTGTAAAGGGTATAAAATTGCATATAAAATTACAATCATGTAGGTACTTTTACTGCTCCGTTTTCGTTTATAGTTTGCGTACATCCAATACGCCAAATTTTTATCAAAACTCTTTGATTATAAATGCACATAAAATACTAAAATTAATAAAAATAAGAACTTGATTTGTTTTGAATAAGTATACACAAATGTTTTATTGTTATCCTATAGTGTTTTAACTATTTTTACAATATAACCAAATGTAAATGATATTTATTTTTATACATACATACATACATATAATCACGCCTCTTTCCAGTAGGGGTAGGCAGAGACCACTTATTTCCACTTGCTACGATCCTTACATACTTGTTTCGCTTCGTCCACTTTCATTATTCCCTTCATACATGCCCTTCGGTTTAGGGTACTCTTGACCTGGCTTTTTTTCAAGACGTCCCTGATCTGGTCTCGAAACGTTCGCGTAGGTCTGCCCCTTCCAACACTTACATTTACACTCGCCTTATACACTTTTTTCGTCAATCGTTCTTCATTCATTCTCTCAACATGGCCAAACCATCTCAGCATCACTACATCTTCTTTTTATTTTTATATAAAAATAAAAATGTGAATGATGTATCATCGTATAACAATAACTTTAAGTATACTTTTTAACTATTAGTATTACTACTAGTATATTTTTATCCGTGCAGGGGCGGAGATAGAATACTAACCTCTGCGGCCAGGGTCGGCCTGTCGTAAAAGGCGACAAAACAACCCACCCTAGCTACGTGGTAGGGCCTCAAGCTCACCTGGATGGCAACCACCTTTGGTCTTAAGCATGCCGCCATAATAACCCTGTGTTGTGGTCCGGCATTAGTGACCCAAGTTCCTGTACCCTTATGGGACAGCAGCGTGTTCTCGATGCCACTGGCGTTGAAAACACCCATTGGCGACGGTAACTGCTAAATTTTAAGCGGACCATCAGCCTGTCTGATGTCCTACAGCAATAAAAAAAAACTATATGTAGAATTATTTTAAATTTAAATAAGCAAATATTAAAATTATATTAGCAGATAATACCCGGAAAATATCGGTGGTGCTCGATGATTAAATAAACAAAAAATCATACAATCCTGATGTTCTTCTGTCTTGTTTTATGTCGAAGAAAGTAGCTTTATTGGTGCCGCCTCGGAACTTAAGGAGGAAAGTCGAAGCGGATATGTTCCCTACTTTAAAATGACAATCTGTTCCTCTGGATTAGTATTTGAGATATGAAGAGGATTGCATATATATGTTTCGTATTGGGAAAAACCTAGAACTTGTCCGGACAGTCAAACAGAGAAAGATTGCCTACCTCGGACATGTGCTACGGCATGATCGGTATTCCCTTCTGCAGACCATCATGATGGGGAATGTGCCCGGGAAATGAAAACCAGGTAGACGTAAGATGTCTTGGCTCCGTAATTTCAGGGAGTGGACAGGAATTAAAACCGTTGAGCAACTGTTCAGATTGGCGCTTGACAAGAGGAGATTCAAGGAGCTGACTGCCAACCTTCAGTGATGGAGAGGCACTTGAAGAGAGAGAGAGCATATAGATGGAATTTAATATGGTGGTCTTGGCATGTTATGCCATTACTGGCATGCAAAAACTTCATGAGTGGTCACATTGCTGCCTTTTAAATTTGATTTAAATTTAAATAAAAAAGTATTGAAAAAAGAGTGTTATATCACTTGCCTTATGAGTTTTTATATCGCTTTAATTACTTATATTTATAAGGGGTTGCCAGGATTTTTTTTATTAAGGTCTATTAGAGGTTAATCCCTATTATGACAAATTTCGCGAAGGTTAACACAGTTAATATGCTATCTTTTAGAAATTAATTAAACATTTAAATGAAGCAATAAAAAATGAATACTAAAACAAAATAAAAACATCTGTACCTATATTTGCATTTTCTATTAAAAAAACAGAAATTTTGTCTTAATATGTGACTCCGACATATATATTTTATATGATATTTTAATTTCTCCTCTATATATTATACTGTGCTAATTTTCATTCGCATAATTTTCGTAAAAAAACCCTTTTTTACTTTTAGTTTATACTACTATTATAAAGAGGAAAGATTTGATTGTTTGTTTGTTTGTTTGCTTTGAATAGGCTCCGAAACTCCTGACCCGATTTAAAAAATTCTTTCATTGCTGGGAAGCTACACTATCCCCGGGTGACATAGGCTATATTATATTTTCAAAAAAATTAGGGATCCTTACTAAAACTCCAATAATGTAACCCAAAGTGTAAAAAAATTACCTAAAATATTGTTTAAATCGCGTGCGTTGCGAAAACTATTGATGATAGAATAAAATAATGTTATACAACTTTGCAGAACACATCATTATTTACAAAAAGTGTCGCGACAGCATATGTCTAACTATTATAGTTATGCCACAATAAGTGTTTTTTTATTTTAAAAATTTAATTGAAATGCCGCCCCTAGAAAAGGCTCTTTATTTGGATCTTGGTATTAATCCTTATCACAATAAATTACTTCATATTCAAAACTGTTTCAATACCTTTATATAACTTTTGAATTATTCAATTCGGATATTCCATTCGAAAGATATCACGAGTTTAAAAATGTAAGTATTAGAAAAATGTTGCGTGGTAGCCGCTCACCCTGTTCGGCTAGCTAGGCAGCACCTTATGCAGTGTAGGCGTGCGTCACTGGGGTTTTTACAAAAATTAGAATACTTATTAAAAAATAACGAGAAATAAATAAAAAGTAATAACAAAAAAAATCATTAAAATAAAAGCTCATAGAAATAATAATATTCAAACTTTCTTTATAATTTATATATAGTCGTACCCACGCCTGACGAGCACGCGACAGGGATGTGAGTCCCGTCCGGAATTGGCCGCGGACCTGTCGCTCCCGGCCCTGGTTCTGTCCATGGTCGGGGGCGATCCTGGATGGACGGCCGTCGCCTCCTTTTGCGAGGCAGTAGTGTCTGCAAGAGAGGCGGCGGAATGGGAGCGGGAGTCCGCCACCGCACTCCCCTCCCGCCAACGTAGGCCGCATCGTCGGCGCCGGAGGGCGGGCAACGATCTCCGGCCGCCGTAGAAAGCGGCCGCGGGCGGCCCCTCGGGGGAGGATCCGCCGCCCGCACTATTGCCGCGAGGAAGAAGGCCGCGTGCTGTTCCGCAGCCCCCCTCAACTCCTAGAGTTGTTACAAGAGAGCGCCGGGGGGAAACCCTGACCCCCTGGCGCCAACACTTTGGAAGTGGCCCGCTTTAAGACAAAGCGTGGGCCGGCGCCGGCCCGGGCCACGAGATCGGCGGGCCATATATCCGTGGGCCCGGGCGTAGGCGATAGGAGAACATCGGGGTTTTTTAGTGGGTAGTCGGATGGTCGAACATCTTTTCCGGAGTCCCTTATATCCCTCGGTCCCCCCGGGCCGGGGGAACCCGTCAAGAGAGGGTTTTCCCCGAGACCGAAAAAAATAGAAGGGTTTAATTTTTAATTTTTTGTTAAATACCCGTGCGAAGCTAGGACGGGCCGCTAGTTAGTAATAAATAATAAGTAAATTTAGTTAGTATACTTAAAGTTTTTACTTAACGTATAAAAATAATTAGTATTAAAATAATTATTAACGCGTCTATTATGCATGAAGATATTAAAACATATTGGGATTCACTTTGCTATGCTCTGTAAAAAAATAATGTGACATTCTATTTAAACTGAATACTAAATCAGTATTGATTTTATTTTTAATTTAAGTTACTCGAGAGCAGCTTACGAAGTTTGGGTTCATTGCTAAATAATTATGATATCCCCTTTTTATTCTCAAATAAATCTAGAATATTTAAAATTATAGGCTCAGCTTTGAACTCAATTGGACTACCAACGGCTGAGGCACGTCGGTACTCTTGCGAAGGTTATGTGTTCAATTCCCATCCCGCGTCTAGGTGTTTATATATATATATACACGTGTGTGTGTCTGTGTGTGTCTGTGTGTCTCTCTCTTGTACGCATGTTTACATACATGTTTGCGACGCCAGGAGCACCTGGAACACGCTGCCATCCACGTTAAATAACAGGAACCTGGGTCACTTACGCCGGTACACAAAACAAGGTTCTTGACGGTCTATTTGGAGAAGGGTGACATCCAGACGGGCTTTGAGCTTACAAACTAACTAGGGCTGTTTTGTCGCCTATTAAATACATTTCTCTGCTCCCGGCTGCCATTATTCTTACTCCGATTCTGGACGGAGAGAAATTTACAATGTTAATAATGATACTTTAGTCACATGAGACATGCGGTATTTATAAATACCTGAATTTAAAACTTACGATATTTCCTGTCAAGAGAATTCACGTCGCTGGTATTGCCTTCAATCTCAATAGAACCCCAGACTTTGAAGTAAAATTATCTAATGCAACTTGGATATAACATGTTAAGTTGTAAGACACTCAGTAGGAACCCTCTGGCTGGAGCCACACGCGTATATCACTCCGCCCGGGCGTCAGGCAGCAGAAGTACTTTATTAAATGTGTAGACCAGGTCCAGGTAGTTTTGATCCGTGTAGGGGCGGAGAAAGAATACTAACCTCTGCGGCCGGGGTCGTCCTGTAGTAAAAGGCGACATAACAACCCACCCTAGCTACGTGGTAGGGCCCCAAGCCCGTCTGGGTGGCGACCACCTTTGGTCTTAAGTATGCCGCCATAATAACCTTGTGTTGTATTCCGGCATTAGTGACCCAAGTTCCTGTACCCTTATGGCACAGCAACGTGTTCGCGATGCCACTGGCGTTGCAAACACCCATAGGCGACGGTAACTGCTAAATTCTAAGCGGGCCGTTAACCTGTCTGCTGTCCTACAGCAATAAAAGAGCAAACTTTTCCTTTCCTTGGTTTCCTTTAAAGTATCCATCCAATACATTTACTTCTCCCTAGTATCAAGATTTTACCTTGTGTCAATCTATTTTTTCATTGGCCAATACGGGTATATTACTATACTAACTCTAAGATGCAAGGGTTCATCAAAATTCTATTTAAAAGAATGCATGAATAAAATATTGTAGAATGTTTTTGACCAAAAATAGATTTTCGAAGCAATATCTTAACTGAGATATAATACTTACAGAATAACTCGCAGTTTACTGTGCTTTAAATATTAGTATTACATTACCAAAAGAAAATCAAAACAAGCAAAACATTTGATACCGAATACCACTGAATTACATCAAAGAATGAAATCATAAACTTATCTGTATCAAACGATGCCATTAAAGTTTGGTTTCTTTTTGCAGGTGTCTATTTATGCCACCTACATAAATTATACAGTTTGAAGTATTATATGTGCTAGAAGACGAAAGTCTTCGATCAGTGTGTCCTACCAGTATTGACCTACGGAACCGAGACGTGGACATGATGCCGGAGTTGATTCACAAATTTTAAGTTACTCAGCGGGCTATGGAGCAAGCTATATTGGGTGTCTCTCTTATGGACAAAATCCGAAATGAGGAAACCCATAATAAGAGAACCAATAAAAGACAAATTGTAATATAATATAAGAAAATAAATTAATAACGTATAAAAATAAGAACTAAATTATTAATATAAGATAAATGTAATAGTAATAAGAAACTTAAAAACGAAAAGTAATAAAATAAAAGATTGAAAGAAGCCAAGGGAAAAAGAGTACGGCAGGGCAAAAAATTGAGAATGCCGAAAAAATCACAATCCCCAAAAGAAAGTTGGCGAAAGTTACTGGTTACGCCAGTAGAAAAAGCAGCCCTAAAACTATAAAAATAAAAAAAAAAAATAAGAGAACCAAAGTAGGTAACCGATATGGCTCGCAAAATATGCAAACTGAAGTGGCAATGGGTCGGTCACATTTGTCGAGGACCGATGGGCGTTGGCCCAAACGTGTCCTGGAGTGGAGACCACGAGAGCAAACGAAGTGTAGAGGGGCCTCCAGCTCGATGGAGCGATGACTGTGCAGGGTTGGTAATCGGGTCTGGATGGGAATAGCCAGGGACCGGGATTTGTGGCGCAAACTTGGGGAGGATCACATCCAGCAGTGGACAACGTACGGCTGACGACGAAGAAAGAAGCTCTAAATGAAAATTGCAAACTCATCCCAGAAAATTGCAAATACTTTCTTATCCTATCTGAAAATTCAGTTAATCTACTGTGCCATATTAGAAGTTTGCAGTGCAATTACGACACGTTACTAGTATTATTAAAAAGATTAAATGTTAAATTCAGTATAATAATACTAACAGAAAACTGGCTCTCTGAAAATACCACTATTCCAGTTAAGTCCAATTATGAGGTATATTGTACAAACAAGCAGCTTAATCAAAATGATGGAGTAGTTATCTATGTAAAGAATGATTTTGATGTAAACGTCGTCGAACCAAGTTACTGCAAGGAAGTTAAATGTATAATACTATCTATTACTAATGATATAGCCAGTGGCGGATTAAGGGTCCAGAACGCCCTAGGCAATCACATTATCGGCGCCCCTGTACCGGCCACGTACGTGGAACAGTAGACGTGCTCTTATGGTAAACCATAAGAGCACGTCTGCTGTTCCTTACTATCGGCCAGTATGGCAATGGCGACTGACTTGCGACGAAGGTCTCTTGTCAGTCGCTGATGCAACGTGGGCTCCTCTCGTGCTGACCATCAGGCAGAGTGGGGCCAATATACTTGGCCACAATAAAAAAAAAAACAATCAAAATCTTTCCTCTTTATAATATATTAGTGTAGATGTAGAAGTGTAGATGTAGATATAGATTATGTAAAAGCTTAAATAATTTATTATTATTAATAAATTTAAAAAAAATAGTTTTGAATTATTTATTGAAAAAATTATAAGTAAGTAAGTAGTAAGAGAATAACAAACACAATTTAAAAACTTAAAAATTTCTGCGTCTACATTTTGTGTTTCGCGAAATTGTCAATAACATCGTCGAAGTTTAAAGACAGCAATAAGGTAGATCCAATGTTTAGTATTGCTAACGAATTTAATCTCTTATCTGTCATGGTTGAGTGAAGATAGTTTTTCACTCTCTTTAGGCAGGAAAAACTCCGCTTCTCACTGCAATTACTTACTGCCGTCGATACGCACATTCTTAAGGCTATGTCAATGTTGGGGTAAATTTTGAACTTCTTCGGTGTTTAAATTTGTCAAATTGCATAAAAATTAAAATTTATTGCAAAAATTATTGTACGAGTTTGTCTCTTTTCAAGTTCAACGACAATTCGGTCTATAATTCCTAGATATACTGTTACTCGGAATGTTTCCCGACCCGATAATGAAGAAGTTGTACCTTCAGTAGATTCATCTGCTGTGAGCTTTCTCTTCCGTATCCTCTTTGTGTCCTTTTCATATTCTGTTACTAATGACAGTTCCAAGGCTTGCTGTTCATATTTATCAAAATTTCCCCTTTCTGTAGAAATTAAGTGAATTATACTGCCATACAATTGAACAACAGTACAAATATCAATATCAACGGATTGCAATTTTTTGTTGATTTTGTTCATGTGAACCCAAATAAAACTCCAAAACACGGCCATGAAGGCAGTTAGCTTCACATATAGTTGAACGTTTTTGCGCAGGATTGCTTTCGATAGCAATCAAAGCATCGTGAATTTCTGAAAATGACTCTTTTAAGCTTTTACAAGCATCTGCTCGAGCTGACCAGCGTGTGTCAGATGGATTTTTGACAGTAGGTTTATTTTTCTTAACATTACCTAGACGTATTTGTGATTGTAGAGTTTAATGTGTAGAGTGTAATAATAAACAAAACACTTAAATAAATAACTCCATTCATACTAAACATAAAAACATAACACATGTTGGTGTTACAAAAACAACTTGAGGCAAAATTAATAGTTTTGTAATAGGGACCGCTCCCGCGGAAGATAAACAATTGTGTAAATAATGGATGGGGCAAAATAGGATGAAAAATAACGGTCATTGTGCAATTGGCGTAAGCCAGCGAATATTGCATAATACGAGTATATCGATGCTTGTGCGATATAATCTATTAAAGATTTAGATTATAGATCAACATTTAGTTCTTAATCGTCGATATGTTATTTTCTTTATTTATTTAAAAATTCTGAGCTCGCGCGCCCCTTGTAACTACGCGCCCCTAGGCACGTGCCTAGTTTGCCTTACGGATAATCCGCCTCTGGATATAGCTGTTATTTGCCTATGTGGCCTACCATCTTTAAATGCTTTAGGCCCTTTCTTGGAACCAGTAGTCAGTCATCAGTAATATTATTTGATTGTAGGAAATTTAAAACTACTATTTTCATAGATGATACTAATATAAACGAAGACCCTAAAATCAGTATTACATTCTGATGACAATAGTCTGCTATTTAAACTTAATAGCATCTTAAGGACTTCTCCCCACACATACTTTGCCTACAAGACAGGAAAGCTGCCTAGACCACTGTTTGCTCGCACAAATTTATTGTTGATGACGTTGGTTTGTAGTACTACGCTAACGGGTCATTATTGTGTTTTACTAAACATCTCAAATTTAAGAACCTTTCGTACAAAAATACAACCTCAAATTATAAAGTAACGGACATTAATGCAATAATAAAGGAATTAATAGAAATAAACTGTTGTAATAATACTGGCTTTTATACATAATATTCTTTAGTATTCAAAATTCTTCATGCATTCTATGTTACTAGGTAAACATATACTTCATTAATAAACAAACTAAAATGTACACGTCTTTTCTAATTTACTAATACAAAATTACAAAATAAACTGGACTGATTATGTTATCGAAAATGGATTCTAATTCAATGACCAACATATTTTTAAATACTATTACAAAGACTATTAATAAATATTTCAATAAACGTGTTCTATCTAGGCGTAAACATAACTTCAAACCTTGGATTACTCCTGAGTTATATCGTTGTATCAGAAATAGGGAATAAATTCATCAATAACTACGACATGATCCGGACAATTACGCCGGATTTTAGATATGGCCAGCCATATCTGAAAAAATAACAAATGGAGCAAAAGTCTCAAGTGGAAACTGAGACATCCAGCTGAGTCGGGCGACAGCTTGCTTAAATAAAGAAACAAGAATGCGATGAGACCAAAGGCTATATGGTATAACCCCTAGGAGAAGCTTACGTCTACCGTCACAGGCTGATGACTATGAAAACTAGCCGCTCACACAACTTTTTCAATAACTCCCTCTATTTTGCGTCAGGCGCTGACCGATTCTGCGACGGAAGTTGCCATTTTTGTTATTGTCTGACACATAAAGCAGAAAAAAGGTGCTCCTTTTTTACACCCAGACGCTAGACGTGAATCAAACCCGTGCCCCCGCAAGAGTACCAACGTGCGTTAGCCGTTAGGCCAGGAGGTCGTCAGATGTAAAGGGTGAAGTTGTACAACTAAAATTGTTAAATGGAATATGCACCGTAGGTAGTACTACTGCATACTCCACCTGCACAGGAAATCATAAACTTCTTCCCTTCCCTCTTTTCATTGCTGAAGAACAGCATACAGGCTGACGGCTCACTTAATAGTAAGCCGTTACTGTCGCCTATGGGTGTTTGCGACGGCAGAGGCATCGCGGACGCGAACACGCTGCTGTCTCACAGGAAACATACTTAGCGAACTTAATATCAGCAATTAACGAAATTATTATTACAATTTTTTTACCAATCTAACCTCTGCGGCGGGGGTCGGCCTGTCGTAAAAGCCGACAAAACAACCCACCCTAGCTACGTGGTAGGGCCTCAAGCCCGTCTGGATGGCGACCACCTTCGGTCTTAAGTATGCCGCCATAATAACCTTGTGTTGTGTTCCGGCATTAGTGACCCAAGTTCCTGTACCCTTATGGGACAGCAGCGTGTTCGCGATGCCACTGGTGTTGCAAACACCCATAAGCGACGGTAACTGCTAAATTCTAAGCGGGTCGTCAGCCTGTCTGCTGTTCTACAGCAATAAAAAAAAAAGTTAAGTAGTTAGAGCCTTGATCGGTTGTTAGATACAAAGGTGTTCCAAACCGCGCAATCCATCCAGTGTACATGATATCCGCAATCGTCTCGGCGGTTATATCCTTAATAGGCCTTGCTTCTATCTATCATCGTCATGATGTACCGGTATCCGTTACAGTATGTCAACGGCCCCACTACGTCCATGTGTAGATGTTGAAAACGGTCTGTGTTCCGAAAGTTGCCATAGGGTGCAGTCGTATGTCTGTGAACCTTGGACTTTTGGCATTCGATACATGCTTTGGTCCATTGAGTCACATCTTTATTCATTCCCTTCCATATATAGTTTATATAGCGATCCTGCATCATTCTTTGTGTTGCTCGCATTCCGGGATGACTGATGTCATGTACAGCGTTGAAAACCGATACACGAAATTCTTTAGGCAAATATGGTCGTGTTATGTTGAAACATCGCAATAGATAGGTAAGTTGCAATTAGGTACGAACAACTTCTTAAATTGTAACGAGTTCGATTCCATTAAAGTTTTTAACTCAGTGTCATTACTTTGCGCTTCAGCCAATTTTTTATAATCTATGGGTGATGAAGATGATTCGCTTACGGACTTTATACTTGACAAGCAATGGGCAACTATGTTTTCTTCTCCTGATATGTGTTTTATATCTGTACAAAACTGTAAAATGAAATCTAATTGACGTATGCGTCTGGGTGTATCGTTTTTGCCTATTTTATTTCTCTGTAAAGAGTATACGAGAGCCTTGTGGTCCGTGTATACTGTAAATAATCGTCCTTCAATAAGCGGTTTCAAATGTTTGATTGCCAGATAGATTGCCAATAATTCTCTGTCGTATGTTGAATATCGCTGCTGTGCGTCGCTTAATTTTGTAGAAAAAAATCTTAATGGTTTCCAAGAATCTCCTTCTTTTTGTTGGAGTACTGCACCGGCGCAAGTATTAGAAAAATCCGCCATAAGGGCTAACGGTGCATCTGGTGACGGAAATGACAATGTAACTGCGTTTTTTAGGCTTTGTTTACATTGTTCGAATGCTTCAAGTGCTTCAGCGTTCCATGGAATCAAACTATTGTCCTTTATCTTGGCGTTATGCAAAAATATATTTAATTTGTCGTGAATACTGGCTGCCTTTGGTAAATGTCGCCTGTAGAAGTTCACCATTCCAAGAAAACGACGTAACTCGTCTACTGTATTCGGCATCTTGAACTCGGATATGACCTTTATTTGCTCGTCCAGTGGTCTAAGACCGTCTTTTGATACCCGAAATCCAAGAAAATTCAGTTCGGATTTGCCGAATTCACATTTGGCCATATTAATAGTAATTCCATATTTATTCAAGCGACTTAGTACTTCTCGAACCTGTACTCTATGTTCCGATTCTGATGACGAGGCGATTATGATGTCATCGATGTAAATAAAGATGTTATTTACGTTGCGTAGCACTTCGTCGTTAAGAAATCGTTGAAATGTGGCTGCAGCGTTTTTAAAGCCAAATCCCAGTCTCATAAATTCGAATAGACCAAAAGGACAAGCAATTGCTGTCTTAGGAATGTCCTTTTCATATATAGGAATATTATGGTAAGCTCTTTGCATGTCTATTCTCGAAAATATAGTTTTTCCGTGCAATAAAAAGGTACAGTCTTGTATACGAGGTATTGGGTAGCGATCTGGCTTGGTAATTGCGTTGAGCTGCCTGTAATCACCACAAGGTCTGAGCTCTCCGTTCTTCTTCACTACAACGTGCAGTGGACTTGTCCAGTTGCTTCTAGAAGGTCTACATATTCCCATGTCTTGCATTTGTTGGAATTCTGCCTTGACTTTTTGGTACTTGTCCGGTGGTAACGGTCGTGGACGTACGTAGACAGCTAGTCCTGTAGTTTCAATGTAGTGTTGTTGAATGAAAATGTGTATCTTTGAATTTCATCGGTTTAGTAATATCGAGAAATTCCGATGGAAGTTCCGATGGATGGAAGTTCCGTGGAAACGTCCATTTATTAGATAAATGCAAACAGTACTGATATGCTGTAGGCACACCTCCGTTAAATCTTTGTATCATTTCACGGCACCAATCAACACGAAGGAGTTTTTGGGCCTCGGTCAAATAATGATCAAAAATGTGGTCAAATAATCCACCGGGCACAAAGCTTCCTAACGGCTAAATATTTGTGGAGGATTTTGTGCACTTGAGTCATACCGATGCCTAAGCTTGTCCGAATCTGCTGATAGGTTACTCTTGGATCAGTCTCTATCGTACACCGCACAACACTGATGTTATCTTCAGTCGTCGCCGTAGAAGGCCGTCCCTCACACAGAGCATCGTTGAGATTGGTGCGACCACGTTTAAACTCATTAAACCAGTTATAAACAGTGGCCCGAGAAGGGGCTTCATCGTGAAAGGCCAATTGAAGTCTGTCATAACATTCTTGTTGACTTAAATGACACCGAAAGTCATAAAAATCATAGTACGAAAATTTTCTCGCGTTAAATTCATACTGGCGTGACACAGACAAATTTCAATTTACCGCCAAATCGTAAAATAAATGAAAAATAAATGAATATTTTTTTAACATTTTTTAAAAGTTGCCAGTTCTAAAAACTATCAGTGTTGCCCTCGTACATTACACAAAAGTATTGTGGATTTTTTTGAACGATTTAATATTCAATTTCAACGAAATCTCTTATGTTTCGCATCTGATGGTGCAAGTGTTATGATGGGACGTAATCATTCAGTAATGAATTTACTTAAAACAGACTTAGAAAATTTATTTATGAAATGTATAATGTTACTTTCTATTTATGGGCGTCTTACGCTTCCAACAAAATACCACGGTTTGTTGAGGAAATTGTGAGGGAAATATACAATTATTTCGCTTCTAGTCCCAAAAGATCGGCCGAGTTTATGGAAATTCAAATATTTTGCAGTAAAGCCAATCTGATACAACCAATAGCGTCAAATTTTAATGGTCTATACAAATTAGATACGGTAGATTATAAAGCCAATCTGATACAACCAACAGCGTCTGCTTTACTATGGCATAGACGTCTTGGCCACCTACACCTTAAAGCCCTGAATATTTTAAAAAATAATGCCATTGGTATAGACTATACAAGTTCTTCATTCAGAGAATTGAGTGAAACCTGCTTGCCGTGCCTACAAGGTAAAAGCGACCATTAAAAAAATCACAAAGTAGGTCTAATGCCAAATTGGAACTGGTGCATACAGACCTCTGCGGGCCGATGAGTACTCCTTCGTGGGGTGAAGCGCTTTACCTACTAACTTTTACAGACGATTTTACTCGTAAGACTTTTGGCTACCTGCTAAAATCGAAAAATGAAGTCTTCTGTAAATTTGTTGAATTTAAAAGCTTTGTGGAATCAAACGGGTCTAAAAATTAAAACTTTGTGCTCGGACAATGGCAAAGAGTTCTTGAATCATAATATGACTTATTTCCTAAAAAAGAATGGAATTGTTCATCAAACGACAGTGCCTTATACTCCAGAGCAAAACGGAGTATCAGAACGTGTTAACAGAACTGTTGTCGAAAAAGCAAGATCAATGCTCCAAGATTCTGGTTTACCACGTGCATATTGGGGAGAAGCGGTTTCCACAGCGATATATCTCAAGAATCTCTCTCCAACCCAAGCGTTAAACAATAAAATCCCGGAAGAAATGTGGACTGGAAAGAAGGTGGATTTAAGTCACTTGCGAGTTTTCGGCTGTGAAGCACATGTTTTGGTCCCAAAAGAGAAGCGCAAGAAACTCGACTCCAAGACTCAAGCCTGTATCTTTGTTGGCTACTCAGCAGATACAAAAGGGTATCGTCTTATTAATCCTCAGAATCCAAGGAACGTTGTAATTGCCAGAGACGTTGTCTTTGTCGAAAACAAACAGCCATCTGGCGAATATGGTAAAGAAGAACCAATGAATACTTCAATCCCACAATCTGAATTATTTCAAATTCCTTCACCAGTTACCCAAAATCTTCCGTCTACATCGAACATGCAACTTACTGAAGAACACAAAGAATCTTCTACTGAAGGAGATGCAGATCCTCCTTACCAAGTACCACTTGCTTCTCATTCAGAATCCAAAATATTGGTTGACAGTCCTGAAGATCTTACTGCACGAAGATACCCTCTTCGAAACCGCCAAGCTCCAGTTAGATATTCGGACTCAGAATATGCAAACCTAATTAGAGCTGATTGTGAGCCACAGACCTACAAACAAGCTCTGGAAGATTGATAAAGTCAAAACTGGCTGAATGCTATGCAGTGTGAGTATGATTCGCTGCAAAAGCATGGAACGTGGATCCTTGTAGATAGACCTCCAAATAGAAAAGTGATTAAATGTAAATGGGTTTACAAAGTCAAAAGGGATACGAATGGGGATATAGTTAAATATAAGGCAAGGCTTGTTGCTAAGGGATTCACACAAATCTATGGTGTGGATTATGGTGACACTTTTGCTCCGGTTGCTAGACTATCGTCAATCTGGCTTTTAGTAGCTTATGCAGCGAAACTTAATTTAGATATTGACCACCTAGACGTTAAGACAGCATTCTTGAACGGCGATTTAGAGGAAGAAATATTCATGGAGCAGCCCGAAGGCTTTGCCAATAGCAAATCCAAAGTGTGTCTTCTTAAGAAATCCCTCTACGGTCATAAGCAAGCTCCGCGACAATGGAATAAAAAACTTTGTGAGACTATGGACAAACTTTTATTTAAACGTTCTGAGAAAGAACACTGCATATACTACAAGCACAAAGATACTAAGTTATTTATAGTAGCTGTATTTGTAGATGATTTCTTTATATTCGGCAATGATCGGGACATGAAGGAAGAATTCAAAGTCGAATTAAGAAAATCATTTACAATCAAAGATTTAGGTCCCTTAAAAGACTGTCTGGGCATGAGAGTGACAAGAAAAGGTAATTCTCTGTCGCTTGACCAAACAAGGTATATTGAGAAATTGATCGAAAAATTTGGGATGAGTGATGCTATCCCAATATCCACTCCTATGGAGCCGGGTACAAAACTTGTCTAGCCTAACCCGATTGATGAAAAGCCGGAATTACCATACCAGCAGCTCATTGGGTCTTGGCTTGGCATTGGCTCATTGGGTCAGCTCAATGTACCTTGCGATTGGTACGAGACCTGATATAGCTCACTCAGTATCTGTTTTGTGCCAATTCAACGTATATTACGGGGAGGTACACTGGAGAGCTGCCAAACGTATGCTTCGTTATCTGAAAGCCACAAAAGACAAAAAGCTCACATATAATTGCACTGGTGATGGGATTGGATATGCTGATGCCGATTACGCAAGTAATCTGATAGATCGACGATCTTATACAGGGTATGTGTTTCAGATGAGTGGTTCATCAATATCGTGGGAGTCACGCAAACAGAGAACTGTAGCTCAATCTACAACAGAAGCGGAGTACATGGCTCTTGGTGACGCCTGCAAGGAAGCTCTTTACATTCGATCACTGATTAAAGACATATTCAAATCATCGTCACCTTTAACAATAATGTGCGATAATCAAAGTGCCATCTCACTCACTAAAAACAACACACATCACTCTCGCACCAAGCACATTGATATTCGACATCATTTCATTCGTGAGTGCATCTCCACCAATCAAGTCGACATTATATTCATTCCATCTACTCTTCAAACAGCAGACATTCTCACTAAGCCATTGCCTAAATTGAGACACTATGAATGCCTGGCCTCTTTAGGGATAATATCTGTACCTTAGAGGTATACAACATTAAGAGGCTAAAGTCAAATTTTACAGGAGAGGCAAGAATGCGCGTAGAGAAATTTTGAATGTAATTTTAAGAAAGTTATAATAAAGGCAGAGTAATTAACTTAGCTGTATTTTTTATAATAAATAGAGGGAAGTATCATGAATTGGACATAATTACGATAAAACTATCTATTATCTAATTTTATGGACTTGAGGCTATATACCTTTAAAAAATGTATTTCTATAAAAGAGGTATACAGTATTATGAGGTAATACAAAACTACCTGGAAATAATTTTGAAGGGGGCGAGGGAGGCAGGAGGATTTATTTTATATAATAAAAGTAATAAGTCTGTGCTAAGAAATTGAAATATTTATTTATCTGATTATTTGTAGCAGACTAACAGCTCATTCGCAGGCCTCAGGCAAGTCAGGAACATCCGCACATGGAGGATTCTTATAATATTCATGAAACATGGATGGAATCCACCACAACGATTTTTGTAAGTCGTTGTATTTCAGTCTTGAAACGGGTTTTCAAGTTTCTCGAATAGGTTTCGGCGGGGGCATCGAAAATGCTCTTCGTTTGTTTCTAATAAAACTGACTTGTTCGATTGTTTCCTGGTCAAAAGAAATTTTGTAGAACATTGAACCCATCTCATTTTTTTGGAACTGCATCCACACTATAGCCGAATAAGGCACAGTTTCTCCTGCATTCGATTTTTTTTTGTGAACAAAAGGATCCGATAATCCTTCACAAAAAGCAGAAAAATCCTTTAAATGATCGGTTTCCATATTAATAACTTTAATTTTATTATTTCTTGAACAGCTCTTAATAAACTGCTGCCAATCCCAGGGAGTAACAATGGGAAACTCTTGGATCTTTTTCTTTTCTCGTTCTATTATTGAGTGGAACACATCCACTTCTACGTGAGTGTGCCCTTTTAGTAAATACTTGTGGTTTATTATTTACAAATGCTCTTTTTGAGTTAATATCCAGAAGTAAGCAATCATCAAGTAGACATTCTTATTCTACTCCGCACAATTGTCGCTCCATAAGGTTACTTCTTTCAATGCACTATCATCAGTCTGTCCAAAAATTTTACTATCCCTCAGCTTTAATATTATCTTTTTCAGTTTCATTTGTTGTATTTTTAATTTGATTAAAAATGCATCGCAATCATCACAAGTGTTATTAGCAGGAGGATTAAAACCTAGGTTATACTCCGACTTAAAAATATGCCTGTAGAGCCACGCTTTTGCAATGTTCTCCTTCGGTAAATTCTGTTCAGCACAGAACTCTAGTATATACAAGGAGTGTAGTTTATCAATATTTAGATGGTTCCCAAATACAGTCTTTTGGTTCTACATATTTCGACTGTAATGACTCTCATATTTTGGTACATTATCAATGTGTTTTCGAACTGTTTCTGTTACTATTTCAGCTGTTTTATTGGATGATTCATGTCTTCCTAGTCTATCTGCTCAAACAAATCCATTGTAGATTTTTTCACAGCGTTTCGTACAACAGTTTCCGATATAGCTAAGGTATTTAAAAATAACTTTTTGCATACCTTTTCCACTTTCTCATCAATCAAAAATGTGTAATGTAAAGTGTAAGCTCTTTTGGGTAGTTGGTCAGGATCACGTCTTCTAGATCTAGCAGTCGAAACTTCTGAGACTCTAGATATAATAAACTGCCTTTTCAGAACCCACGTCATGTCTTCGGCGTAGTATTTTTGGTAAATTGTTGTTCTAACATTTTCACTTATGCGTTCATTACATTTCAGCCTGCAAGCACATACTGGTTTAATTTTTTTCCGGAACAAATTTGCCTTTTTCATGTTGTTTGTTTGAGATCAGTAAATAAAGTGGACGAGGATGATTGTGTATCAAAATTATCTGTATGTAGTTCTTTAGATGGATCCGAATGCACATCAAGGTCTTTGTATGGCCTTGACGATAACATTTTTGGTGAATCATGGCATTCGAGTACATGTTGATGCTTTCTCCGGGGCTCTAGAAAATAACAAAACAAAATTGTATAAGTAATTATCACTGAAGCATTCGTTCGGATCGACCACTGAAAATAAATAACGTTAACCCCGTCAGTCCTCAGAAGGTTGACGGTGAGAGGCATTAACAACCTGAGCACTACCATGGGTGGGATTAAAATTTGTTCAAAGAAAAGAATAACCCATACGAGAGAGGGCTCACCATTGAGCTTACTACTACAAGCATGCAATTACCACTTGTTTACATTTCTATTATTTACACAGTATGTTCATGATATTAAAAAAAGTAACCTAAAACGCACATTAATATATTAATACTTTAATATGTCTACAAGAGATATTATTGTTTACCTCTCATTAGGTTTTAGCTAAAGGAAGAATAAGAGCACTTACCATATTCAGGAGATGCATTACATTGTTCTCCGGCATTTGCAAGATTACATAGTACTTTTCCACGTGAAAACATATTATTTTTACAATTTTATACAATTAATTGTGTTATTTTATACGCTCAAAGCAACGACAGGCGCTCGCACTAACCGGAGATCGGTACATTTATACGTCACATGTGCCTCGCGCGCCGCTTTTCGTTTAGAGGTATAGAACATTATGTCCAGTGAACAGCATTAACGTCGCGCTGTGCTTAGAGGCAAAAAATATCAACATCATTTGAGATCCTATACCCTGTTAATATTTGTGCAATTAATGTTCTATACCATTGTATATCTCTTTTCATATGCGACGTAGGACTTAATGCTATATACCATTATGTAGAACTGGTTCTTACGATTTTAATGGTATAATAAACGTAATTCGACCAAATGTGGAGTTACTATTGTCTACCTCTGAGGTACAGATATGATGTTACCTTTTTTTAAAATGAATTTATTGTTTCTGTAAAATATTTTACTATAAATCCTAGAGATAGGAAGAGTGATAGTGTTAACTTTTAATTGTTTATATACTTGTGAATGTTAGTGCTTTAATTACGGGGAGGTGTTAAAACCTGCGTGTTTTGTATATTTATATAATCAAAGCACTGGCATGTTTTAAAAGTATACTTTAAAAATATTCTAGTGACTTTTACATCGTAACTTGTTTTTTCATTCTACTTCTGTCATGTCTTGTTAAAATAAACTCTTGTTAATCGGCATCTTACAAATTTATTTATTTTAAAGAATTGCTTCTTAAACAGCAATTCTTTTCGGGACTCTGCCACTACAGCAATAATTATCAAATTATTAACATAGAATGGCGTTTGCAATTTCTTTCGAGTTCCGAAAACCCGAAAGAAATTGCGTTGTTTAGTGAAATAACTGAGTATTTTTGGGTTAGTGTTAGCAAAATGAAATGATAAGGTGGCTCACGCATGTTTGAAAATGTTTGTTCTTTTGTGTTCAATATTTTGAGTTTACCACACTAATGAAAACAGCGCAACAAACTTTCAACTCAATCAATTATGGGCATTCTCCACACAAAAAAATGTATCAGAGAAAACAATCAAACTTGCTACAATTTTAATTTAAATTAAAATGTTTATAAAAATAGCTACCAAGAAGTAATTAAAGAAGTTGTGTATATATGTATATTTTTAAATAAATGATTATTGAATAAATGCGTAAAATACTTTTTTATTTTATTTTCAAAAAACATCCCGATAGTTAGCTTGCAAATAATACCTATACCGACTTTTAAATATTCACTTTTACAACACTGCCTGAGTATTCATTCATTTCATTTGGCTTAAAGGTCTACTTACCAGGCCATAAAATCTTATTAGAAAATTATTTCATTATTTTCATTCATTCATTTCATTCCGTAACGCGAATGGAAAGCGGATTGTGTGGAAATATGTCTGCCGTTTATTTGACGTAAATATTGTGGAAAATAATCCAGTTTTGCGTACAAGGTGAATTTTGGTGGTGTTTGATTTTATAATGTGTGTTTTCGTGCAGTGAGTTGTTCTTATGAGGCTGCTATATAAAACTGGACCAATGGAGTCTCTCAGAAAATGGTTTTACAAACCAAAGGTATGTAATATATTTAGTTTATACTACTATTTTTATATTTCGTTAAGATTTTCGAATATTGGCTGAATTATTTGAATATTTGCAAGGCTTGTGTTGTTTTTGGGTTAATTGGAGATTAATTTCATAATTGTTCATGTTCTTTGTTGAAGCATATTGGAATGAATCAGATCTCAAATGTTTCGTAGTCTAGTCTTGAAACTATTCGTCTGGTATTGCGGTCAGTATGCATCTTACATGGCATTGTTAACCATTTTACTGTTATCGTCTTGTTCAATTGTTTATCTTTAGTCGAAATATCTTCCTTATCAACAATACAAGGAAGTCTTTGTTAATGATCTTTTGAGGAACATAATGATTTGAAAAGTTCATATAATTATTTTAGTTTTCACGATAGTGACTAATCAACCTAAATACTTGTGACTTCACTTCAGAGCTACAAAGTTGCAATGTAATCATCCTACCCAATAAAAAAACATTCTTAATTTTTAGCTTATATCAATGTTAGGTTATTATAATAACAATTACTAGAACCTTCATAATTATAATGTATTGGCAGGTTGCACACACTGGTGTTGGTATGTATTTTCCCCACAATGTTTTCTTTCAGTCATTATGTGACAATATGTTAAAGTGCTGTAGGGGATTAAAATTATCTAAGCAATACTTAACATTGTGGAATTCAAACTACCGGGCTTATGTGGTAGGCCCATCTGGTATTAATTAAACCATTTTGAATTTCGCGCACATTAGAAAAATTGAGAGCACACTGAAGTCTGTGTGCCAGTGCAGTCAGAACATGCTATTTTTTATCCCCTCTCTAGCGTCACATGCGTATGACACAAGTAAATGAAGAGTGTAGAAAGGAGCCGAGGGAAACTGAGACAAGTGGACAAGTTGAGGGTAATGAAGCCTACACATAAAACAGAGATAATACACACAACACTTGCCTTCTGTTCTTAATAATAAAAAATAAATGCAGTTAATACTAAACCAGGTCAATAAAAGGATTAGGTCCAAACATTTTTCATTACAGTAAATAGTTCATTAATTTTTAATTTGGTTTTTTTATTAACACCTAAATAATTTGAATTAACCGACTGCTTGTGACCACTGACACTGCGACATGTTTGAAACGTCAGGAAATGACAAAAGTGGTTTTACCTAATTTTTTAGAAGCCCGTGACACCATGTCTAACACGTGTTTGTGGCCCCTATGAAAAACAGGTTGAATACCACTTATCTAGACTGTAAACCAATATATCCATAATATAACTAAAAACTTGACTATAATCGGTTAAAATGCAAAAGAGCTTATTAGAAAATAGAAAAACTACAAGATTACAAAATTGTGTAAATAAGTTAAAAAAAAGAAAAAGCCTAACTTATTATTCTTTAAATTAATTAATTATTCTGCCATATGAATACAAAAAGGTAGACTTTTCCTTCTTTAAGGTCCAATCTATGACTATACTGAAATTCATCAAAATTGGTTCAGCTGTTTAATTTATGAATGTGAGGAGATAAATATATCCAATTGAGGGTGAATTCAGTGCTGTACATACTGTCTTATGAGTTATAAAATGTACAACTGGATTATAATAAAACTTTTCTCTCTTCTTTCTTATAAGTTTGCATAAATGTGCAACACAAAAGTTTAGCTTACAAACTTTATTATTGATGCATGCATGCATATAAAAGAGTAAAATTTAGTTATTAATATACACAAATATGAGGCAAATTTTTTTAAAATGTTTTGTCTTTAAAAATATTGATTATCTTACTTATGTTTCACTTTGTATAGGGGAGGGGGGTAAAGATCGACAAATATACATAGTCATAGTAGTATGGGTACAGTTCCTCTTTGAGTGTTTTAATTGCTGTTGAACAGCAGACGGGCTAATGGCCCACTTTGTATTAAGCAGTTACCTTTGTTTATGGATGTTTGCTTGCTACTAGGGGGCATCGCAAACATGCTGCTGTCCCATAGGGTTACAGGAACCTGGTCGGTCAGACACTTATATTGTGGGCCATTTGGGAGTGATGAACATGAATATAAAATTGATTTTATGTAAAATCCATTATGTAATTCCTAAGAAATTAAATATATAAAATACATTGTGTAACAAAGTACTGTTAAAATCCTTCACCTTGTTACAACAAACAAACATGTGAAATTTTAATACAAACAGGTGTGTCCCTGAAGTATGTTTGTGTAATAAACAAGTTGGAGTGAAACACTGGGTATAGTTGCCAAACTATCATGGACATTTCAACCAAATAATGTTCTAGAATCTGTATTGATTTCTGCTATTGATTTGAAAATATGAAATTGATACACATTTGTTTAGAATAACTTACATCATAGCAACTCACAAATAAAGTATTCTAAATGCATTAATTCTAGTATTGTTAGATACAAAATAACTTAACTCAAAAATCTATTAAAGAATTGTTATATATATATATATATATATCCATGTATACATATAAAACATCTCAACAGAACAAGACCATGACAATCTCCTGAGCTGTAACGTCACTCAATCTAACTCTAATGGTATAACCCCTTATTAGTGATGGGGAATTCCTAATTGATGTTTAAATTCTCATTACCAGTATTAATTTCAATATTATTAATATTCTGGGTTGCCTAGAAGAGATTGCTCTGTAGGAATAAAGCCGCCCATTGTAAGTCAAGTAGATATTGATTGTGCAAATAATTTTCATTGTTTTTGTAAGTTACTTGGTTCACAATAAAGTGTTATCTATCTATTAAGCTATGTATTAAAGCTAGTAGCATCCAAAGGGTATAAATAAACATACAGGGACAATTTACACAATGCCATTTAGTCCCAAAGTAAGTAACATAACACTTTTGTTATGGATACTAGATAACTAATATATTACATGTATACTTTTTTTTGTATATAAATACATGTTATAGATAAAGGCCAACATGTGAGAAGAGAATTGAAACCATGGTCTCCGCAATTGTATCAATCCAGACTCAATTAGTTTGAATGCATACAGGAAGTTTGCTAAGGGTTAAATAATTGTATCAATGAACAGAAAATAATTCATCATAAGTTGTTCAAATAACTAGTTAAACTGGTTTACCAAAATGCATGAGTCATTGAGCCATTATATCTATTTTATTTAATAATACTTGATTATATTTCAATATTAGAAACAATTTACTTGGCATAATTTCTTATTTTATATTGAGGATTAATAATAAATATCCTTTGGTAATTAATAGTTGGCTTTTTAAGATGAAAAAATTATGGAGGTTATCAATTCCACTCATATACTTATTTGTTGTTTTTTCTTTTTTTTATATATGACCACACATAACTTTTAACAGAGTAGTCTGATTTTAAAAATTCTTTTTTATTGGAAAGGGTGGTCCCTGAAGGTGGTCCCATATAAACCTAGAAAAAAAATTCCAACCAGATTGCAAGATAAAATATAGGTACTACATAAAATAAATTATATTTTGCATCAAAACACAGTTGTAAAAAGTTGTTAGCACGATAACATTCAGGACAACACAGGAGCCTTTGGGAACCCGTCAACAAAGGGGTTTTTCCTAGAGACAAAAAAAAATTACTACATGCTTAAATAAATCAATTCTGTCAAAAGTTATGCCTGGTCATAGATATAATCGGTGAGTGAACAATCAATCATTCTCTGTTTTCCTACCTGCAATCTGCCTAAACATTTGGCATTTAGCTAGAGGTTCATCATTCATCATTTCAGCCTATAGCTGTCCACTGCTGAACATGGCCTCTCCAATCGATTTCCAGCGCGATCGGTCCAATACCACCTGCATCCAACGAGACGCAGCGGTCTTCACCAGGTCTTCGGTCCATCTGGTATGCGGCCGTCCCACGCTGCGCTTACTAGTTCGCGGTCTCCACTTTAGGATCTTTCTCCCCCATCGGCCGTCTGATCTTCGCGTTATGTGGCCCGCCCCTTGGTACTTCAGCTTGCTTATCTTCCAGGCTATGTCGGTTACTTTGGTCCTCCTACGAATCTCATTTCTGTTTCGATCCATTAGGGTAACACCGAGCATAGCTCTTTCTATAGCTCGACAATAAAAAAAAAATTGATTTTTTCAACTACCAGAAAAATAGTCCCCTATTAAATTTTTACTAATTTTACATGCATATTAATTTAATAACACATTTTTATTGTATGTTGCACATATTTATATTTGTATTTGTGTCATTGAATAATTATCTGTTTAATAAGTCGATAAATCTGCTATACTTCCGGGAGGGCGACCAACTGTCCCAAGGTGGTGTCGGGTTTCTCGTTCACAAATCTCTTGTGAACAACGTTACTGAGGTGGGGAGTGTTTCGACTAGGGTAGCGTACCTAATACTCAAAATTACCAAACGGTATTCGTTGAAAGTCATTCAGGTTTACGCTCCGACTTCGACACATCCTGACGAGGAGGTGGAAGCCATGTATGAGGACATCTCAACAGCCATCCACACTTCTAAAACCCACTTTAACGTTGTCATGGGAGACTTCAACGCAAAATTGGGGAAACGTAGCGGCGATGAGTTGAGAGTGGGGCAATTTGGGTTCGGAAATCGGAACACCCGAGGCCAGATGCTGGCCGACTTCATGGAGAAGGAGGACCTGTATATGATGAACTCCTTCTTCATGAAGCCAGAACAACGCAAATGGACTTGGATTAGTCCCGATGGTGCCACCAAAAATGAGATTGACTTCATTATGTCGACCAAAAGACAGATATTCAATGATGTCTCTGTGATCAATTCGGTGAAAACTGGGAGTGATCACCGCTTAGTAAGAGGCACATTGAATATCAATCCAAAATTGGAGAGGTCTCGACTGGTGAAGTCTACGCTCCGACCTGCACCCATACAGATCCAAAACCCGGTAAACTTTCAACTCGAATTGCAAAACCGCTTCGAATGCCTCGGTGACTGCGTTGACGTGGACGAGTATAATAACAGGTTCGTGGAAGCTGTTCAAACGGCCGGGTCTAAATTCTTCAAGGCCAGCCGTTCAAAAAGAACCGGAAAAATCTCAGATTCTACTCTCAAATTGATGGATGTGAGACGTCAAATGACCCTTCAGTCCCCGGACGATGCTTCCCAGTATAGGCAGCTAAATAGACAGATCTCCAAGTCCTTGACTCGCGATATCCGCCGCCATAACACAGAATGTGTAAAGGCGGCTATAGAGCGTAACAAGGGCTCTAAAGTATTCGCACGAGACTTGTCTATTGGGCAGAGCCAACTGACGAAGCTGAAGACCGACGACGGCAGGGTCGTTTCGTCTAAACCCGAACTTTTGAGGGAAGTCGAGAAGTTCTACGGACAGCTATACACGACCACACGGGCACCTGTTAACAACAATGCTAAAGACCCAAGAGCTAAATTAACCCGACACTACACCGTAGATATCCCAGACGTCAGTCTGTACGAGATTAGTGTAGCCCTTAAACAGCTTAAAAACAACAAGGCGCCGGGTGATGATGGAATTACAGCCGAGCTTCTGAGAGCTGGTGGTACTCCTGTGCTTAAAATCCTCCAGAAGCTATTTAATTCCGTCATCCTCGATGGCAAAACGCCGCAGGCCTGGCACGGAAGTATAGTGGTGCTGTTCTTCAAAAAGGGCGACAAAACCCTTTTGAAGAACTTTAGACCGATATCACTTCTGAGCCATGTTTACAAGCTGTTTTCAAGGGTCATCACGAATCGTCTCGCGCGCAGATTTGACGACTTCCAACCTCCCGAACAAGCCGGATTCCGAAAAGGTTTTAGCACCATAGACCACATACATACGCTGCGGCAGGTTATACAGAAGACGGAGGAGTATAACCAGCCACTATGCTTGGCGTTCGTGGACTATGAGAAAGCCTTTGATTCGATCGAGACCTGGGCGGTGCTTCAGTCTCTCCAGAGGTGCCACATTGATTATCGATACATCAAAGCGTTGAAGTGTTTGTATGAAAACGCCACCATGTCAGTCCGTCTCCAGGATCAGAACTCGAAGCCTATCCGACTGCAGCGGGGAGTCAGACAAGGCGATGTCATATCGCCGATGCTGTTCACTGCTGCGTTGGAAGATGTCTTCAAGCTTCTGGACTGGAACGGACTGGGCATCAACATTAACGGTGAGTACATCACTCACCTTAGATTCGCAGATGATATCGTAATCATGGCTGAAACCATGGAAGACTTAAGCCATATGCTTGATGGCCTCAATACAGCTTCCCAAGGAGTAGGTCTCAAAATGAACATGGACAAGACGAAGATCATGTCTAATGTCCATGTCGCACCTACCTCCGTAACAGTTGGGAACTGTACTTTCGAAATTGTTGACGAATACGTCTACTTGGGTCAAACGATCCAGTTAGGCAGGTCCAATTTCGCGAAAGAGGTCACTCGTCGAATCCAACTCGGATGGGCAGCGTTCGGGAAGCTCCGTAAAATCTTTTCGTCCCAAATACCGCAGTGTCTCAAGACGAAGGTTTTTTTAACCAATGTGTGTTGCCAGTGATGACATACGGAACGCAGACGTGGTCGCTAACTATGGGCCTTATGAGAAAGCTCATGGTCGCTCAGAGAGCAATGGAGAGGGCTATGCTCGGAGTTTCCCTGCGAGATCGAATTAGAAATGAGGAGATTCGCAGGAGAACCAAAGTAACCGACATAGCCCGGATGATTGCAAAACTGAAGTGGCAGTGGGCTGGGCACATAGCTCGAAGGACTGATGGCCGTTGGGGCAGAAAAGTCCTCGAATGGCGACCGCGTACCGGAAGACGCAGTGTTGGTAGGCCCCCCACAAGATGGACCGATGATCTGGTCAAGATCGCCGGGATAGGTTGGATGAGGGCAGCGCAGGACCGATCATCGTGGAGATCTTTGGGGGAGGCCTTTGTCCAGCAGTGGGCGTCTTCCGGCTGAAATGATAATAAGTCGATAATAACATTTCTAAATGTTTTGCATGAATATTTTATTGTTAATATGCAGATAATCATTTTCTCCATGCAGTACCCCTGCGGCTGGGATAGGCCTGTC
Organism: Malacosoma neustria; assembly: GCA_963693495.1. Taxonomy (NCBI): domain Eukaryota; kingdom Metazoa; phylum Arthropoda; class Insecta; order Lepidoptera; family Lasiocampidae; genus Malacosoma; species Malacosoma neustria. Next base: position 7,792,387 of record OY856393.1, read on the forward strand.
GTTAAAGGCGACAAAACAATTCTAGCTACATGGTAGCTGGCCCAAGCCCATGTGGATGGCAACCATACTGGGTCTATAAGTATGAAGACGGAACACAATGTTATTATGGCGGCATATTTAGTGCAGAGATGGTTGCTACTAAGATGGGCTTGGAGCCCTACTGCCTAGCTAAGGTTGTTTTATCGCCTCTTACGACAAATCGACATGGCAGGAGTTAGTGTTCTTACTCCACCCCTGTATTGAGAAAATGGCTAAAAATCAGTATTACAATCACATGACCTAAACTATGTAATATAATTCTATTCCACTTAATAAGATTGCAAAACATAGGTACAAATATTCTTAAATATTTACAAATAAAACGTGACTAAACACATATTTTCAAATAAAATCAATTAGCACATTCAGATAGTGACAATTTAGGTTTCTAGACATTTCTGGAGAAAATTCCTGCACATGACATAAAGTTCTAGACTGTCATTTGATTAAAATTTTGATTGTTTTTTATTCAACGTGGGTAAAAATAGAGTCGACATCCGGAAAATCCAAAAATTCCGTTACATACAGGTCAATTTAATTTATAGCGTGTAAAAACGAGCAAAAACCGTCACGCGCTGTTCCCAGGCGGTCACCCATCCAAGTACCGAGAACCGGTCCGAAAATTCATTAATCCGGAGGACCCTGGTAAGGATAATGATACAAACTATACAAATTATTGCATTGTCATCGGTCCAACATTATGGTTACATAGATACATATTATTATAATACCAATATAATAAAACCCTTTTAAAACATATTCACTTTATTCCCTGATTAAATATTATCTATGATTCACGTAGCTAAGCCAGTTTCTTTCCATTAAGTCATTTTTATCTCAATTAGAATTTCCAATCTTTTGATGTTTATATATTATATCACTACCTTATATATCATCAATAAAATACGATTTAAGTACTTTTTTATGTAATCCATATCCGTTTTTAGACTATTGTAGCACTTAATTGTAACAAAAATATTGTCTTCTATATATGGCTTTATTCAATATCATTAATTGTACTCTGACTCCTAAACATTCACACCCAACGCAAGGGACAGCTCTGAGACACATACTTATCTTTTCATATTGCAAATATTTCACCACTGGACATTTCACTAACGATTATGCTAGCATCTGACTGTGACTGTGACTGCGAGGTCCAATCTATTACTTGCTTTACAATATTAGATCAAACTAGCTGTGCCCGCGACCCCGTCCGCGTGTAATAGTGACTTTGGGCAGCATTTTTTGGATAAATCTTATGGTTTATTTTGGATTACAAACCCTATAAACCCTAAAATATAATAAATAATATTATAAATGCAACTGTTACGCCATGCGCCTCCGGAATACGTGCGTTCGAACCTACAAAGTCCAGCCTAAGCTGAACCCTATTTCATATTATAAATCGGAGGTCAACTTAAATTTGGAATTTAAAAATTTCCTAACATCATTTTTAGCTAAAACAATTTTTTTTTCTAAAATAAAAATAAGTTACTCCTTGTTACATTAGCTATCTGCCAGTGAAAGTCCCGTCAAAATCGGTTCAGCCAATTCAGAGATTAGTCGGAACAAACAGACAGACAGACATGTATACGTCCGAATGCACTTAGTAAAAAGCGGTTATTTTAATATTACAAACATACCCTTCAATTTTATTTATTTGTATAGATAATTGCAAGGAATTCTTATTTCTAGACATAAATCTTAACAGTTTTAGCTCATTGCTGCAGAATATTATAGTCAACATTTTAATTAAAAATTAATTTACATCATCAAATTAGGTTAACTTTGTTCATCATATTCGACAATGATGAAGTTGGATAAAATTGATCTATTTATAAGTTAAATACAATATATTGTAAGTATCCCAACTTTTACGTTTCATTTGTAGCATATTTTAATTTTGTTGCTGCTTTAAGGTGTATTTTAAGTATTTCAACTTTCTGGTGTCAAAGACCTTGAGGTCGCTGATCGTAAATGTATCGCCGACCTGAGTATGGGGTGACCTGAGCCTTGATTTTGTACCTAAAATACTTTTATAACAAACCTTATCTTGTTAATTAAATATTCAGAACATTGCATTTTGTATCTAATCACATTCCATTTAAACGCTTTATTTAAAAATTAAGAATTTGTTTTTATAGGTAAAAGTTATTTTTTATAGCTGAGGAACAGGAGATAGGCTGACGGCTCACTTGATAGTAAGCAGCTAACGTCGCCTATGGATGTTTGCGACGCTCGGCTCATCGCGCACATGCTGCTGTCCTATAGGAGTACAGGAAATTGGGTCACTAGTGCCGAAACACAAGGTTATTATGGCGGCATACTTATAGACCAACGGTGGTTGCCATCCAGACGGGCTTGGGGCCCTACCACGTAGCTAGGGTTGTTTTGTTGTCTTTTACGACAGGCTGACTCCGGCCGCGGAGGTTAATATTTACTAGTGGTCGCCCAGGGGTCGAAATTCGACCATAATTCATTTAATTTTTAAGTTTGAACTTTATTGAGATTCTTTTGTCAAAGGCTCTACCTATAATCGAAGTTTTCAACATAGCTACTCAGTTAATTTGCATTTTTTCTTCATCAGTTTGAACTGTAAAACTTCAAAATGTTTTGCATTGCAAAATCTGTATTGTAGATCCATTTCCTTACCATAATGTAATCACTATTCTCACAAATAAACATAAATCAATTCAGATTACATACACACCATTTTCTTTATGCTTGAGCAAGATGTATTTCTCAAAATACAAACAAAAACAATTTCATTTTGTTTTTATTCCTTATTAATATTATATATTATTACTAAATATTTATACACTGACGGACTCATAAACTGCATCAAAGTAATAGACGACTTTGAAATAAATATTTTAACCAAGTATGCATACTTTCTATACAGATTTAAATTGAAACCTCTAGATTGGTTCGTGAACTTTAAAACAGCGTACACCTTATTAAAACATAAATAAACCCTTGCATAAACTTTGTGTCTATTGTTAAAACCAATTTTTTAATTAAACCAATATTCCTTAAATTTCTGTTTTTTCTTCAAAAAAGTCTTAAGGTCCTATCCAGTACACAAACTTAAACTTAAGGATATGACCCTACGCTGTTTTAAAGTTCACGAACCAATCTAGAGGTTTCAATTTAAATCTGTATAGAAAGTTTGCATACTTATTAAAAAAATCATTTCAAAGTAATCCTGAACTTTAATGCAGTTTATGAGTCCGTCAGTTTATATTATTATTATTCATTAATTAATTATTACGTATTTACTAATGTATATTATGAATTTCATTAAATTATTATTATAAAATTAACCATAATGGTCTTAACCAGGCCATAAACACTTATTAAAAAAACTAAAACGTAAGTAAGGTATGCATGTGTGTGTATGTTATGTATAATTCGAGCAGTAGTGTGCGTAATATTTATTTTAATTAATTTAATGGATTTTGGGCAAAAAAATTGCTCTCTGTACTACTCCTCCATATAAACTTTAACTATGCCAAATTTCATACTCCGTCTGCGTAATTTTCCTAAAAAGGAGTACAAAGTTTTCGCTTCACGTATTAATATATAGATAATAACAACCCATGATCCCACAACTGGGCTTGAACCTTCACTTGATGGAATGTATTATAATATACCCGCCACGCTTATCAAAGGCAAATTGGCGACTTATACATATCACTGATCTAGGTGTGCAAATTTCCTCACGATATTTTTCGTCCATCGGCGGTACGTAGCAATTATGTTTTTGCTTGTACTCTCAACAACCTTATTATCATTTGATGACTGCAATCTCACTTGAAATGGTAGTTGAATTCCAAGGCAGGAGCTGTAGCCACACTTTATGTCATATACGCGATGCCCACTGCACTAATTATCAGGCAAAGAGGTGACTACACTTTTTTTCGAAGCAAAATCTGAAAAAATTAAGGTTATTGAAGTGAAACATTCGATGCTGTGATCAAATCATGAGGTGATTGATTTTCTTTGTCCATGTGAAGTAGGTACCTATCACAGTTTTATCACGCTTTTATTAACTTGATTTGTATGTATGTATCTAGGTAACGGAATTTTCGGATTCGATTTTTACCCACTGAACGATGAAAAATATTCAAAATTTTGCACACTAGTCAAGACCTGATGACAATACACAAATTTAATAATTTTATCCCATATTCCTCATCAGGATCATCTGAATTAACCCTTTTTTTCCTTCTGCCGGAGGATGGCGCTAAATTAATAAAAACATTTACCGATTGGGAATTGACAACAAAAAAATTATAGTTTAAAAAAACTATTAAATACGCTTTCATAGTTAATTGAATTAAAAAGTAAAAAAATAATTCTTAACTTATGAATAAAATTATTGACGAGAAAATTAATGTCACTGTTCTAATAAGCGCAGTTTGTTTTAAATAAGTTTTTACAATGGATACCATTTAAACGTGACAAAAAAACGCTGGTTGGCAGTCCTTTTCTGCATGTCTTAAGCTTCAAGTATTGAGTTTATACGTAGATTTTTTAAAACAAGATGGCTAAACGACTTTTTAGATAGAAAGAAACAACTTATGAAATTGAAGTTAGCATTTCAGTAATAATTTTATCATTCCTTTTGTAAACGTTCAACAACTGATATTCGACCTTATCTGAATTATGTTAAAGCAATATCACCAAACAATTTAATTACCGGTTGATTTATATTACTGGCACCAATAATCCGTGTTATCGGCACGTGACGTCACGTCGCTCCGTCCTCTTCTCGCCTGAATGGATAATATTATGCCATCTCGTTGGTTCACTTTCACTTTTTTTCGACGCTTTCCCACTGGCCCGCGAAACTCGGTCGTCGCCTTTGCCAAATGTTTTGCAAACGTCGCCCATTCAATAATTAAAGCTTTATGATTTCTATCGCCATTGTTTTATATGGTTTATCGTAAGTATTGTTCTTCATCGGTCTGCCGTTACTTATTGTTAATTTATCTGCTAACAGGAGATTTTTTATTTGATAACGCGATAATTTTTATAAGTCGATAAAAAAATATTGGTGGTTTATGGTGGTTATGATAAAACAATATAGTATATGCTTTAGTTTGGCTGGTTTATAGAATAATTTCACATGACCGAAATTTATGAAAATCTGTCATGGAACCCAAAACTTTTATTTTGCAACCCCACTTAGCACTCAAAAAAAAATATACTCATTTCCTATAAGTATTTGCGTAATGGTTTGGCTATTTCGATAACCGATATTCGAAATTTGAAATAACACGTGGATCAATAAGTCCCGGGACTAACTTTTTTTTATTGCAGACAGCAGACAGGCTGCCGGCCTGCTTAGAATTTAGCAGTTACCGTCGCCTATGTGTGTTTGCAGTGGCATCGCGAACACGCTGCTGTCGCATAAGGGTACAGGAACTTGGGTTACTAATTCCGGAACACAACACAAGGTTATTATGGCGGCATACTTAAGACCAAAGGTGGTCGCCATCCAGATGGGCTTAGGGCCCTACTACGTAGCTAGGGAGGGTTGTTTTGTCGCCTTTTACGACAGGCCGACCCCGGCCGCAGAGGTTAGTATTCTTTCTCCGCCTCTGCACGGATAAAAAACTAAGAAAAACACATTTTTTTGGAAAAACTCGACTTTATTCATCAACATAGTCTCCTTCAGGAGCAACACAATCAGTCCAGCGCTTCTCTAACATTTCAATAACTTTCTTGTGGAACGATTTATCTTTGGCCTCGAAATAAGCGTTCGTTTCGGCGGCGACTTCCTCGGAATTAGAATCTCTTTCCTTGGAAAAATTTTTGGAGATCTGCAAACAGGTAGTAGTCGCTGGGGGCCAGATCCGGTGAATAGGGTGGGTGCGGAAGCAACTCGAATCCCAATTCATGCAATTTCGCCATGGTAGCGATCGACATGTGACACGGCGCATTATCTTGGTGAAATAGCACTTTATTCTTCTTCATTTGGAGCCGTTTCTCACCGATTTCGTTCTTGAAACACATCAATTGGCCAATGTAACGTTTGCTATTGATCGTCTTACCTTTTTCAAGGTAGTCTATAAACAAAACTCCATGAGCATCCCAAAATTCTGAGGCCATAACCTTACCGGCCCACATTTGCGTTTTTGGCCACTTTGGACCCTTTTCACCGACTGCAGTCCACTCGGCTGACGATCGCTTTGACTCCGAAGTATAGTGATGGATCCAGGTTTCGTTCATTGTCACATACCGACGCAAAAAATCCGGTTTAGAACGACGAAACAGCTTCAAACAGCGTTCGGAATCAACGACATATCGTTTTTGATCCACCGTGAGTAAAACGCGGCACCCACTTTTACAATAGCTTCCTCATAGACAAATTTTCATGCAAAATAGCGTTCACATCATACGGCAGTATGATATCTTTAAGGTATCAGCTATCTCACGCAATTTTAATTTACGGTTTTCAAAAATGATTTGGTGGACTTTTTTTTGTTGGTTTCCGGTGTAACTACGTTGGCCGGCCGTACTACGTTTAAACTCAGCATGCCACCGACAAATGGTTGTTTTTGATGGAGCAGAGTCCCCGTAGTACTTTTCAAGCCATTGCTGAGCTTGCACTGTGTGTTTTTTTTTCATCAAAAAGCAATGATTAATCAACACACGAAATTGTTTTGAATCCATTGTTTGGAGAATATCAAAACTAGCGTTACTTAAATCACTGTAACTCGTGGACCAAACATCAGAATGTTTTGAAATTTTGACCGGCATATTTTAAAGGTTGGTACTCATGAAAAATCACACGGAACTTTTGTTGGCAACGCCATCTATGTGTCAGTCCTGGGACTTATTGATCCACGTGTTACAAATCAATTAAAATCATAAGCGCTATTTTGTTGTGCGTCCGTGTTCTGCAAGCGCTGTTATGGCGGCTCCACATTAGTGCCATGAAGCTCCGTAAACAGGCGTGAACGTGAATGTGGACGGTTTCCCCGATCAGAGTCGGTATTTTGTCCCGTGACAAAGGGTTCGCGCCCCCTTCGCGCGGCGTTCACGCGTACTTATATCCACATTCACGGCCCCGTGCCAGTTTACTCCGGACTACAAAGGCGTACGGACGAGTACGCGCGTAAAATGGGCGGACGCTATCCCCCTCCAGTCCGGCATGGACTAGCCCGACGGAACAGGTTTAGGGATGCCTTCCGCCCCCATAGCCTGTAGACGTACACAACCCACACAATACATGAATACACGTAGAATAGATGTGTTGCGGGGGAGTTTCTTTCGCCGTTACTTCTCTCCCAGCTATAAGCACTCCGAAACGGTAGTAGATTAGAATAGGATCGACTTCACCGGTGGAGGCGATAGTCCCCAAGTAAACATTATTCTTGTCATTCGTGGCTGTTATCAATTGTCCCCATGCAGCGGTCGAGCCGGAAACGCACCTCACAGGAGGCGCGTGACCGAGCACGCTGCCACGGCTGATCGACCCCGCTCCCACGGGGTTGGAATGCCTTAACGTCCGTAGTCGCTGTCGAGTCGTCTGAGACAACAACAGCTTTAGCTTTAAGAAAAAAAAAAAAGCGCGTAAAATGGAGTCGAGCGTAAACGTTTGGAATAATGAAACTTAAATGCTCTTTTTAGAGCATTACAAACAGCAAACAAAGTTATTGCAGCAGCAGCTTCTACGTCCATTTCGCGGTGGGTTTCACGAACGATTGTGAGCATCCCGTGAATGTGGAGGTCACTACTTGCGCCGTGAATTCATGGCGTGAATTCGCGCGTGAATTCACGGCACTAATGTGGAGCCGCCGTTAGGCGTATCATACGCACAAACTAGCAGAAAAAAAGAATTATAATTTTGTTAGGGCACGAAATATTTACCAGAATGTTAATTGTAGACATTTCTCTGTATTAGATGAAAACTTGTACAGTTTTTTCACAAACATACAACGTATTAGTGAAAGCCATCAGCGGGCATTCCCGTTTCTAAAATGAAGGCCTAGCCGATGTTGATTAATAAAAAAAAATATTAACAGAATATCTGCTTCATTCCTTTTCCTGTGCTTTTTTTATATAAAGTGTCATAAAAGGCCATATAGATACAAAATACATTTCTTGTGACTATAAAGAGCTCCGAAGAATAAAACTTTATATTAAAAACTGTCTATAACAAAAATACTTACAAACCTTTGATTTTGATATCATTATTATCGATTTGTAAAATCACAATATTAAAGATTTACGAATTCACAGCGTGACAGACATGTGTCGTCTTTTGATATAATATATGAATAATACATGACGAACCTCTTCTGTATGTAGACTAGCCAAGAAACGTTTATACAAATGTAAGAACAAACTTGTAAAACATGGCAATATTGATTTTCGGTCGGATTATTTGCTAATGCGATTGAACAGACAGCTTGTTTTATTTTTAGGAATTGGCTTAATAGATATAGTTGTATACAATCTGAGGTGCGAGTTTGTAGATCTTCATTATTATTATATCGGCGTCTTTTTTAAATATTTACTAAAAAATCATTTAACAATACGCGATTGAAAAATGTAAACTTCAATATAACATCGCACAAAGAAGAGACCACAATTATAGGAAACACTATAATGTCTTTTATTTCATTCTCTCCACGTTATATTGATGGTCTCTTTTTACTGTGACTTTTTCGTTTCATCGAGTTTCAGATCACAACAATGCTAAATAAGTTTTCACTTCAATAAATAAAAACAAATCAAAAAAGGGAACTTGGAGTTCAAGTCAGGATTCGAACCCGGACCGATCTGGACCGAAACCCAGAGACCCAACCCAAGAGCTACAATCCGCTTGAAATTTAGAGTTAAAATTATTTGTTATTAAATTATAAAAAAATTATAAATTTACGAATTTTTCAACATATAATTTAAAATTATGTATACTAAATTATTTCCTAGATTTTTGTAAACTTTAAAAAGAAAAAAAAAGATAAAGATAAATTAGAAATGCTGTGACATTTCCGTTTCATCCAGTTTCAGATCACAACGATGCTAAAGAAGTTTTCACTTAAAAATCTTTTATAATTTAATAACTGAACTTGAAAAAAATTCTCCTACACACTATTTGCCGCGCTTTGTCGCGACAGTCTCGTGTGGGACACACAAAAATAAAATAAAAAACTACCCATTATTTATCAATATTAAAACAACAATTATCAGTCCAAATTTAAAAATTGGAGACGAAAAGATTTTTTCCCACTAAAATGCCTTTAAAAACCTTTATATTATATGAAACTTGGCTTGCAGATATTTTAGGGCATAGTTTTTTGTATTTCTACCTACTATTTTTGCACTAAATAAATATTTTATCCGTCTTTCAAGTCATAAGTTAATAATTTTTTTTTAATGCTGAAGAACAGTAGACAGGCTGACGGCCCATTTAATAGTAAGCATTTACCGCCGCGTATAGATGTTTGCGATGTATGGGAACTGAAACCTGGGTCACTAATGCTGGAACACCACACACGGTTATTATGGAGACCAGAGGTGGTTAACATCCAAACGGACTTGGAGCTTTACCGCCTAGGTAGGTTTGTTTTGTCACCTTTCACGACAAGCCACCCCGGACACAGGGGTCAGTGTTCTTCTTCCGCCCCTGCACGAAAAAAGATTCGTCATCTGTTTGCCAGAGTTGAGATTAATGAAATTTAGATATTAGTCGTTATAGTTTTTATAGTATGTATTTCATCTAGAGTTTTTCAAATGTGTAACATGTCTGCGGTTTCTAATTTGTGTGAGTCATACTGATTGCAAATAAGATAAAAGATAATACATATTATATAGGTTTCGGTTAGTGAGTAGTGGTCAATGTCAGAGCAACAATTAGATGAATGTTTTTCTTATTACATTTATTTTATTATATAGGTGCGAGTAAATATCATACATCATTTCGGTTGGTAACACATGCACCTCTCATATGGGTCCTACTTTTTCCAGATAAAATAATTTATTGTAATTACTACTTTAGTACAACACTTTATAAACTCTTATATTATGTATAGATTATATATATTTTTATTGGAGTAGTTTGATACCCTTTAATACTTACACAAATCACGAAAGTGTAGGACACATTTCTATTAGATGAAGTATATAAAGTCACGACTTTATTGACGATGAAGGAAGCAACATCGATATTCATTATGTTAAATAATGTTGTGTGACCGTCTAATTCGTTTTGAATAAGTCGGCCATCTATTTTCTTTTTTCGCCTAGCATCCATTATAAATCAGAAATTTTTACTATTTTTTTAAATATAATTCATTATCTTCGTATAATATATGAAGTTTTGTGGAAATGTTACAGCTATAATTTTAATACACATTGGAAATCTGGAAGCGTGCCAATCGCATGGAGCTTGACCTAGACCGCGGACCTTTTAGATTGTATAATCATAACAATGAATTGATTTCTTTGTATGCAGCAAATTGTTACCATGCAAGTTATATTGATAAAAATTATAGTTTAAAAAACTAAAAACACGCTTTTTATAATTAATCAAATTAAAAAGAAAAAACTAATTCTAAACATAAGAACAAAATCACTGACGATAAAATTAATGTCACTGTTCTAAAAAGCGTGGGGTGCTCGATATCAATCGTTATAATTTTTCTTTACTACATTTTCATTCTACAGTTTCATTCTGAAATGCAGTTTAAAAATATCGTACAAGCATTTTTAACTTTTGTTTGAGTTTGATTAACTATAAAATATAATTTATTTGTGGTCAGTTCCCGATCGGTAAATGTTTTTATTAATTTAACGCACGCGATCTTCTGGTAGTGTTATTGGCCGAAATGCTATCTAACGGTCAGATGGCGTTTCGGCAAAATTTAAAAATTTTTTGATTGTTCAAAGTGGGTAAAAATCGAGTCCGAAAATTCCGTTACATACAGGTCAAATTAATATAAAGCGTATAAAAATAGAAAAAAATTATAGTTTTTGAGTCAGGATTCAATATCTGGCGAGTCCGAATCCCTGATACCCGGATTTCTACACCACTCGTCCAACTGTACCTACTTAATTCTATTTGTTGAATTTTTTCAATATATGAAGGCAAACTATGACGTCTTTATGAAAGTTTTATGTTAAATTTTTATATTAAATATCAGATTGGATTGAACAGGTTTTAATTTAGTTTTTCCCAATAAAATTTTTGAAATCAAACAGACTATTCCGAAAATACAGAGAAGTTTTCGGCCGGACCAAGTTTCGAACCCAGGCGAATCTAGTCCGCGACCGTACCTAGCGTACCCAGTGACCGAAGCCACTTAGCCAACTCGTACTTACCTAATACTTGGGGTCGAAAAACTTAGTGTTAACGGCTCTCTGATGACGTCGATGACGATGCCCGAAGTCAGCGTCACGTGACCGACCGAACCGAGAGATGGGAGCGGGAAAGGTGACGGGTCAGTATTTGAGGACGATGAGGTCAGTGGAATCTTCCACTTCAATGTTTCCAAAATATGTTTACAGTACAATTAGCTAAACCAGCCAAGCGGCAGGTGGGGGGGGGGGGGGGGGGGGGGAAGGCTCGACACGGTCGACATCCTTGAAATTTTAGAGTTTTTCCAATATCTTATTCCAGTTTAAATTAATTATTTAAATACTAGAGTGAGTTGATCTACCCAAGATAAATAAACATCGAGAGCGAGTTGATCTACCCAACGTAAACAAACTGTCTAGATCTGAGGATCCTGGTAAGGATAATGATGCAAACTATACAAATTATATGCATTGTCATCGATTCTTGATATGCTAAATTTCGAGTTAATCAGACGTTTTGAAAGGGGTCAAAATCATTTTCAAAATTTCCGTTACATACTACAATACAAACATACTAACATACGTATGAAGCTAATAAAAGCGTGGTTACAAAATGGAATATCTATCGAAAATATCTAAAATTCATTAGACCGTTCTTTTGTATAGATGTATAACGCGATGAGTGTTTCATCAACAATAAGAGGAGCTGTGTTTGTTGAATGTTTTTGAGGAACTGTTTAATACGCTTTCATTTTTGTTATTCTTGTCAAACTGCAAGAGAGATGATTTTCATAAAATCTGTATATATATGTATATAGCCTACAAACGTGTTTTATATGCTTAGGGCTTTTGCCCTCAAGCAAGCCCTCAGCATGTGCTGATCCCACATAGTTTGGGATAAAGGAAGGAAGAAGATTTAAATATATTGGTGCTGACCATAAAGAGACGCAAAGTGGAATATATCGGCCATGTGCTCTGGCACGGTAGATATTTGCTGCTTCAACAATTGAGCAAACTGGGAGACGAGACGAAGAAAGAAGTCCTGGCTGCGTACCACGGATTAGACTGGTATAATCTCGTCAATTCTCTCTCTCTCTGATCTATCTTTGACGACCTCCGTGGCGTAACGGCTTACGTACTTCAATACGCTTGCGAAGGTCACGGGTTCTATTGCCGTCTCGCGTCTAGGCGTTTGTGTACGAGTATAATTTGTATACCGTTTTCAGAATGAAAGTATTTTTGTTGTATATTAGTTATATCTAGAATCCATAATACAAGTGCTATCCTACTTACTTTGGGATTAGATGGCGTTTTGTTTATTGTCCTAGTATATTTAATATTAAAAACTAACTTCGAATTACTGCTCCCTCTCACTATCAACTAAGACGCGTACAAAAAGCTAAACGACCTACCATCAGAAAAAAAATTGATTATTAATAAAAAATACGTGATAAAAACTATCCTATCTTATGCACGCCAGGAAAACACACTTAAAAAAAAAACGTGAAATTGGGTTACATAGTTTCGGAGTTCATCTTGAGCAACAACGTGACACGAGAATTATATGTAATAGATTGTTTTAAAATTGTTTTATCTTACAGTTTTGGTGTAGATTGTGGCTGACATAAACTGTGGGTGTTGTTTTTTAATGAGGTTCCAGCGGACAGGTTTTATTTTCGATACCTGGTCACTACTTCGTAGTTTGTATAAAGCGATTCTACAATAATTATATTCACATATGATGACACGTTGTGGTTGATTTTTTTCTGCATCTCTACTGCATGCAATAATCTTTCATCTTTCCCCTTTGTGGCCCAACATTCTGATCCATACAATATGACAGGTCTTATAACGGACTTGTAAACTTTACCTTTATGTGTTTAAATAGCACTTGTGGATTGCAAAATGTTCCTGAGACCTGTCGGCATTTCATCCATCCTGCATTCACTCTGTTTTTTCAAATGACAGACAGACAAAAATTGTAAGAAATGTTTTGGTATGCACCGTGTATAAATCCAAATGCACTTAGTAAAAAGCAGTAATTTTAATAATACAAACAGACACTCCAATTTTATTTATTTGTATAGAATGAACTCTTTCATATTCCCCATTCATTCTTCCCATGTGTCCATTAAAATTACTATCCACATATACATCTTCCTTATCTGCTATGTTGATCATGACTGTATCAAAATTCCCCCAAAATCTTTCTTTCACTCTGTCGTCACATCCATCCTGCATAAACGCATAAAGTGGGGCATAAACACTCACTATGTTTAACGCACAGTCGCCTACCTTTAATTTTACCACTATCATTCTATCATTTACCCTCTTAATATCCGTCGCACATTTTTTCAATTCGCTATCATACGTTCACAATAGTAAAACTTATACCCCGCCCCAATCTCTCGTTTCGTCTCTTGCAAGCAATCTATATTTATTCCTAACTATTCTTTCTAATACCTTTGCTATATCTCTTCACCTATACACATTATCTGAAGATACCTTCAACTTGCTAGTCTCATTCTCATTCCACGTACTTGCCTTACTTACCCTTAAGTACATGTTGTACTAATAATCTTGGCTTGCTTTTTATGACCGGCCGTCTGCCTAACGTCAACACCTTTTTGGGGATTATTCAAATAATATCTTAAACCTAATATAGTTATAAAAAAAATCATACAAATTTGCAATGTTAACACTGTTGACTACTTATATATACTACAAAAGTCCATAATTTTGATGACAAAGATGTCCAATGGTCTTCTGGCCTCTCCTTCACAATATACATTTCCGCTTCTTATGTCTCCTATTCTAAGGCTGTAATACTTCTTGTGAATCCGTCCCACAATATTAGATGTTATTCCAACATTGACATTTTGACATTGACACTGACACTACCTTTAATTTTTCACCATTAGAATAGATTTGTGTTTTACTTTATTATTTCAAACACGTATTAAGCAGATAAATATTTGTAAACATAATTTCTTCTTCTTTTAATTATTTGGCTCCAACGCTTTTGGCATTGATTTTGCCAGTGTCGCAGTGTTAGAAAGTGACAGGTTATAAACGAATATTTATTTACGCGAAAGAAAATTTAGCCGGTAAATTCTTATTATAAAATCTGAAAACCTGGGGACTACGCAAAAAGCATATACACGCATATACCTAATACTAACTACCTTAATAAGACTAACTACCTTATAAATAAATATTATTAAACTTTAAAAGTTTATTTAGGATATACAACTACACCTTCATTTAGAGTTAGGTAAACACAATTTCAAATTTGGCTAGTTCTTTTGAAATTTGTCACGTATGACATATACGTCAGTGTTTACTAAGGCAAAAGTTTATGGTGAAATATTTGATATATTCTTTTTATGCAAAAATTATATATATATATATATATATATATATATATATATATATATATATATATATATATATATATATATATATATATATATATATATATATATATTATATATATATATTATATAATATATATATATTATATATATATATATATATATATATATATATATATATATATATAATATATATATATATATATATATATATATATATATATATATATATATATATATATATATATATATATATATATATATATATATATATATATATATATATATATATATATATATATATAATAAATATAATAAATATAAATAAAAACTTATGCTATGACGTCACAACATGGCACAAAGTCGATCCCATTTTTATTTGAAACGCATTGTAAATATTGTGCCTGACTCGTGACGCGCTAAAAGTGCATGGCATACCTGTAGTTACGAGTAAGAACTAAACGCTTTTTTTATTGGCGGGGAACAGCAGACGGTCCACTCAATAGCAATTACCGTGGCTTATGGATGTTTGCGACGCTATAGGAACCTGGGTCACTAATACCGAAACACAACACAGGGTTATTATCGCGGCATACTTGTAGACCAAGGGTGGACGCCATCCAGACGGGCTTGGGGCTTTGTTTTGTCGCCTTTTACGATAGGCCGCCTCCGGCCGCAGGGGTTAGTGATCTTACTCCGCCTCTGCGTGCTTGCTACACGATGCGCGCCATATTGGAATGTAGCTCGAAGAAGCGGCGAGATTTTCTTCAGTCTACATGACGTAAACCTAACCTCCTTCTAGTAACCGAGCGTGGTATTCTGAAGACCTGTGAACGGGCCACGGATGTGTACGCTCCCTTACAAGCGTCGAGTTTGGCATGGCATGTTAATTTTCGCGTGTATGTAATTTATTCTAATATATTTAATATACTTACTTAAAATATTAATTACGTTTCAACATGCATGTTTTGACCATAACCTCGTTATCGCTAGTATGGTTTTCGCTAATTAATTAGTTTTAATTTTATTCATAGCGAATCGCTGACTAAAGTCGTATCTCCATCTCTCTCACACTGTCTTGTTTATTTGAATAAGTATGTTTATTTATAACACGATTAGCATTTCAGAATAAAATTGCGAGTCATTTAATAGTAAACAAATCTCTACCATCGACCGATGTGGTTAAGTTGATTTTATATTAGCAAATCTAATATAGAAAAATAATAAACAAAATGATCGTACTTTGGGTTATATCTGATCAATGAACTCGTACCCTAAATTGCGTCTGTATTGAGGAATACACATTTTTTTAATTGTATGGTTTATTTGTTTATTTTTCTCTTTTTTATGCTGTAGGATAGCAGACAGGCTGACGGCCCGCTTAGAATTTAGCAGTTACCGTCGCCTATGGGTGTTTGCAATGCCAGTGGCATCGCGAACACGCTGCTGTCCCATAAGGATACAGGAACTTGGGTCACTAATGCCGGAACACAACACAAGGTTATTATGGCGACATACTTAAGACCAAAAGTGTTGCCATCCAGACAGGATTGGGGCCCTACCACGTAGCTAGGGTGGGTTGTTTTGACGCCTTTTACGAATTTTAGTATTCTTTCTCCGCCCCTGCACGGATAAAAATCGTTTATTAATAGTTTACAGGTACATTTATGTATTTAAAGAATACGAATACAAAATGCTGGAGGTCCATCACCCCGTAACATGTACTTTGTATGCTATACATATTTATAATTTTAGCTTTAATTGACAAACTGGAAAAGGTGGTTTTTACACGCTTTATTAATATAACCCAAAATCGCCCCCAAAGGAAGTGAATCTAATGATTCACTTCCTTTGGGGGCGATTTTGGGTTGCTTTTTAAGATATTTTCAAAATAACAATTGACAATAAGCACCCCACACTTTTTTACAATAAAATTCATTTTTGTTGTTAATCCCACTATCCTTAATTTAAATTTATTGAAAATTATTTTTTACCTTTTAGTTTGATTTTTTATAAAAGCGTGTTTTTTAGTTTTTTTAAACAATAATTTATTCATTTTACAATTTGTTATGCCGTTTACAAGTCCGTATTATGACTTGGTGGTATTGTATGAATCGGAATGCTAGGCCACAAAGGGGAGGGATGAAAGGGTTGCTGCGAAGATGCGAATGCTGAGATATCTGTTGGGTTACGAAAATTAAGTAAAATTAGAAATTAATATATCAAGCGAAGTTTGAAATAGCACCGGTGATTGAGAGGCTGAAAAGTAATAGACTAGATCCTCGCAGACCGCCTCGTCCGGCACCTAGAGACGGAGGGGCCGAACCTGGCGGACTAACAGTTCGGGTCCCGAAAGGGGCGCTCCACTATTGACGCGATCACGCGTCTGAGGAGCCAGGTGGAGGACGCGGTGGCTCGAGGCAGGGTGCTATTGGTGGTGTCACTCGACATCGCCAACGCCTTCAACACCCTGCCGTGGAGCTACGTCCGGGAACTCGTCAAGAGAGGTTTTTCCCCGAGACAAAAAAAGCCTGGTATGGTTATATAATGCGAAGAGAAGAATGTCATGTAACAAATGATAGAAATGAGAGTAGATGGATACTTTCTTTATGCTTTCGCGGGCTTCTTCGAAGCCAGGGGGGGCATGATTAGCCCCGGCATCTTCCTCACGCAAGGGTGAGATGGACGCGCTGAACTCCTAGGCGCGCCCCTTTCTCAGCCATGTGTGTGCGAGCTGCGATCCTTTCCCAGGGGTCCGCGACCGATCACTACGACGGCCGGAGGTCTGTCTGCAACCTCCGACGACGAGGGTCTTAGTGAGCGGTAAGGGAGCTTGGCGCGCTCTCTATCCTTCCGCCGCCTTTTTCGCGGACATGACTGTCTCGCAAAAGGAGGCGACAGCGTCCCATCCGGCTTGGTTTCCAACCATCGCTAGGATGATGGCCGAGAGCGAGAGGTTAAGACCAATGGTGGCGACAAGGTTTACGCGCTCGAATAATACGAACTCGAGTATTTTCGAGTTGCATCTCTTCAAATGTTACTCTTATGTGTTTCGTTTGATCAGGGTTTCGTAAACATAATAACTGTTATGGCAGGTAACCTTATGAAAGAGAACATCTCGTCAATACGCCTTGGACACGACTGACGACTCGGCGAGAGTAGTAGTGTCATCTAATGTGTTGTTAATAATACTTTTTTGAAATGTGTCAAGGTTTATTATTCCTTATCCATCCACATCTATACAAATAAAAAAATTGGAGTGTCTTTTTGTAATGTTAAAATTACCGCTTTTTACTAAGTGCATTTGGATGTATACACGGTACATATACCAAAACAACATTTTTTACAATTTTTGTCTGTCTGTTTGTTTCGGCTAATCACTGAAATGGCTGAACCGATTTTTACGGGACTTTCACTGGCAGATAGCTGACTGATGTAACAAGGAGTAACTTAGGCTATTTTTAGTTTAGAAAAAAAAATAGTTATAGAAAAAAAATAGGATCTCACGAAATAAAATTTTTGTTTCTGTTATTTGAACTGCGAAGCGTGCGGGAACGGCTAGTATAATAATAATAAAGTAGAATCTCTGTAAGTCGAACTTGAAGGGAGACGTCAAAAAATTCGAGGTATAGAGTTTTCGGCTTATGGAGGGTTTCGATTCAAGCAAATTTTGTAAGGGAACTTTCGACTTGTAGAGGTTAAGATTTATACCAACTAATTTTAAGTTAGAAAGGTTAAATCTTAGTTATAAGAAACAATGCTGTACATTATCGGTAATTCGTAAAGCGGTTTTCAAGTAATCGATTTGTAAAAGTTGTGAAATCAAATATTCGAGATACAGAGAGGTCCAATTTATTTTTCGAGTTATAGAGGGTAAATAAGTACTGAGTTTGCTTATAATCTCTCTCTCTCTCTCTAATTATATCTGATCCAGATTGCGAACAACGGGGGTTTAGGGGGTTGAAGGAAAATTAAGGAGATTTTCGACTTATCGAGTTTCGACTTAAAGAGGTTCGTATTTGTTAATGGATATAGCATTCGAGGGACTTTATTTTACATTTGAATCTTAAATGCAGTTAAGATAACTTAAAGTATTTTAAAATAATCATTTTCACCGCGTAGGGGCGGATTAAGAATACCCCCCTGTGGCCGGGGTCAGCCTGTCGTAAAAGGCGACAATACAACCCACCCTAGCTACGTGGTACCAAGCCCGTCTGGATGGCAACCACCCTTGACCTTAAATATGTCGCCATAATTACCTTGTGTTGTATTTCGATAGTAGTTCCTGTACCCCTATGGGACAGCAGCGTGTTCGCGGTGTCCCTAGCGTCGCAAACATTCATAGGCGACGGCAACTGCTTCTACTGTTAAGTGGGCCGTCAAGTTGTCTGCTGTTTCGCAGCAACAAAAAAAAATCTTAAATGAACGCACAACTCGAGGTTTACATATGTGGTACTTGCGTTTTACTTCAAGCGTGAATAAATGTAGGCATTGATTAGCCTGATTTCGTACCGGTTTTGCATCCTACGAAAATGGTCCGATTATGTACTACGTATCAAGACAGGATATTATGATGTGTTAAGGAAACATGACGATTGTATGTGGTTCTTTGTTTATATATATTTTTTTTTTGCTTAGAGTTCATCGTATGTAAGAAATAACGCTACCTTATCTAATAGACTCGAAAACATGACGTGAATCGCTTTTTTATTGATGTGGAAGGTATTGCTGACGACGGCCCATTTAATAGTAAGCTGTTACAGTCGCCCGAGAATGTTTGCGACGCCATAGGCACCGCTAAAACGCTGCCATCCGCGTATGTCGTTTGGTCGTTCTTTGGATATTACAATGTCTTTTTTTTGCTATTTTCTTAGGCTAAGTAAATTTCACAGGAGCCGACTGACTTAAAGAGTCGCGCAGAGTACTATATGATCCGGCAAACGTTGTTCTACCATATGAATTTAAAAAAAAAGTAGCCTATGCCCTTCTCCAAGGTCCAATCTATGACTATACCGAAATTCATCAAAATTCATTCAGTAGTTTTTGTGTCAAACATCCATACATACAAACTTTCGCGTTTATAATATTAGTAAGTATATCAGCTGTCTACCCATACTACAAGTACCTAAATGGAGTTGTGTGAATTTTCTCACTATATTTATTTATTTATAAAGGTGTTACTAAGACTGTTTTTACAATAAATGGCTTGTAGAAGTTTTACACAGAAGTTATATTCGTACTTGATTGTTTCAGAGGGACGACCGCTCACTTCTCGCTCAGTTCTTCTTCGCCGACGATGCCCTCAATATGGTGGCGGCGGAGTTGGACTCCTTCGACGGCAGGAAGGACCCAGAGAGGTGTTCCACTTTAGTCAACCAGCTCAGGCACGCACAGGTGTGTGTAGTAATAATAATTTTTTAAATTATGATAAAAAATCTGTCTGTCTAATATGATAAAAGCTAAAGGAAAATTCAACGTTCCGCTTTTCTTCTATCGCCTAGGGTCTGGGCCAAAGGATAAAGGTATTTGGCTGATCTTCTAGCCTAGGCCAGTGCCGGCTCGCCCCTTGTGACAGGACGGGCCTTTTCTATGGCTGGCGCTAGGGGGTCAGGATTTCGACCTCCGGTGTTCTCCTCTGTCAATTCGATAAGATTGGACCCGAGGAGTGGTCATCTCGCTGTCTCGAATGAAATTGTAAACCACATCATTAAATTATGCAGTTATAATTATAAGTAAATAACTATTATGAACTACGAAACATAAATTTCATTAAAATAGCATGTAATACAGCAATTGTCGACATTTATATTGTGGTAACTATCTATAAATTACATATATCTTTAGAAACTTCTCCTGTCTCGTCCATCACCTACGATTTTTGAGCTGGCGGAGTAATCTTTGGAGGTGTCGAATTATCTCATTTGATATCTTTTATTACCTTTTAGAATCTAAGAAGTAGGTACTTGGTTACTTTAAAGTAGTTTTCTTCTAATTTGAACAAAATCGTATGTAGTAATCGATATTTTAAACCACTTAAAATAACGATTCATAATAATAGATAAATTCTTACTAATTCGATATGATAATCTTGCAACAATTTATTAATAAAGAACAAAAACGCATTTTATTATAAATATTAATTATAATGTTAAATAGAGTTAGTAGGTAGTGAGTTAGATAGCTCACGACCAAGGAGAAACGTGTGATAGTATGAACACGTTGTTTGAATCATCTGACCGGATAAGCGCCGTACATTACATACTTCATTTGTCTGCAATATGATTAGCATATACAATTATTATACTTATATTTACATTGTTTTTAGCTTTTCATGTGTTCCTGACCTCATAGCCTTACCCTCGTTGCTATGCTATTTCTAGACAGGGCTGTCTTTTTTAGTTTTCGTTCAGTTTAGCTATCGCGCAGCAGACAGGCAAACAGCCAACCCGATAGCAGGTGGTCACCGTCTTCTATGGGTCACAGGAGTCATAGCCAACACGCTGCCGGCCTCTGCAAAAATTCTATGACGCGTCTTTTGAAAACTCCATACCGTACTGCGATGGGAAAACTTCAGCCGGAAGTTCATTCCAAACCCGCATAGTGCGCAACATGAACGATCTTGAGAATCGTCTCGTACAAGAGCAACCCCCCCCAGTGATTTCTGTGTGCAGGTTTCTTCACTAATTCTTTCCTTCAGCGTTTGTATGCGGCAATTTAGCAATGCACATTAGACGATAAAAACTGCAGCGGACCCCGGGCACCGAAACGGAAGTTTAGGTTGCAACCGGGATACTACGCTTAGATGATGATGATGATTAGACGATAAAAACTGCTTAAGCGGTGCACGCTATCGCGGGATTCAAACCCGTGACCACTTGGCTACATGTACGTTTGACGTTCCTAATGTTAACTAACGTATGTTAAATTATTATATCTGATAGCATGTTTTATTCCTCGCCTACATTTCGTTATTTAGTCTTATATAAAACGTGCGACGGCCCTTCGTCGGGGAATTCCTCGCAGATCATTTTACATTATCCTGTCCAGAACCGGCTTATGTTTGTATTATTACAATATTGTCAAAATACTGGCCACTTTAAATGAAACGCAATATTAGAACATGTTTTTTTTTAAATTACCAATTCAATATATTATATAGCCAACAACAATATTTTTGGGATCATGACCTTATGAACGAAGATATAAATTATAACAAACACATATTTAATTTAATGTTTAAGGTCCTTGGACCGTCAAGCTGAATTTATTAATGATATAAGGTTGTTATTATGTGGTAAGGCCAACCTGTAAGTCGCGGATTAGAATTGGCACCATGCATACCGTCGTGGGACTGACAGTTTTTATTTTGCATAATGTGGATATTACAATTGTCACGGTAGGGTACCGTGCACCTAGGTGGGGCTGGCTATAGGAGAACAGCGGGCATTTTGCTGGGTTGTCGCCGACTACTAGTCGGGTGCCCCGGAGTCCCACATATCTCCCGATCCCCCGGTATCGGGGGCGTTCGTCATGGTTGGGTGTTCAAGTTTCAAAATACCATGTTTGGATACGGAGGAGAGGGCGATGTTTTAGTTTTCGTCACGTAGTCAATATCCTTTAAAAAGTCTTGCGCTTTTTCGAACTATATGCAAATGTAACTGTATGCAAAACAGCACACAGCTAGTAAGTAGTTCTGTGCCAAACACTCAACACGGAACCTCCTGCTTGAGCATGATTCACTATTGATGGTATACAGCCCTATATGATACACCTGTGATGAAACGCTGACAGTCTTCCCAGCGTTTATAGAGTATTCTTTCTATTCACAAAGAAAGAAAAAATAAACATAAACTTATTGCTACTTAAACTTAACAAATACCTATACAATAGGCGATCTTATCACTAATAGTGACTTCTACCAGACAACCTCGTATTAAACAATCAATATGTACTGGAATAGTTAGGTCACTGTGCGCATCAGTTACAAATAAAATTAACATACATACAATTAAATAGATAAAGGGATAATAAACTAAACTACATCAAATGAGAAACACATAAGAGAAAAATAAAGTAAAACCAAATTCCATACATAATATAAATGATCATTATTATCTTATGATGACTAGATTGCAACAAACGATTTATTTGCACACCTTTACAAAAAAATGTAGGTAAATACAATTTCAATTCCATGGTAACGAAATGGCCCTATTATATTTAACGTTTACGTATTCGGAATTCATGTGTTGGTATGTTTACCGCATCGACTGGGAAGTATACGTTGACGGTTGAACAAATCCAGTTGGCCAGCAGCGTTGCTTTTGTTGTTAAATGACTCACACGCATGCACGTCGCCACGGGCTGTTGATAACGTCACGTAATTGCGTAAACACAAAGCGGTATTCTATTTGCCTCCGCTTCGTTCGCGTATTCGTTCCGATTGTCTATGGCGAAATCGTTTGTTACAAAACATGTATTAATTTTGAATTATATACACTTCTCAGCAAAAAAATCGAAACAGCCCTGAAGTTTGGTTTTGAATAAGTAAGGTGTCATTTAACGAATATTAATGTTTCAAATTAAAATTAAATTTCTTTAGCTATTGTGTTTTGTTCAACAGGTATTTTTTTACTCTTTAAGAAGAAATTGTGGAAACAAAGATATAAAACAAAAAATGTTAAAAGAAGTTTATTCAGTATCTCGTATTTCCTCCCCGGACTCACTGCTCATCACTGCTTCCATACGGTTCCTCATGGAACGGATAAGAATCACAATATTGTGTTGTGGGATGTTATCCCACTCTTCTTGTATAGCTGTTTTAAGCTGGCCAAGCGTCTCCTGAGCAGGATCTCTCGCTCTGACTCGTCTCTTCAACTCATCCCATAGGTGTTCTATGGGATTCATATCCGGGCTTCTTGCTGGCTAGCCTATAACCGTAATACCGTCTTCGATCAGGTATTCATTTACAATGCCTACGGTATGAGCCATGGCAATGTCCTGTATAAAAATAAAGTCTTCGCCAATAAAATGTGCGTAGAGCACCACATGAGGCTCCAGACACTACGATGTAACGTGGCCCATTTAATGACGGTAACTGAGGTCCAGATACAAACGCAAGTTCGGTTTTCCTATCGGCGCTTATGCCTCCCCAAACTGTCCATGAACCGCCACCGTAACTGACTTTCTTCAATGCAGTACTGCAAAACGCTCTCCCTCTTTTCGATATACCTTCTTTCTTCCGTCATTACCTATAGAGCATGATCTTACTTTCGTCAGAAAAGAGAACTTTGCCCCAGTGAAGGTATGACCAATTTAAGTG
The DNA here is from genome assembly GCA_963693495.1 of Malacosoma neustria. Classification (NCBI taxonomy): domain Eukaryota; kingdom Metazoa; phylum Arthropoda; class Insecta; order Lepidoptera; family Lasiocampidae; genus Malacosoma; species Malacosoma neustria. Next base: position 7,816,438 of record OY856393.1, read on the forward strand.
CTCAAGTGCGAAGTTGATGCGCGTCCTTCGGTGGTCTACCGTCAATTTTGGGCCATTAGCTAGTTTATGAGGTTTCATGCTACGCTCTGCCAATCTTCTTCTTATGCTAGAATGGTTTATAGTCAATCCTCGAACCTCACGGAGCCGCTGCTGCAGTTGAAAAGAGTTAAAGTGGCGATTTCTTAGAGAAACTTACACAATATACCGGTTATCTTGTTCAGATGTGACTCGATGTCTACCAGATTCTGGACGGCGAGTAAACATACCAGTCCCCCGATAACGCTGATACACTCTATTGACAGCTGAGAGGCTTAGATGCAATCGTGCAGCTACAACACGCTGACTATGCCCTGCATCCAGCAACGCCACGACTTGGGCAGCTTCTGTGACCGAGTTATTCTTGTTTTTTTGGGAAAAGATCTCTTTGGTAGGATGTCACAGAGCTTAGTTAACAATCACGCTTAGCTCAGCTCAGAGCTCAGTTAAAAAAAAACGATAATTTATGCAAACAATGTGATACGTGCAGAAATTCCGACGGAATACACATTGAAAACAATCTACATTCATTTATTGGATGAGAGTTCGAAAATTTACATTTGGAATTCTGGTACACCTTTGTGTAGACTAAACTGCCAGCTATTTATTGGAGTATTTCTTAAATGATATCAATCCTTTTTTTCATTTAAATGCCGCCTGAATAATACTTGCAGTAGTGTTTCGATTTTTTTGATGTGAAGTGTATTTCTATTGCCGAGCAACGGCAGACAGGCTGACGGCCTAATAGTAAGCAGTTACCGTGTCGGCCTATGGATGTTTGCGATGTCAGATATATACCCATAACACGTTGCTGTCCGAATAGTGATACTGGAACCTGAGTCACTATTATCGGAACACAGCCATTCAAACGGGCTTGGGGGCCTTACCAACTAGCTTGTTTGGTCGCCTTTTACGACAGGCCGGTCCCGGCCGCAGGTGTCAGTATTCTTATGGTACTCCGCCCCTACACTGATAATAATATCGGCTTATAACAGTTTTAAATCGATTTATTATGTACTAGCTGACCCGGCAAACGTTGTTCTGCCATATAAATAATAAAATGTCAAAAAATTAAAAAAAATTTTTTGGGGGTGGGTCACCCCTAATATTTAGGGGGATGAAAAATAGATGTTGGCCGATTCTCATAGATACCGGATAAGCACAAAAAATCACTAACTCAATTTAGTTATCTGCCTACTGCCTACCCCCTAAGAACGATGGCGTGATTATTTATAGCCTATGACCATTTCTAGGTTATCATCTATCACCATACCAAATTTCATCAAAATCCGTTCAGCCGTTTAGGCGTGAAAGAGGAACAGACAGACAGACAGACAGACAGAGTTACTTTCGCATTTATAATTTTATATTATGTATTTCAAGTAATATTTTAATGTAGTTTGGTCCATATAATAGGTTTTTCCTGCTCATATCTTCCTTCTCTTTTCTTATCATTTGCCATATGTTTTTTAAGTACTCCATCAATATTTTATCAATCACTGACGCTGCTTTTAAACTTACCATTTCTAATATCACTATTTTGTATCTACTAATATCGACAACTACACATATCCAATTCACCATTCTAATCTCCGCAGCATCTAACACCCTTTGACCCATTTCCTTTGTGGCTCTGCATTTCATTCCATATAATATGACAGGTCTTATCATAAATTTAAGCTATGAGTCTAAACGTGGCGTGGGTCGCAAATTGTTGTAGATACCTATCTTGCAACTATGCTGCATTCACATTATTAGGTCCGATACCTAAATGAATGTTTCAGGTGTATGAATACGTCGGTTTGTATTAAGTAAGCTCTCGTCTATTCTGGGCATCCAAGAAACGTGTTGCCATTATGGCTATCTGATTAGCCAGTAGGTCGGATCTATCAGTCATCTTTGTGGTAGTCTGTGGTAGTGATTACACGCGGCTTATTCGTTTATTGTTCTAGCCAGCTAGTCATAGTATTTTGATCCTTCAATTTTTAAATTCTTAAAGTAATACCTTTTAGAGTGTTTTTATGAATGAGGTGTATGATGCGGAGAAAAATGATAGAATAGCTTTAGTACAGTCTAAGAAATGTCTTTCAAATTATGACTTAAAATATTAAGTCTGTATTGCGTCTTTTATACTCTAGCGGTAATAACATTATATAATATACAAACGCAGTTATAAAGCTTATATTTTTATTGGTTAATGTTTTGCCTAAAGTTCTCATAGGAAGTTCAAAAGTTTCATTCATCTTGTTCAACGAAGATTCGTTCGTCTTGTTTCTGTAGGTACGTTGTCAAGTCTTGATTTATTTACTATAATTAAACAACTGTCATCATCCCGCATAATATAATTCCATAAATTTCTATCTAATTAAATTTTGGATTCTTTTTTCTGCTTACCGTTGTTTGGTATACGTTTTTAGTCGTCTCATCTTCAGTCTGATCTTTAAACTATAAGAGAAAAATAGAGTTTCTTTAGCGAGTTTATCAGTTTAGTTCGCTTACGTTGCTCAGATCTTATACCATGCGCTTATTTTATCCACTTGTATTCGATTGTACTGAAATTCGTTCGTACAATTAAATTTTTCTAGACGCCCTTGTAACTTTGTCTTCTTAAAAAGTTTCCTGAGTCATTAAACCTTTAAGTTTATGTATGTTGTTCTTTTGAAAGTTTTATTATGACATTGCGTTTATAAAGCTTTATGTAAGACCAAACAATTTTTATGGTGAAACGTTTATTTAAGCAGGATTACCTTATTTGTATAGAATGACATGTTTTACTTATGTTATTTGAATTTTAGTAATGTTTTATTTTCCTCGTTTCATTCAATGACGACGGTATGAATTGACTGACTAATTAATTAGTCACTTTTGAATTTCCTTGTTGATCTGTTCAGCTGCAGAGTTGCCTGATCTTCGAAACGACAAATAATGTATTATACATTAGTTCATATCTATACTGAATCATCGGGAGACATTGATATTTTGCCACTTTGAGTTCAAAATCTTAAATGAGATTCATGAAAGATTTAATTTAAAATCACGAATTCGACCCCTCTCCGCTGATCTATTTTATCCTTTTTAAATTGCAAAGTTAATCTACGTCATTGTTGGTAAGGAACAAAATTAATCCCCATATATTGGTGATTCTTATTCATTGACCTATGTAAATACATTCAAATTTTCTTTGTATTTTCATGTTTATTCCTCTTGCTATGCGCATGATTCACTTTAGCCTGAATTATATTTATAGTTTATTATAAAAAAAAGGTTATTCAATCTGGAATTCCCCGTCTAAAATATTTAGAAGTTTATGGACGTTTATTTCTTATTAACTTCTTATATCTTGACATTCTATATGTGCTCTGTTCTATTGATTGTTCGAAAATAAAGGCTAAATTGTGGAGATGTACGTGTCTTGCGAAAGTATTGACGTTTGTTTTTGACGCTTTACTGATTTATGATCTTTATATTTTAGTGGATTTAACATACACTAGTGGTCGCTCAGGGGTCGAAATTCGACCGTAAATCGTTTAATTTTTATATTTGAACTTTATTAGGGTTCTTTTGTCCAAGTTAAATTTCCATTTTGCTTCATTAGCTTGAACAGCATCACTGTAAAACTTCAAAATGTTTTGCATTGCATATAAATAAAATTCACCTGCATTGTAGACCCGTCTCGTAACCATATGTAAACACGATCTCACAAATTATACAACATTTTCTTTATGCTTGAGCTAGATGTAGGTATTTCACAAAATACAAATAAAAACAATTTCATGTTATTAAATATATATTATTAGTAATTGTATATTTTTTAAGTATTTACTAATGAATATTATGAATTTTAATATTATATTATTATAAAATTAACCTTAATGGTATTTACCAGGCCATGACCAAAATAACATGAGCGTAATTAAGGTATGCATGCATGTGTGTGTATGTTGTGTATAATTCGAGCAGTAGTGTGCGTAATGTTTATTTTAATTAATATAATGGATTTCTAATGGATTTTACATTACATAATGGACATTCGAAGTCGCCAATAGGCCATTAAAGAAAATGTAAACAATATGAAAAAAATACATCAATATAAAATACTAGCCGATACCCGCGACTTCGTCCGCGTTGCTTCGTAATATATTAAAAAAGTTTTCATCATGAGTCAGAGGCAGAAGAGACTTCCCCTCTCCTAGGCATGCGCGCTACACCGCTTGCCCCCACTTCTCCGAGGCAAGAAAACACATGTTTCTTAAAACTTTAATAACTTTATGTTAAATGAAGATATTGCAATTTTTTTTTTAGATAAGGGCTAAGTGTCTGAGAAATAAAACTTAGAAAATTTTATTGAAATCTATCCAGTAGTCTTGCCGTGGTGCGCGCACAACTGCAGATCTCTTATCATTTTATTTATAGTTATTATTATATTTATATATTATAGTTAGATAATAATTCTGAATATATTAAGAACGGGTGACAGTTATTAAATAAACACTACGTGACTTTCTGATGTGTGCTTTTGTGAGATAATTTTCACGCCACCTTAAGACAAACAAACAGTGCCGAGTTATCTTGTGGCGTTTATAATGATAATAATTGTTGTATGCATTTTTCAAGGTTGTTATCAATGCGCATCATGTGTCATGTAGTTTTGGTTTGACACTGTCAATACTGTGACATGTCTGTAACGTCATCCAGTCTATGATAATTATATGTCTGGTCCATCATGCTCATTGGTTATGTGGTTAGTATTGCGAGCCATTCTTGTCTTGAGGTTGCGGCTTTTATTCCTGACAGGTTCAATATGCAAACAATCTCTCCTAGATTTACTCTAGTCTACCTAGACTAGTGTAATGGGAACTGATGGTGTTACTCTCAGAGACCAGTCTAGAATTCTCAAATTCGATTGTCACGATGCCATGAACCGCGTAGGCAGTTTTTATCGACTAATGTGCATAATATAGCATAATTTCCCAGTATGCGGAGATCACAGGTGTACGTATCCCTCCAATCCGCCTTGACCAAGCGTGGCGAGTATGCCGTCCGTTCTCTATGGCGAGGCCCGAACCAAGCAGTGGGTCATATGGATTGTTATTATTATAGGTGTTCTGGAAACGCTCCTAATGGTTATCTCATACGCCACCTGTATCACCAGATCAATGAACTTAGTTTAGCGTGTAATTGAGTACCGATCATTTGTTCGACGACATTGTTAATTGTCTATTTATTTATTTACTTCTACAATGATCATACAGTACAAATTTCAAACTCACATACTTGATATATAATGAACAGGAAATTGGCCAAAAAAGGTCGCACTTCGTAAACTAAAAAGTAAATAGCGTGAAATATTTATTTAAAACTTTACAAAGAAAAAGGAAAATACAAGTCCAAAAAAACAAACAAACAAACATTATTTACGGAGAAAAATAAATTACGTATTGACAAACATAATACTAATAAAGAGGGTATTGATAAACTAATAAAGAGGGTATTTAAATGTAATGTGAGTGCGTACTGTGTTTTGTGAGAGTGAATGAATGAATGAAAAATGAAAGAGTACAATGTTACGAATGATTTAAAGGCGTTAAAGATTAGTTTACATGGCGGCCAATTCGGATATTTTAAGAAAGGAATTAAAAGTATTAATTTGAAAACTTATAGCTTTGCCCGCGATTTTGTTTATATACACTATCTTAAAAACATAGATAACTATATTAATTTACTTGTTGTTTTTATTTTATTTTCTGGTTGCCAAAATAGGTTTTTTACACGCTTTATATTAGCTTCACTTGTATGTTTGTAACCGACTCCTTTGGGGGCGATTTTGACCCACTTTAAACGCCCAGATTTCGTTCAAACTTTGTAGATATATCGAGGGCCGATGACAATGCAATAATCTGTGTAGTTTGTATCATTATCCTTATCAGGATCCTCAGGGTTAATGAATTTTCTGTTCTCGTCCGATCACGAAAGTGAAGGAACGTCAGGCGCGGTCAGTACTTGAATGGGGTGACCGTCTAGGAAAATCGCGTAACAGTGGATTTTTGTTCTTTTTATTCTTTTTTATATGTTTTATATTAACTTGACCTATATGTAATGGAATTTTTCGGAATTAGACTCGATTTTCACTTACTTTGAACAATAAAATCAAAATTCTGCCGAAACGCCATCTGGAGCGTAATTAATAACATTGCCAGAAGATGGCGTTAAATTAATAATAACGTAGCCGGAAGATGGCGTTATATTAATAAAAATAATTACCGATTGGATATTGACAATAAATAATTTATATTATCACGCTTTTCTTTAGTTAAAGTTAAAAATAAAATATAGTTTAAAAAAAGGATAGTGGGATTAACAAAAAAAGTAATTTTATTGTAGAAAAGCGTGGGGTGCTTTTTTAAGATATTTTCAAAATAACAATTATTATTGACAACAAGCACCCCACACTTTTCTACAATAAAATTACTTTTTTTTGTTAATCCCACTATCATTAATTTAAATTTATTGAAAAAACTATTTTTTACTTTTTAGTTTGATTTTTATAAAAGCGTGTTTTTTAGTTTTTTTTTGCTTTACTTTACTGGTTATCACGAGTTGCAGGCTGATCTAAACAAGTTGAAAAGGTTACGTGGGACTCGCGATCTCTTAGGTAGAATCCTTCGGAAGGTTATCCTTAATTTTCCATTAAAACCGTTTATACTAATATTCCGAATTGAAAAAAAAAGAAAACATGGTCGGCACTGAAAACCAACGCTGGGTCAGAGCATTTTGACACAACACCACGTTGAGTGGTCGACCTGATTTGGTGGATTTAGATTAGTTATATGTGCATTTCTTTGTAATTTTGTTAATTTTGTTCCATCAAATAAATTTATTTTTTACTTTATTTTTTCTTTCTTTGCTTCGTCGCCATTTTAAGAGTTTTAAGTCTTCGATGAAACGATATCATCAGTCTACTAGTTCAGTTGCTCTTTTGTTAATAATGGGCCAAATGATTTATTTAATGTTCGCGCGTGGTAATATATCAATTAAGGTTTCTTAAATTAAACAGTTATACCATTGTGTTAGTGACATGGATTTGTTCAGTGACCCTGTTGCAGAATTTAGGACGGTTCAGTAGAAGTTTCTCGATTGTATGTTTGGCAATTATTGTTTATTTATCGAAATTCATCATCTAAATAGAAAAGTATTATATATTATATTTTGTTAAATGATGTTTATAGTTTTAAGGTATGATAACGAACTACACTGTACTGTAGCGTTGCAATGTAGCGGCAGCACTGCTGCGCGTCAGTGTCGCTCATTGCTGCCTAGCTCGGAATGTAATCTAATATATAAAATTCTCGTGTCACAGTTTTCGTTGCCATACTCCTCCGAAACGGCTTGACCGATTTTGATGAAATTTTTTGTGCTTATCCGGTATCTATGAGAATCGGCCAACATCTATTTTTCATCCCCCTAAATGTTAGGGGTAGTCCACCCCTAAATTTTTTTTTGACATTTTATTATTTATATGGCAGAACAACGTTTGCCGGGTCAGCTAGTCTCATATATAAGCTTATAGAGATTGTATGGGGACCAGTAGTGCCGCGACAACACTGCTGCGGTAGCACTGTTGCGTGCTGCGTAGTTCGGAATCATACCTTTATTGTTGTAAAGAATATAATTAATTAGATTTATCTTACTAGTCTCAAGCCTACCCTACCCTGGTCTAGGGCACTAAAAGCTTCTTTTTTATTGCTGAGAAACAGCAGACAGGCTGACAACCCACTTAACAATAAGCAGTTACCATCGCCTATGGATGTTTGCGACGCTAGGGGCACCGCGAACACGCTGCTGTCCCATAGGGGTACAGGAACCTGGGTCACTAATGCCGGAACACAAGACAAGGTTATTATGGCCGCATACTTTAGACCAAGGGTGGTTGCCTTCCCGACGGGCTTGTAGCCCTGCCATGTAGCTAGGGTTGTTTTGTCGCTTTTTAGGACAGAACGACCCCGCTCACAGGGGTTGGTAAACTTACTCCGCCCTTGCACGGATGAAAAGTATGCGTTGTATGATACAAGTATACATTTTTTTGTTTGGGGATGTATATTGTTGCAGAATGAACAATTGTCAGCCTAATTTTTTATAACATATAAATAAAATGATAGAGGTCTGAAGTGGTGCGCGCATCACGGCAAAACTACTGGATAGATTTCAATTAAATTTACTAAGTTTTATTTCGTACACACTTATCTAAAAAAAAAATATTTTGAATTATAAGCTTATTGAAGCGTACACGAGAATTGTTTAAAGATGACGTTCAATAATGTCACAACACGTCGAGAGAACAAATTATGTATGTCTCGTGACTTGTCGTAATAGGATTTGTGCCGTTTCGACAGCGGCAGAATTAAGATTACAATTGGATGTAATTCGCACCTTGTCTGCAGATTCTAAAGGCGATTAAGCGATTGCAACTCGTATAGTTAGTACTTGTACTTAATTGAGATATCCTATTATCCGTATCTGGGCTTCAACTAATTCCATTGGAGGGATCATTGCTGTAATCACTTTTAACCGATAGGATGAAATATTCGTGTATTAAAGATTTCGCATTCTACACTATACATTTGTTTTGATACGCGGTCTCAGCGACGTAGCGTGGGTGACGGCCGCCCGGGGCGGAAGACAATTTTGCCGCCCTTTTATTAATGTATTTCAATTTAATGCATACTATACATATCTATACTAATATTACAAAGAGGTAAAGTTTGTGTTTTTATAACGTTGTAGGGGTAATCTCTAGATCTAATGAAAACTCTTTTTGTGTTGGAAAGCCCATTTATTGAGGAATGTTATAGGCTATATAATATCACGCTAGGACCAATAGGAGCGGAGCGGTAATAAAAAATCTGCCCGTGTTGAGTCGGGCGAGCCTGGTAGTATTATAATACATAGGCACATTAATTCTAGATAACTTTTCGGCAAGAACAGTCATCATTATTTTGCATTATACAAGTTAGACTGATTTTGTCATCACTGACTGTGATGTCAAGCACAAAATAAACTGGAGATTCCCCAAATTCGTCACAGAATAAGTAATGAAAAATTCTGTGCTCTTTTCTATCGGTCCGCATTTTTAGTTGCGATAAAAATTTGAAACGGTTCAACTATTTATATTATTTATGTTTTTACGTGAAATTAATATTAAAAATATAATATTTATATTTTTATGTGAAATTTTGCCGCCCGAGGCGGGCCGCCCCTGCCCCTCCCACTACGCTACGCCACGTCCTACGCTACAAGTGACCTACCAATTTCAGATTGCATATTTTACTAGTTGTCGCTTAGAGAAAATATTCATACCACGTAACCTATTTTTGATAACATTTTACACCCACCCTTCCTTTTAGTGACCATCCGTAGTGTATGAAAAGATTCTCCCTCCCTCTCTCATTTTCACACTGTAATTCATAAATACGGTTTTCAATAATATTTTGCAAACAGAAATATAAAAAAAAAAATATTTATCGCATATTTGTTTTTATTGATACATCACTAATCTGCGCGCCATATATGAATATAGCTCGAAAAAGCGTGAGATTTTCTTCAGAGGAACGACTCAATAAACTACGTGACGAAAAACTAAGCCCCAGCCCCCTGTGATCAAGCGTGATACTATGAAGACCTCCCTTCCTCCCTGAAGGGGTCACGTAGCATGGATACGATATTTTATATTGTGTGTATGTCTTTTGTTAATTAACTAACAGAAGTGGCCAACAAACGAACATCGTAATCTTTTTAAATATGTTTTTCCCTTTTAAATTCAGATTACAAAATATAATGAAACACGTTGAGGTTGACAAATAACTGACTTTTATTTCATGATAAAAACAGAACGTTTATAGATGATTCAATAGATGGCGCTACTAGTAAACAATAGATCGTTTACAGATGCTTCAACAGATGGCGTTACTAGTAATTAAATGACTAACAAAATACTGATATTGTAGTTATATATTTAATACAAAATTTTTGTACTTTTTTATTTGTTATTATTGCTTTTTTTTTCTTTTTGTAATAAATTATATAACTGCATATTCCAAATTATGCTATAAATAGATGTATGTATGTGCACTGATTATTCACGGATCTACGTAATGAACATCAGCGTATGGTATATATTTAGTTCTACAATGTGCCTATGTTGTTTGGGTCATAAATTATTTTTCACTGTCAGGGTTGACACTGAAAATCAGTGCTGTGTCGATTTCTTTCTTTCTAAATCACCAAATAAATAGTTTTTCTTTCTTCTCTTTGTTTTTTTTTATTGCTGTAGGACAGCAGATAGGCTAACGGCCCGATTAGAATTTAGTAGTTACTATCGCCTATGGGTGTTTGCAACGCCAGTGGCATCACAAACACGCTGCTGTCCCATAAGGGTACAAGAACTTAGGTCATTGATACCGGAACACAACACAAGGTTATTATGGTGGCATAATTTCTTAATTATGCCACTATTCCATTTTGGTCTGCTAAAGGTGGTCGCCATGAGGACCTACCACGTAGCCTAGGGTTGTTTTGTCGCTTTTTACGACAGGCTGACCCTGGCCGCAGAAGTACCTATTCTTTCTCCGCCTCTGTACGGATAGAACGGATAGCAGATTTGATTCTTCTACGGATATTCTCAATTCGGATTTTACGAGAGAAACAACTTTATAGCCCGCTGAGTAATTTAAATTTTTCTAAAACTTTCTAGCCATCATTGTTTAAGAATTTACTAACTAAAAACCAATCTCTCCTACGGTCCTAGTGCGGGCTACAGCTGTAATAATTGTTTAGGGTTGTTTCTTTCAGCATGACTAGTAATTTTTTTTTTTATATTTGTCGGTGATTTTTTCGCACTTTTTTTTTGTTTTTTTGGCCGTGCGTATTTTCTCCGGCTTCAATTTCTTTTTATTTTATTTTATTTTGTAAACATAGATTTTTCAAGTTATACTTCTTTTGGCGCAATTGGAAAAAAATATGAGTATAAAATTTTTACGATGCGGGCGCACCTCGATATGTCTCAAATTTCTGTTAATACTTGTTATTATTTTTAATATTAATATTCAAGGAAGTTTCTCTAATATTCATAGATCTCAACACGTGTTTTATATCACTGAATAATAAATTATTTGTATTATATTTGGAGCTATAAGCGGTGAAGAATTCAATTTTTGCAATATTCGCTGCTGGCATACAGTGTCAATGATATACATCCGATGTACGAGAATTGTACTAAATGGATAATTAGAATCCTGACTTAGGATGCATTGGTCCACTGCGCGTGCTCTTCACAAACATGTTCTTAATGTTATTTTTTATATAAGTAGTCTCAGAATGAATACTTTCGCAGAACCAACGTGGGGATGCATCGAGATATGAGGGCAGTAGGCAAGGGACTCATCCCGCTTTCTCTTGCAAAAGAGAGCTGGAGCAGGCCTGAAATAACGAGCACTGCTGAGCGTATGGATGTGTGGAAGAGCAAGGAGCAGCACGGTAGATTTTATCGAACACTATATGGGCTCGATATAGTTTCGGTTCGGTGACCTCTTTAGGGGAACCCAAGGTTTTGTCTGTACAATTATGGACGAGGTTATTAACTACCGGAAGTGTATACTAAAAGACGGCACGACCGACATATATAAAGCCTGACACTGTCCTGATGAGTGGAATAGACATGTTACTTCTGATTGTTCTCGTCTTGCTAACTCTGAGTATTTGCACAAACAACCTAGCAGCCGGAATCATTCATCAGCAACTTACTCTTTGATACAATCTCATATCTTCAGAGGTGCCCTATTATAAATACACGCCTGTGCAAGTTCTTGACAGTGGCCATATCACGCTCTACTGGGATCGATCTATTATCACAGACAGGAGACTGTTGTTCCCAATAAGCCTGATATTGTGACATACGATGATCGTTGATGGTAACCTCGAAAAAGCGGAAACTGACAAAATTACGAAATACTAGATCTCGCCCACGAGATTACCGCTATATGCCACATGGAATCAACGAACCTCGTATCGATAGTGGTGTCAGCGACTGGGCTTATAGCGAAGAGTCTCAACAAATACTTAGAGAGGCCTTCACTAGGTAAATGGATGAAAAAATGGATTCACAAGGTGGTTCTCTTGAGCATGGCACATATAGTGAGGGGATTCCTGTCTGGAGCCCTAACCGCCGGTAGTTTGGGCCCTTGACCTCGCTTGTAGCGTTAAAGAAATTATATTAGAATTATATTTTTAGTGGATATTCTTGTGACCTTGCCCTGATTTACTCCATTAATAAATATAACACGAATACAATAAATCCCAAAACAATCATATCCCAAAACGTCCCACTGATGGGGTCAAAGGATACGTACGACAGTATATGCAACACGCCTTACCCCAGGTTTGTTACATATCGATAATCCCGGTATGGAGGTTTTCTAACGATGTTTTTCTTTTATCGACAATTATGCTAAAATACCTTAGGCGAGAATAAAATGCCCCCAGACAGGATTATATGATCAATTGTAGGTGCGACTTCTTTTGATTGCGTGCTTTATTCAGTTATTGTAGTTGGTGAAATCTGTACATACATATAACATGCGATACGTGTGAGATTGTTAGAACGATATAGATTAGAATGTGGCTTAGCCTATTTATTGGAATACACCTATCGCTCGATTTATAACGTGAACCGTGTTTTACACGATTTGTAAATAAGTTTTGTATTAATTAAGTGACTGAATTGAGTAGGTTATTCGTTTTACACGGTGTTAAATTCGGAGAATTTATTTTCACGGTTTTGTCAGGAAGCTATCTTCAACCTCGTGCTGTCGTTTGCCTGTCTGTTCTTCTCAGGAACACTGCTTGCTACCTTGATTTTCTCTCTGTTATAATTCGAATAAATTTAATTCTCATTTATCAAAAACCTATCTAAGTATTTCTTACCTATCTTATCTTTGAAAAACTGTTATCATAAGAATTTCAATATTTACGCTGAGCTCTTAATTTTGTAGATATTGAATAAGACTGAGTCCTCATGCTCCTTTATGTAACGCTCGTTATATTTTATTATGGTAAATTCGGTAAAGAGAGCGAAAAGGATTTTTTTTATTGCTGTAGAACAGCAGACAGGCTGACGGCCCGCTTAGAATTTAGCAGTTACCGTCGCCTATGGGTATTTGCAACGCCAGTGGCATCGCGAACACGCTGCTGTCCCATAAGGGTACAGGAACTTGGGTCACTAATGCCGGAACACAACACATGGTTATTATGGCGGCATACTTAAGACCGAAGGTGGTCGCCATCCAGACGGGCTTGAGGCCCTACCACGTAGCTAGGGTGGGTTGTTTTGTCGGCTTTTACGACAGGCCGACCCCGGCCGCAGAGGTTAGTATTCTTTCTCCGCCCCTGCACGGTTAAAAAGGATATAGTCAACGTGTTACTTTCTTGTTTGTTATATATTTTCTTTATTTGTTTATTGCTGTTGAAAAATGATAGGCTGATGGCCCACTTAATAGTAGCATTTACCGTTGCCTACGGACGTTTGCGACGCTAGGGGCAACGCGAATACGCTGTTGTTCGCATAGGGGTAATTGAACCCGACTCACTGATACCGAAACACAACACAATGTTGTTATAGGCGGCATACTTATAGAGCAACGGTAGTTGTCATCCAGAGGGGCTTGTGGCCGTACCACGTAGCTAGATTTGTTTTGTCGCCTTTTACGACAGGCCGAGTCCAGCCGTAAGCGTTAGTATTCTTACTCCGTCCTTGAACGGAAAAAATGTACATCCATGTATATACGTTAAATGATAAAGCATGACGTATCATTCGCATTCAATATCAAAGAAAACGGTTCATTCGCTTATATGATTTGCTTTTTATTATAATAAGTTTCAACTGTCGACAGTTTTCTCAACTACCTGGGTTGTTTTTTCAATGTAAACATTTCTAAACTATGATGTGTGTATATACCTAATTTAGCTAAAACACGTAGCAATGCAGCACTTTTCGAATACATAGTACTAATATCTATATAAATAAAATGATAGGGGTCTGCAGTTGTGCGCGCATCACGGCAAAACTGGATAGATTTCAATTATCTTGACCACCCTTACTAAAACTACATTTGGTAAGGGTGGTCAAGTTCAATCAATCTACACTGATTTTCAAAAAGCGTTCGACAAAGTAACCATTATTTACACGATAACTACTAAATTATAAGCAGGCCTTCAGCCTGTCTGCTGTCCTACAGCAATAAAAAATACTAGTCCGTTTAATTGTCCTGTCACTTATCGATGACCGTGATATTATTATATTAAGGGGAATTTTTAATTGCACCTCTAATTAAAATTCAAGCAAACTAAATCTCCCGGCTAATTAACCCACTGCATATCAGATAAATGACTGCGTAACGCATTAACTACTTGATTACCTAAACATAGTTTATTAAAACACATATAAAATTAATCAAAATCAGATGGCCTTTTTTATCTAATTTACAACGAAAATCTAGCTGAAACCACAGATATACAGATTTTAAGACAAAATTACTCATCGTATAACAAAAATACCGATTTGCACACTAAATTAACCATCTTACAACGGAATTTCCAAAATCATTTTCTAAAACTACATAACAGGTAATGTATGTTTACATTATTTGAACACCATGTAGCAAATTCTGTTAAAACTGTTTTTATAAATTGAAGGTGTTGTATAAAATCCGACCGTATATATCCCAAAGTCTAAGAATACAATTAGTCGAATCATTAATACTTTCCCAATTAAACTATTCAGACATGGTGTTCGGACCTCGTTTACTTTCAAAATCCCAGAGACTAATTCAGCGAGTACAGAATGCATGTGCTCGGTTTTGTTTTGATATACCATACAGAGGTCATGTCACACCTTTTTTGAACAGTTGCTCAATGTTGAAAATGAAGCATCGGCGTAAGTTGCACTTGGCATGTCTGTTGTTTGGGGTTATTAAGAATAAAGATCCTATGTATCTCTATAGCAAGCTTGAATGGAGAGGCGCCCAGAGGTCTGCAAATGTCCGTCAGTGTGCTGTACAGCTCGCTGCCGCATTAAACCATACCACAGCTTTTAGGGGTAGCTTTAAGTACTCAGCTACTAAATGTTGGAATAATATTCCTCCTCCTATAAGAAAAGTGTCTAGCATGTATGGTTTTAAAACTAAACTGAAATCATTTATGTTTGAACACCAAAAGAGGCAGGCAAACCTGGCAATAGATACAAGTGCTCTGTAATATAGTATTTTTAAATTATGTCTTAATATTTTAATAATTATCTTTTGTGTAGCTGAGTAGTTGTTGTAATTAAATTAGTCAATGTTTTTATCAATATCTTTATATTCTTAGCGTGTTTACTCATTTTTTCGTATTTTTGTTTATTTCTTCTTATAATCTTTTAACACTTCAGTTGATGTTTTCTGTCTGATTTTTTTTTTCTTTATTATTTATGATACTAATATTTTTTGTATTCCTTAATATTTAGTACATATAAATGTTTGGTTATTGTTAATAAATTACTAATAATTAAATTGCTTATTGTTAATAAACGTGATATAAATAATTGTTATATCGTCACTTCAAGGGTCCTAACGGAAGATCAGCGCAGGATGCTCTTTAAACAGCTCCTTGCATTGCTGAGTTAGGCACCTTTTTAGGGCTAAGACAAATGTGTTAGTGATTTCTTAATGTATATTTTTTTGTTATAGTTTTAAGCTCTAAATAAATTATTTTTCTTTCTTTCTTTCTTTCTTTCTTTCTTATCAAATTACATTCCACGAATTTATTACTCGTGTAGCTAAAATCCCTATCACCCAACTTTACTTCTTTTTGTTCATCTGTTTTATTGAAAAAGTGTTTGGGCGCACTGTTATTGGCGGCGGTCGCGCGAACCAACGCGCTCAACGCTCGCCCTAGTCGCACCGAGCTCGGTCTCGGAGAGCTGCAGGCTTGGTTAATAGGAAATTCTGAGGCACCTGATGATGAACATAAACAACCCTATGTCAGTTGCTACCATGTGTACGAGAGCGAAACTCCGACTTTTCGATTTGCGATCTCCACAAAGTCTCTTCTAAAGTTAACTACATTAGCCACAAATATTCACGCAGACGCTACTTATAAACTGATCTGGTAAGGTTTTCCCATACTATTAGTCGGTACTGCTGATAAAACTAAGAAGTTTCATCCTCTTTGTCTGGCTGTTTCTACTTCTGAACGAAAACAAAATTTCCAAATGTTGTTTGAAGCTCTTCGCAACAGCGCTTTCTTCCTTTACACATACTCTTTACAACCAAAAGCAACAATTAGCGACGCGGCTACGAGCATAAAAAATGCATTTAAAGAAGTATTTGGTGAACAATCTACTGTAAAAATGTGCTCAGCCCATGCAAAAAAAAAAAAACCATTTTGACCAATGTAGAAAAATTAGTATACAAAAAAAGTAGAAGACTTTATTACAGAATATTGATGTGTTATACTCTGCTACATCTCCAGATATGTTCAAGTCTGCATTAGCAGCTTTTCTCATAAAGTATGCCGACCAAAGAGACTTCATAACTTACTTCAAAAAAGAGTGGGTATGTCAAAATCCGAATTGGTATCTTGGCCCTTCAAAAGGATCTCCTGTTATAAATAAGCTGCTTTCGCATATTGGACGGTTGAATTGCCCATAAACAAAGATAAATGGAAAAATGGTGACTGTAATTGTCTGCATTTTTTCAAACACTACATTTGCAAACATATCATCGGACTTGCTATCAGGTTGAAATATGAGTCGTATAGAAACAAAAACAGCAATCTGACATTTCACCAATTAGTGGTAATTAAGAAAAAACATATCAGTATATTGCTGTATTTGATACTAAATTAGTTTTTTGAGTCGAATTTTTGGTTAGAATTTACTGTTTTTGATATGAAGTTATTAAATGGGCAAAGAATATTCTAATGGAACAGTGCTGCCCAATATATAACTTGATTTTCACCAAAATGACAGATTGCTGTTTTTGTTTCTATACGACTCATATGTCACACCGCCTGTAGCAGCTAAAAACATGCCCATCGGCATAAAGCGAAAACGCGGACGTCCAACAAAAGACACAAGACCCGCCCTAATCATACAATAACAAAAATTGGTTAAAAATCACTACCTATCTTTAGTGTAACAACAAAACATATATTTATTTATGTATTCTACAAATATAGATATTTAAGTATGTTTATCTATTTATTTATTATATTTTATATATATATATTATTGAATTTTATGTATATTATCTATTTATTATGTAAATAAAATATAATTATTATTTATTACCATACCTCCCTTCCACATCAATGTAACACCAATAATGTTCTATAGCCCGGGTTGCCTGGAAGAGATCGCTCTGTAGCGATAAGGCCGCCCATTGTAAGTCAAGTACTCATTGATTGTGTAAATAAGTTTCATTGTGTTTATATAATTGGTTTACAATAAAGTGTTATCTATCTATCTATCTATCTATCTAAGAAGATTTTTTTATGTTGTGATTGATTTGTTAAAAAAAACTGAGTTACCTTACTGTTTTGCAATTGTTAGTGTATATTAAGATTACACTTAGTTGATTTTTTGTACGCTTTAATTAGATAATATGACATTAACTGGTGTTTCATTTAGAATAACTCATGTTCTTAACAGTTTAATAGGTGATGGATTTAAAAAAAATAGATTTAAATACTTTGTTGCACACACAGAATTATCAGTTTTACTTTTAGGTAATAGATAATCATTCAGTAAAACAGTTTAGCTTTATAGATCAAAAAGTATATTAGATTTGATTTATTTGATGAGCAAATTTAGTGTGCAATTCAGTATTTTTGGTGGTAATTTCGAATATTTGAATAGAAAAAATTGGATTTACAGTTGTAGGATTAAATACTACCCTTATATTAATACAGACAAAAATTTTTTTACAGAACTTTGCAACTTTTTAACTTGTAGCATTATTTTTGTATTTAATAAATTTTTATTTCATTTTTTACAGGACCGAGTGCTAAACATCACCAGCCAAATCATGGATCAAGTGCTGGGCGACGAACGAGTGGCTAGGGGGTTTCGTGTCAAATTTCCTGAAGACGTGTTGCAGGATAATCTGGCTGGCCAACTGTGGTTCGGCGCCGAGGTAATTATGTTATGAAATAGTCTTTAATTAGCTACGACTGGATAAATTATTTTAGCCAAAAAGAAGAATAGAATATATTATTGCACACAGAAAAAAATAATTAAGGCATAGAATTAGCTATTTAAACTAAACAAAGTCTCTTTTTTCCTTTTTTCTACATTAGTTTCTATACTGTTTTTATGGCTGTGGAACAGCGGACAGGCTAATGGGCTACTTAATAGTTACCAATTATCGCCGCCTGTGGAAATTTGCGACGCCATGCCACTAGCACCGCTAACACTTTGCCGTCCACGTAGGGGAACTAGAACCTGAGTTACTTATGCTTGAACATAAGGTTATTATTATGACATATTTAGAAGCCAGGGGCGGTTGCCATCTAGACAGACTTGGAGCCCTACCACCTAGATAGGGTTTGGTCGCCTTTTACGGAAGGACGCCCTCGGCCGCAGAGGTCAATATACTCCATTCCTGCACGGAGAGAATTAAAGTTAGTTAATTCAATTGTAATTGATGTAATTTTATTTTGAATGTATAAGGAAAACAACGTTATGATGTTTAAATTAAATATTTCCTATTTCAAGGCAATTTAATTTCGTGATGCGTCACAGCAAACAGTTCGTATTGGCAATATCAAAGGATCGGCAATATCGAGAATTATAGCGGGTATTGTCAGTTGTAGCTACGCCAACATTATCTCTTCTGCTCACGTGTACAATACCCCACAACTGAATATGGCTCATTCCATAGCTAGCTTTAGTGACTTTGAGTTAGCCCAAGTCTATCGTCAGGTGCAGGGGCGGAGTTGGAATACCTAAAACTGGGACCGGGTGCGACCTGTTGTCAAAAGCGACAAAACAATCATTCATGCATTTTAAATATGTTCCTGTTACCATACGGGGACGGTAGCGCGTTAGCGGTGCTCCTGGCTTCGTTAATATCCATGGGCGACGGCAACTACTTACTATGAAGTAGGCCGTAGGCCTGTCTGCTGTTCCACGGCTATAATAAATCAAACTAATACAAACACTATACCTTATACCTTATCCGTTTTACCAAAAAATAAAATGTAAACAAATTGTAAAAAGGGTTTTTTTGATGTCGATTTTACAACAATCAACGTGATATAAAAATTATCATAGCAACTTTTAATTATTTATTAGAAATATCTCCTATATTCTTATTTTTTATATTACTATTCCTTACTTTTAGAAAAAAACATAAATTAATTTTATTTTTACAACTAAGAATGATAAATATAATGTGTATAAAATGTACATATTTGCAACATTAATTGTAATAAATAACTTACATTATAAAGAAACTAAAAAGACAATGTTTCCAAATCTCTTACTGGTTTTATATGCAGGTAATTATAAGTATACTGTTCAACGTACTATTGTCGATTGGAAGGAGTGTTTTATTATTACGGTAGGATTATACCCGCCATGTTTTTATTAACTAATATTTTCAAGTAATAACCTCATAAAACATCTTTGAATGTGCATTCGGTTGACAAAAAAGTTTGAGAAGCATTGGTTTGTTTGTTTACATTTTATTTTTTGTTAAAGTGGATAGAGATATAGTTGCAAATTCATTTGGGTGTTTTTTTAGAATGCGTTCTCAGAATATCCCAAATATTTCATGTTCTTCTTTCTGCCCTTATCCCACATTATATAGGGTCGGCACAACATGTTCTCTTCTTCCACTCTTCTCTGTTAGCCGTCATCTTAACATTCATAGCCTTTTTCACCATATTATTGTTTTACGCAATCCACCCATCTTCTCTTTGACCTACCTCTCGTCCTGTATCCACTCTGATTTTTAGCATTTGCCTTGTTATATCGCATTCCTCCCTTCACATGACATGGCCAAACCACGCTAATCTGTTACTTTTCTGATTTTCAGTAACTGGCGTTCCTACTATAATAACTCCATACATCCATCTCATGTTATTCGTATCATTAATTGCCAAACCTTTGACGTTCCAGTGCCTCGCAGCCGGTTCCTCGATAATGAATCGAGAGGAGGAATCAGCCGCGATGCGCCCCCTCGCGAAGGCGCTTACCCGCAGCCTCGAAACCGTTCGCTCCCTTCTCCGGGAACAGTGCCTCAGACCACGGGGCCTTGCGTTGTCCCAACAAGATGACATGCTACACGAGAGCTTGAGAATATTCGACAGGTCAGGTGGTTTTTTTTATACTTGGATCTTATAGTATTGAACCTAAGTGTTTTGTTAGTAAAAGTGGTTTCCATATTAAAAAAAAATGTCTGTCGTTCACCATTGTCTTTAAATTTTATTCTTAAAAAAATAAAAAAAAATGTTCCGTGCGTATTCTTATATATTCGTCCATAGGTTTCGGAAACGTTTGATAGAGGTTATCCGTGACCAAAAAGCTGGTGTGTATTTCGGGCAGTGTTACCCGTGATGTGTTGTTAATAAAGCCAGTATTTTGGGGTACTTTATTGTCTGCCAGATCTGAGACTTATATTTTGTATAATAAAGATATCTTTGATTATTTTATTTATTTTTGGGTATACATATATTTCATTTAAGTTTCGTAATAAAAATCCAATTATATATTATATTCCAGTAAATCCTTTATAAATATATTTTTTCCCCCTCACGTCTTGTTTTTCATTATTTTTTTAACGCTTAGTTCCTACGCTTTATACTATAAAGCTTCGCTTCTTTCAGGCGTCCATAGATGGCACTGTTATTTTATAAATATCAAAGTAACTCTGTCTGTTATGTTTTCACGCCTAAACCATTGAATCAATTTTGATGAATTTCGGTATAGAGATAAATTGGACAAACGCTAATTTTTGTCGCGAAAATAAAACTTGAAGGGGGCTAAAATAGGGGTAAACGTAATTAAGTTCTGGTTTTTTTTATTTATATGCCAGAACAACGTTTGCCTGGTCAGTTAGTATACATATCGACGGTTAAAAGGAGATACGGTATAAGCGCCAAAAAATGAAATGTTCAGGAGAGTCGTTCAAAGTTGTGAATTTTAGAAAAACTGACGTATCTCTGTTATTCATTAACGTATCGTGAAAATTGAAACAGTTATAAAATGAGAAAAAAATGGGGCAGTTACCGGTATTGTCAGTTTTAATGATTTGACGCTATTTATAGTGGTTTTTGTCGCTTATAACAATAACTTTTAATTTTCCAATGAAGAAATATGGCATAAGAGACAAATGACAAAATAAGATATTAAAGGATAAGAAGCCTAAACAACACACTGATTTCTCACATCGCAAGGTATAAGGGGTATGAGAGACTAGACAATTCAATAAGTGTTATAGGAAAAGAAGGATAAGTTACTTTTCACAGTGGTTGTATAATAGATAATAGAACACAAGTAACAGTCGACTTTCACAAAAAACCAGAATTATAAGACATTAGTGACACACAATGTCGCTTGAAATTACAGGAAAAGAGGATAATCAACATCTGGCATTGCGTGAGTCTATAGAAATATGGATGAAAAGACATCCCAGAAATAATGAAGTAGCGCAACCAACACAATCTCGTTTAAGTAATTCTAATTAACACTAAATTATGGTAGATTTAAAAGATGATAGTTCGTTTTTCATGTCACCTTATCACTAACAAAAAATAACATATTTGTTAATATTCAAGAAAAATCAAGGCTAGAGTTGGTAGGTATCAACCTACTAATACTACTAATTTTTAGAAACAATAATACTTAATCTAGTAGGTAGGTATCTAACTTAAGAATAAATTAAGAAAACTTCGTAATGTTAGACATTTAAAAAAGTAACAAACATTATAGAAAATAATAAAAACCTTCGCAACTTAAGACTTATTTGGTACAAAATAACGTGGTGCCTATGTCAAACAACAACGTTCAAGAAACATACGAATAAAGGAATAAAAATTATTATTTTTACTTAGAACTAAGTATTTTTACATTTTTAAGCATCCATTCCAAATAAAAATACAAAGTATTATCTAAATAATCAGTCAAAAAGCGAATGAAGTGGAGACATATAAGTACTATCAATAACAATTACCTGTATTAGTACAGGAACTACTAAAGGAACAAAATGTTTAGTATATCGATAAAAATGCAGCACAAATACAGATTGTTATCAAATTGTTATCAGATTGAAGACAAAAATTGTTATCAATAGTGACAATTTTATGTGTAAATTTCACTTTATATTCCAGTCTTTTATGAATCTCAGTTTAAAAAATAGTTAACTTATTAATTGGCTCTCCTATTTTGAAATTTTCTTGTTTTGCAGAAATTGGTTGGTACATACTTAGTATATCACATTGAACAAGACAGTCTTAGATCAATTATTATCATTGCTAATAATTTCTTACTTTATAGCTATCGAGATCAACATTAGAAATCACAAGTCATTCTTAATATTAGTAATCACAACTCTTTCTTAATTATTCTTGATTCGAAACCTACTATCTAAATATTCTTAGAAAAATAATCATCTTCGATATCAGATTCGGCCAAACAGTCTTTTACCTTTTTGCTGAAAGTTAAACCAAAATACTCTGCCTGAAACTGTTGAGGTATAACTTTGTCCAAACATAATTTCATTAAATCTTTGTGCTTACTCTCAGAAATTTTCAGGGGCGTAGGATAGCAGTCCGGTAGATCAAGAAATTTCATTTTTGATACGATTTCAATACGATGCTCGGGTGCCTCCAGGTCTATCGAGTGTTTGACCGTTGCTGATGTGCGGTTCTTTTTAAAAGTAGCGACTCGTATTTTACTAATCTTGCCGACAAGATTACCCACGAAGTATTTGTCAGCGAGAAGATCCCATCTCTTAAAGTCTGTGTGATTTAACTTCTCTACATCAAAAGGCTTTGGATTTTGTCTTGCCATCTGAAACACTGTATACCATTGCGATGGAGCCCAGATAGTGGTATTTTTAACTTGATTTTCAATTGTTGCGTGTGAAGAATCTACTGTCATATAAGAGTGGCCGGTGACTAAACAATTAATTTGAATAGATTCAATGTTTTCGCAACGTTGAACAATTTCGTTGAGCATTGCCAGAACAATTTTGTTACGGTTCTGACCGGGACAACAGTCACAATATAGAAGAAGTCGTTTGATGTTCCCACGTTCGTCAAGGTCAGTTATATATTTCCTCAAAATGGTAGCCATTTCATTAGCACCGCGGTTACCCTGGTTTTCGTCCCAATAGTAGCAGAAGACATTTCGTGTACTGTTTTCGTATACAACTGCGTTATAAACGCTAAGCTTTCGGGAGTAAAATAACAACATACTGTCACCGTATGGTGTATTAAGTACTTTCTGCAAGTCGAAACTTATACAAATATTAGCTGGATCTGTTTTATGAATACTTTTGTGCTTCTTGTAGCAGTTGTATGTATGTTCTTTTTCAACAAGGTGTTCTTCGTGTGCTATTCTTTCTTTGGATGTAGGGTCAGACAGATTCTCAAAACAAGTGCATTTGAGGCATTTGTCCTTTTTGGGAACATGGAAAGTTATATTAAAGTTATCTTTGAATATTTTCTGGAAAATGCATTCTGAAACAAAATTCAGTCCTTGGAAACTACGATGTTCTTTATACTCTCTATGCAAATTAGCTAAATTTTTGTACTCAGCTGGAAGGTATACTCGGGTACTGTCCTTCCTACAGTAATGTGAAGGCACCGCGGGTAATGATTTAATGTAATTTTCAACCGCCATTAAATCATCATTACTGGTTTTATTAGGCGGTACACTTTTACCTCTTTGCGATTCCTTGGCACTGCCAAGTTGATCAGCAGTTGAAACCGTGTAAAAGATATATTTGTGTGTGACGTCAAGTGTATGGCATAAGAATTGCAGACAGACTTGTCTATGACTTTCACCATCTGTTATATTATATTTGTACGTTGTGTTGCGTTTTTCTGAGTCCTTGCTCCTTTTTCTCTTAATACTAGTTTTTTGAGTTAGGTTTACGATCCAATCCTTTTTTTCTGCTCTGTTAGGCTCCAAAAATGGTTAAAAATGCTAAGTCTCCTTTCTTCTGTAATACCGCCGCAGTTGTGCCCACATTTTTTACTAACGCAGGGGTTTGGTTGACCTTTTTTTTCTTCACAGACTTTTCCATTGGATTTTCCTATTCAAATCCTTATTGTGTATTACAGTATAAGTGACGTATTACTATGATTGTTGAACGTGGAAGTAGGTTATAATCAAGACCATGGTATGTAATTTAATTTAAGTAATAAGGTATTAGCTACAAAACTGTATTTATATTGTAGACGGAAGTAAGAGATAACCAACAGTGTGATATTAAAATAAAATTAGGTAATAGGGTATAACTGACAAAGTAATATGAAAATGAATTTTGGATAAAGGGTACAAGCGCCAAAGCTATGTTCAATTACGAAATAGAAATAGGCTATAAACAACGTTTGTATTTTTTGAGGGAATAGCATAAAAGGCATAAACAACCGAAAACTGGAGACCCCTATGAAGTAAAAAAGCATTACCGACAACAAATCCAGAATAAATATTTTTTGCAGGGGTACAAGCACCTTTATAGACAAAATGACCTGAATTTTCGTCGGTTACTAAAAATATAGCTAGGAAAATGTTTTTTTTTGCTAGGGTATAAACGCCAAAAAAATCATCGTAGAGCTATGGGAGTCAGCGCAATCGAAAGAACGGGAAATTTTGAGTAGGATGGCATTTAAAACAGATTTTTGAACAAAATGTCGCTTATACCCTACTTCCTTTTTACCGTCGATATGTGTATATTTGTCTCAGTAAATTGCCGCCTTTAAATAATCACAGTAATGACTTAATGGTTACGTAAATATTTGCATTTAACTAATACTAATTACTAGAGTGCAAAGGCCACATATTTTTACTTAGAATCGACTAACGACAGAATTTCTCGGCTAACTGCTGGGTCGAAATAAATTCATATTTCATATTTATATAAAAATAAATATTTATTCAGAGCATAATATAATAATAGAAAAAATATTAATAGTTATGTATTAAAATTGTCCTGTGCTCAGTATAGTTGGTTGTAAAAAACAGACGCTGATCTACCGCAAAAGCCAACAAGAGTTACAAGACACATTCAAAATATTTTTTTTTGTGCTGCACTTCATCTCCCAAATAACGGATATTTGATATTTAGATATTTTTTTTTTGTAATTAAGTTTTAAACATAATAATTATTTCTTTAGTTACTATGTTAAATCGGAATTTTAAAAATAGTAATAACCTCGAAGTACCTATTGTTAATATTTTTTATTGCTGTAAAACAGCAGACACGCTCTTGACCCGACTTAATGGTATGCAGTTACCGTCGCCTATGAATTTTTGCGACTCCATGCCGTCCGAGTAGGGGAACTGGAACCTGAATCACTTAGAACCGGAATACAGCACAAGGTTATTATGGTGGCATGCTTAGAGACGTAGAGGTGGTTTCAATACAGACGGGCTTTTGGGGCTTTACCACGTTGCTGCCCCCGGCCCCAGGAGTCAGTATTCTCACTTCGTCCCTCCACGGAGAGAAATATTATAAGTATTATAATATTTCTTATATAAGCATAATTCTAAAACTAATCACAATTTTTAGTCCAATTTTAAAATAAAATTAAAACGTCTGTAGGTTAGCAGCTCAAATAAACTATAATAAATAATAAATCACGTCGGGATCACCGATGTAGGTTAGTAGCTCAAATAAACGCTTAAATAGTTCGTACACTTTATATTTATAATAAATATAGAAATATACTTATTTAAATAATTAAAGCAATAAATAATTTTAACTTGTAGATGACAATGTACGTCAAATAGGACGAGTAATATTTATTTTTGTCGTAATATCGAAAGACATTTGGTAAAACTTTTTTGTAGATATAATTAACATACATTAATGTTACACTACACGTCTTTCTGTACGTTATTTCAGAATAAATTGTTGTATGTTTATAAAATGTAAATAACTCAATCTCGTGTCTATTAGTAGATTGTTCGCCGAGTTCGAGTTGTGCTACGTGAGCGCGATGGTGAACGTTAAGACCCCCCACGAGTTCGAAGCGCAACAGCTCATATGCGTCCTCTACTCTGAGAGCCTCCGGCGAGCTCTCAACCAGAAATTGCTCACTCAGGAACAGGTCAGTTTGCCTTACTTCTTAGTTATTATTATTATTATCATAACAGCATATCTCTCTCCTGCTGCTAGGCTTCGGACCCCTCCTATAAAGAACTGACAGTGTACCCGTCACGCTTGTCCAAGGTGGTTTGGCGGGTTACACGCTGGTGATATCGGTATGCAGGTTTCCTCATGATGTTTTCCTTTACGCCCGCGACTCCGTCCGCGTGGAATAGTGACTGGGCAGCATTTTTTGGATATATCTTTTGGTTTATTGTGGATTACAAACCCTGTAAACCATTAAATATAAATAAATGAAACATGTCAGTCCAGTCAGTGTTATCGAATGCAACTGTTACGCCATGCGCCTCCGGAATACTTGCGTTCGAACCTACAAACCCAGCTTAAGCTAAACCCTATTTCATATGATTGATGATATAAATTTGAGGTCAACTTAAATTGGAAATCCAAAATTTCCGAAACTGATCATTTTTAGCTAAAACTATTTTTTTTTTTCTAAAATAAAAGCCTAATTTACTCTTTGTTACATCAGCTATCTGCTAGTGAAAATCCCGTCAAAATCGGTCCAGCCATTTCGGAGATTAGTCGGAACAAACAGAAAGACAGACAAAAATTGTAAAAAATGTGGTTTTGGTATATGTACCGTGTATACATCTAAATGCACTTAGTAAAAAGCCGTTATTTTAATATTACAAACAGACACTGTAATTTTATTTATTTGTATAGATATACATATTCATGCCATTGCGAGATTCGAACCCGGCAATTTTAGATTTGTCTACGAGTATATACTAATATACTTGTTATAAAGTTAAAGTTTATCGTGTCTCTTATCGTCGATGTCCTTGGGTGACACTTTTTTTTTAAAGATAAAGGCATTAGACGACTGTTTTTTTTACAAACGAATCCCATCTTTTTGTCCAAAATCATTACATTATGTTTTATCTATGAATTAGAAAAATGAACTTATATGTCCTATAATGATTCCCTAGAAAAGCGATGGGGTAGTTATATTTTTAATCTTTGGTGTGAACGTGACTGCATAAAACTACATTTTTGGAGGAAAAATTGGGATGTTATTACGGAGTCACTATTATTTGTATTTATTTAAAACTCCCCACAAAAACACTTTGTTCGGCACAAATGTTGACATATTTAATCAATTGTAAACTATTGTTGATTACGATTCAAAGAGAGGTTATGTACAGCAAATGACGTTCATTGATAGCTGTTTCAAGATGAATACATTGCTGTCGGTGACAATGAAATACTGTCCTACCTACGCCATCTCTCGTACACTTAATAGTACGAGTATAGTAGTTAAAAGCATTACAATTGAATGTTTTGAATCTGCTCTGACTACAAAGTTAACCAACTAAACAGAAAATGGTATGATAATGATATTGATTACGTATGCAGGTGGATTCATACGACCCGGCTCTGATGTTCGCTGTGCCCCGCCTGGCTATAGTCAGCGGTCTGCTCATATACTCCAGTGGCCCACTGAGTATAGACAAACCACCTGGTGAGTTTCATTTGTAGATTAGCTTAGTTTTTATCTTATTTATATTATTTATGAAAGACGAAAGAGAAACGTTTTAAAAATAGCTATCCACAATTGAGGCGTGTAGTTGCAAAACCCGCTAAAAAGTTTTTGGGAAAAATGTCGATATATCGTTTTAAAACACTCTATATTCTATATATTCCAATATCCAACCATTTATTTTGACTTTCGAATCAAATGCCACTAAATCAGCATGTGTTTAGTTCAATTTAAGAGTTTAAAAAAATATTGCTATAGCAGGTTTTGCAACTATACGCCTCAATTGTCAAAATATTGCAAACAGATTAACAAAGATTATCTTCGTGGCAGTGGCGAACTGTTGTAAAAGGCCACAAAACAACTCTAGCTAGGTGGTTGGGCTCCTAGCCCATCTAAATGATAACCAGCCCCGGTGCTGCTGCCAAAATAACTGTTGTGTTCCGGCTTAAGTGACCAGGTCTCAGTACCTCACCGTGGACGGCAACGCGTTAACGGTATCTCTGGCGTCGTAAACATCCATAGGTGACGATAACTGCGTGAGCCTTTACGCTGTTCTACATTAATTAAAAAAAATTAAAAACGGTAAAAATAACAGTTAGCGTATTGTTAAAAAAGTTTTATTAATTATAATCCTTTTTCACCGATTTTTATCCGTGCAGGGGCGGAGAAAGAATACTAACCTCTGCGGCCGGGGTCGGCCTGTCGTAAAAGGCGACTAAACAACCCACCCTAGCTACGTGGTAGGGCCTCAAGCCCGTCTGGATGGCGACCACCTTTGGTCTTAAGTATGCCGCCATAATAACCTTGTGTTGTGTTCCGGCATTAGTGACCTAAGTTCCTGTACCTTTATGGGACAGCAGCGTGTTCGCGATGCCACTGGTGTTGCAAACATCCATAGGCGATGGTAACTGCTAAATTTTAAGCGGGCCGTTAGCCTGTCTGCTGTCCTACAGCAATAAAAAAAATTATTGTGTTATAATTGCAGAGCAAATGTCAGACATGTTCCGTCCGTTTCGCACTCTATTGCACAAAATCCGCTCTCTCCTCTGGACATTGGACCGGCGCGAGTTGATGGCTCTGGAAAGATTGCTTTGTACCAATGAGGATTCCACTAGTCTTGCCAGTTTGGATTTCCCTGCTGGTATGTTGTTTCGCTGAATTAATACTTTTATTATACACCGATTATTATCATTATATGAAACGTTTAGTGTATTTTTTCTCATAGTTGAAGGCTTTTTGTATTTTAAAATGAATTCGCTTACATAAATACTTTTATGTACGTAAGCAAGATACGATAGTTATTGGTAATATATTTAGGAAGTTTCTGACATCTATCACTCAGACCAGATTCAAGGAGACGACGAGATTAGATACCTGCTTATGAAAAAAAAAAGAATTTCTTCATAAATTAAAAATTCTTCACTTTATTTCGAGCCCATAATATTCTAAATTCAATCATCTTTTCGTTATTGTTTTACAAGATATCTTTATTTGTAATTAAAATATATTAATAAATTATAATTATTAAACAGAATCTGAACAAACAAACGACACATGCCCATATCCCGATATTGGAGAGTTTGTATCGAGATTTTATGCTGACCACGCCCACTGCAGAGATTTATACACTCAACAAAGGTATTTAATTTTTTACTTATAACGTAAACTGTTAATGTGGTATGTCTTCATTGTTCGAATTTTAAAAATAGAATGCAAATTCGTTAAAAGACTTATTTTACTTAAAAATGCGCGTGTGCATGTGTATGTGTGTGGACACAAATTGACATAATCTTCATGCTGTTCAGCGGTTTTCGTATAATGAAACTACAAACTATTACAAGTAGCAGAGGGACGTTAATTTTTCGTTATATTCTATGATAATAAGGCCGCAACTCGCTTTGGAGGTGTCGTTTGATTATAAACTATAAAAATTATTCAACAGTTATAGATTACCTTCCCATATCTCAGTTTTCCTATCAGTTCTAATATATTACATTCTTCCGAAAATATTTAGTCCAGACAGACGGAATATTACTTATCTTATTATTATTTTATAAAAAGTATAGCATATTTAAAAAAAGGGCTCTTTGAATAAATTTAAATTGTGTATAATATCTTTTTTTTTATATGTATATTTGGCTCTATGTGATGACAAAATTCCAGACCACTGTCTTAAAAGATTTATTTGATACAACCATATTACTACTATTAGTAGATTTTGCAGTATGTATGGTTATTTTTAATAATTACAGCTCCAGTGAACCGATAGTAGCAGAAAGTGACTATTTACCCGACAATATAGAAGTAATGACTCCCATTATAGATGGACTAAGACGATTAAGTGAAGATGTAGAGACAACAAATAACCAAGAAACGGACCACGAAGAAAAAAAACTTGTATCTTCGGACTCTACAAGTTCAGACACATTCCAAAGTGATATCGATAAAACTAAAAGCATCGATATAGAAAAGAATCAAGACTCTCATCACTATTCGGATACTAGTACAGACACATTCCAGAGTGATATTAATGCGAATAATATAGATGAAAACAAAAAAGATTCCCGAAACTTTTTAACTGATAGTACAGACACATTCCAAAGTGATGTTGATAGAGCAAGAAAATTAAGTAAAGCTGAAAGCAGCGATCTTGCTTCATTAAGAAATTTATCGACAAATGGCCTTTTGATGTTCGATCCTTTGGTTATAAACGCAGTATCCGCATCCACTTCAAACGATAATCGACAAATACCTGATCACGATTTAGTCACATCCCTAAACGAACAAGTAACAGAAATAGCCGATAGATTATCATCGATAGCTGTCAATGACGTCGATATAATCGATCAAACGCACTCGTTTTCAACTAACGATATGCCTACATTAATATCGACAGAATCAGAACCTTACGGGTTTTCCGGTCCACGGAACGAACAGTTAAGCTGCATGCCTTCAACGAGTCACGGTTATTTAATACCGAATGCTATAAGCCACGAACCTGCCGTTTTATCTTCTCTTTCCCACAATAGCTCAGCAGTGTTTAATCAAGAAGATGAAACGCATGATATAAATAGTGCAATATTAAACGCAGACTTGCCTCTGATTATTCCTGAAAATATCGATGCGGAAATTATGAATACAAACATATCGATAGCTAATGCGAATTTGAGCTCTTTACTACTCACCAATGGTGAATATAGGCGCAATTTTACTGATAATGAACCGGTTGAGGACAACAATAGCTTTCATTCTGCTAAAATGACTTTAGATAAAGAAGACGAGAGGGTCAAATTTATGCTCGGATACGAAAGTGACCATGAATCACCAGTCGATTCGGGAGTTAGCACTGAGAATACTAGTTTAGATAGAACTCCGGATAGTGATCAAGTGACGAAAGACGATTTCGTACAGACTATAAGTGAACCGGATTGTGATAAAACTGTATCAAATGTGATTAATTATGTTGAAGATGGTAGTGTTAAAAATGAAGCTGGTTCATCTAATCTTTTGCCGAACGCTAGTGAGCTAAGTGACATGATTGAAGAGAGAATAGTTTTGCAAGCGTGGGGTGCGAGTATTCCTGACGATGAATATAGAGCTATCGAAGAGGTTATAACAGAGTTACGAAGGCATGGAACAGCGGAAGTTCGACATATAGAGGGAGAGGGACCGTCTAGTGGCGACAGAATAATAATAAAAAATAAAAAGGGTAATACTAAGAGTAAAAAGAGAAAGAGTAAAATGTGGTCGCCGAGAATTGTAATTTTGGATAGGTCTACCCAGAATCGAAGTCCTTTGAGGTTGAATTTGGATCATCTTGTTACCGAAAGGTTAGTATTATTTATTTTTTTACCCACTTTGAACAACCAAAATAAAATTTTTAACCCTTTTCAAGACCTGATGACAATACACAAATTTAATAATTTTTTCCCATAGTCCTTATCAGGATCATCAACCAGGATTAACGCTTTCTTTTCCTTTTGTCGGAAGATGGCAAAATAAATTATAGTTTAAAAAATTTTGTTAATTGAACTAAAAAGTAAAAAATAATTAAATAAAAAATAAATTGTAACGTTTGATATCGAGCCCTCCACGCTTTTTAGAGCATACATTAATTTTCTCATCGGTGATTTTATTCATATGTTAAGAGTTATTTTTTTAGTTTGTTTAATTATAATAATACAAAAAAAGGTTCGTGCTGAGTGTCAATGTGATTTTTATGTTACTTTTGATCTGGACAGAATGAAAAATATAAAAAATGTATGTGACAAATAAAATCTATTTTGTCATCCTTTGTCCAAAAGGTTTATGGGATGCGTATAAGCGTGAGTAAAAGTTCGTATATTATCCCATTTAATATATTTCGAGCGTTACTGTGCGAAGTTAGTGTGCGTACTTCCCCCAGTCGGAGTTTGCCGATGCAGGGAAGCCTCGCTAGTGTTGTTACTCGGTTATCGAGTGGCCCATCACTGCTTTACTACTACATTTTCAAGATGAGAAAGAAGATGTTGATGTTTCATTTTTGTTTGTATAGTACCGTAACTTAAGACTCGCATTATCCACTTTTATGTCGTTGATATAGTTTGATTTTGTAACAAGTTAACAAATTCACATGTTTTATATAGATTTTTTTTATATTTAGTCAATACAGATTAAAAATTATATTAAATAAAATAAAACTTAAACAATTTTTTTTCCTTCGTGCACGGACGGAGTAAGAATACTTACCCCTGCGACAGGGGTTGGCCTGTCATAAAAGGCGACAAAACAACTCTAGCTACGTGGTAGCCTGTCTGGATGGCGACCACCCCTGGGGTATAAGTGTGCCGCCATAATAACGTTGTGTTCCAGCATTTGTGACCCAGGCCCCCACTCTTAAGCGGACAGCAGCGTGTTCGCGATGCGCCTAGCGCCGCAACCATCCATAGACCCTTAGTCTGTCTGTTGCTAAAAAACTAGTTTACATACATCCATTTAATTATATTGTGACAGTTATTAAAAATTGCCCATTGTAATCTGACAATAATAATGACATATTTAAGAGTTAAAATGTTAATACAAAATTAAGCAACCAAATATTTCTATGCCGTATTTGTGACAACATGGACTTACTTCACTTGCTGACACACAAATTGTATGTACACAGAGTTCCTTTGAATATATTTGAGTTTGATTTAATTTTCAGCGACACTCCGTTTGGTACACCAGATTGTACAGACGATGAGCAAATTGCTCTGGCTTTACAGGCTCAGGAATTAGCTGCGAGGCAACAAGCTAGGGGGAAGTTCACGTGAGTTTATTCTCTACTTACCTTTAGTCTTCTCCGTGCCCCATATGGTCGGGGTCGGCCTGTCGTAAATGAAGACAAAACAACCCTAGCTACGTGAGCAGGGCTCCAAGCCCTGCTCACGTAGCTAGGGTATATATATATATATATATATATATATATATATATATATATATATATATATATATATATATATATATATATATATATATATATATATATATATATATATATATATATATATATAACGTGGCAGCACTTACGTGCACTATTTTTTTTCATTGCTGTAGGACAGCAGACAGGTTGACGGCCCGCTTAGAATTTAGTAGTTACCGTCGCCTATGGGTGTTTGCAACGCCAGTGGCATCGCGAACACGCTGCTGTCCCGTAAAGATACAGGAACTTGGGTCACTAATGCCGGAACACAACACAAGGTTATTATGGCGGCATGCTTAAGAACAAAGGTGGTCGCCATCCGGACGGGCTTGAGGCCCTACCACGTAGCTAGGGTGGGTTGTTTTGATGCCTTTACGACCGGCCGACCCCAGCCGCAGAGGTTAGTATTATTTCTCCGCCCCTGTACGAATAGAAGTATGATTTATGGTCAACTCTATGGTATATATGAGATGGTATATATATGAATGTTATTTATATTTATTTTCCTTTTTTAATATTATTATAAAAAGTAATCTAAGCAAAATAATCTACCTATGAAGTGTGTGTGTGTGTGTGTGTGTTTTATTTTTTATTTCACAACTAAATCTTAAATTTAAAACCATTTCAGATCCAGCGAAGACCTAATTCACCGTCTCTTCGTATGCATAGCCGGTGTAGCTGATCAACTGCAGACGAATTTCGCCGCAGATTTGAGAAACATATTGAAATCCGTGTTTTTGATGAACCAATCCCCTGAACCCCCCGAACCTCCCCCTCCGAAAGACACGGAGAAGCCTCCAACAATAGAATACGAAGTGACCGAAGATCAAGTAATACAGAATGGTATGTACTTTTATATTTTGTAGACGATCAACGGTCAATCGTGGCTCAACGGTTAACGCACGTCGGAGTGATTTCCGTCTCGTATCTGTGTGTCTATATTTATATGACATGTATTTATTTACAAAAAAAAAAAATACAGAAGTCATGTCAGTTGTCTAGTACCCATAACGCAAGCGCTCTGCTACTTTAAGACTAGATGGCGCTGAGTGAATTGTCTCTATATATTTATCTATATTTATTAATTTTGATCATCTATAAATGACATCTTTAATATTTTCCACCTTTCATATATAGCTTTAGGGCCACCAGTCAACTTAAGCTCTGAGCTGATGTGTATATAATAATGAAAGTGTGTTTTTCTGCAGAGATTTCTCCTTAAATAAAGAACTGAGCGACGGTCGTCCTTAAAAGTTAAATTTATAATTTATTTGCAAACTAAATGCTTCTGATACAATACTTTTATTCAGTTATTTAATTAAAATTGTTACAAATAAATAAATATGGTAACTTTATAGCTGCTTGAATTAGTTTTAACGAGATACAGGATGTTTCTCATTCATTCGGAGAAATGTCACTCCCGACTATCCCTTTAAGCGGACGCATAGCAATGACCGAAGACGATTTTGCGATCCCGCA
Source organism: Malacosoma neustria (assembly GCA_963693495.1). NCBI lineage: Eukaryota > Metazoa > Arthropoda > Insecta > Lepidoptera > Lasiocampidae > Malacosoma > Malacosoma neustria. Next base: position 7,851,308 of record OY856393.1, read on the forward strand.
CAGGGGTCTAGGTGATGACCAGGGTTTTATTTGGTATACTGCTAGCACACATCCTGGCTATTCTACGAGCCAGGCGATTGGTCGTAGGAACCCTTCATATCCGTCTCGTCTTTCCCGGAGTGTCGACGAGACATTCGTGCCTTATCAATAAGGTGCTGTAGTTTTCTTTAGGTAGGTAGGCCAATGAGGTAGTGCGTTAAGTGTTTATACATACATACATACATATAATCACACCTCTTTCCCGTAGGGGTAGGCAGAGACCACTTCTTTCCACTTGTTACGATCCTTACATACTTGTTTCGCTTCGTCCACTTTCATTATTCCCTTCATACATGCCCTTCGGTTTAGGGTACTCTTGACCTGGCCTTTTTTCAAGACGTCCCCGATTTGGTCTCGAAACGTCCGCCTAGGTCTACCCTTTCCTACACTTCCATTCACACTCGCTTTATACACTTTTTTTATTAAGTGTTTATATTTTTTTTATTTCAGGCAGTTCATACGACAGCGTTTATTCTGCTGAAGAGGTTTACGCGGACAACACATCAGACTCGACACCATCTGATTCCGGTTCAAGGTTAGCGCGGAGGAATACACTGAACAGCTCAATGAGCAACGAACAGACCACAACAGAAGCAAGGAGGATATCGCTTGATAATATACAGGCATCATCAGTGTCAACTGGGGATTTGACGTACAGGTAATTTGAAAGTAATTTAGGTAGGTAAGCTGATGACTTATTTTTGCCAGGTTCATAATTGAATTTATTTGTATAGATTACGATTAGTATTTACCTTAAAGCAAAACTGCGGCAAATCCTTGGCTTTAAAATGTCCTTTTGTATTCAGCCTACCTTTTTTTATATTATATATACTAGGTAGTAATAAAAAAAAAAACGAAATCGTCTAATAATTTCTAGTGTTAGTCAGGAGAAGTTTGAAAGTAGCACCAGTGATTGAGAAGCTGAAAGGTAATAGACAAGCCTGGTATGGACATGTAATGCGAAGAGAAGAATGCCATATAACTAGGAAAATGATAGAAATGAGAGTGTGTGGATATAAAAGGAGAAGTAGACCAAAGAAAAGATGGATGGATTGTGTAAAAGATGATATGGCATAAAAGGTGTGAATATTGGGATGACGACTAACAGAGGAGAGTGGGAGGAGAGAAAGTGTAAAAAAAGAAAGTGTACTCTTGAAGGTGCAAGGGGTTCTCCAATAAATAGATGTTGTTGGAGCTTCGTACAGAGTTCTTCAACGTATATCTTATTGTTACTTGTATTCACGTCAGATCATGGTTTTCATATTTGGCACAATACGTTTATTATTGTTATGTGCAAAATAATTAAGGATAAAAAGATGCTAAGTAAATAAGATAAATAAATGTTAAAGAGAGAGCAAACGTGTGAGCGTGACAAGATGTATGCAAAAACGAGCTGTAAGAGTTAAGAATTAATCATAGCGCGATGCCTCCTACAATCTCATGAATAAACATTTTGATTTTAATGTTTGAAATAATATTTTTAGGGAAGATCGTGTTGAACGTGCACCTGAATGGGTTCCGGACATTTGCGCACCCAATTGTATGAGGTGTCAAGCTCATTTCTCTGCGTTCCGCAGAAGGCACCATTGCAGAAATTGCGGTAAGCATTGTAATACAATATTTGTTAGTAAATAATTTGCTTATAATTGATACACCCATTTTCTTTTGACTTTGACATTTGATAACTTTGACATTTGTACATCAATTATGGCATTGAATACAGCAATATAAAGAAACGGTGTTTGAATGCCTTAATTTTTTAATTGTTACTGATATTATAGGTTAAGCTATATTGGCGACGGTGTTTTGATTCACACTAATGCTTTTCTTGCTATTCGTTTTTAAATGCATTCGCTCATTTATTTCTATAAACAAACAATAAAACAAGTTAAATTGATTTCATTATCATCATATACTAACGTGAACGTATTTGTTAAAATTAATTATGAATTTCGATTAAACTGTGGTTAGATTACACTATATTTTTTTCAAGGTGTTAATTCTTTGCAATACGTTAAAATATTTTAAATAATTGCTTAAATCAATGAGACAGCTCATTATACCTCACCTTAGTGTAAATATGCAAACGTCCATAAGCGACGGTGACCATCAACTGTAGGGTGGGCGGTTTGCCTGTATGCTGATCTATAACAAAAAATTATCTCTAATTATTTTATGTTAATGTAACAATTATTGCTGTAGGACAGCAGACAGGTTGACGTCCCACTTAAAATTTAACAATTACTGTAGCCTATGGGTGTTTGCAACGTCAGTGGCATCGCGAACATACTGCTGCTCCATAAGAGTGCAGGAACTTGGGTCACTAATGCCGGAACACAACACAAGGTTATTATGGCGGCATACTTAAGACCAAAGGTGGTCGCCATCCAGACGGGCTTGAGGCCCTACCATGTAGCTAGGGTGAGTTGTTTTGTTGCTTTTTATGACAGGCTGACCCCGGTCGCATAGGTTTAGTATAGTATTCTTTCTCCGCCCCTGCACGGATAGAACAATATAAGTATTATATATAATTATTTATATTTCATATGTTATAATGATCAACACCACTATTGTCAATTTGGCATTTGTTGGTTAGCACTCGTTCTGCTCGAAGGACCAAAATTTTTGTAGTAATAATTTGTTTTCTACAAAATTTCAGGTAAAGTGTTTTGCGCATCTTGCAGTTCGAATTCTATCCCATTGCCGCGTTACGGGCAGTTAAAGCCGGTGCGGGTTTGCGAGGAGTGTTTTAAGTCTATCGCGAATGACTGTAGACCGCATACTTCAAACCATCGGTGAAATTTAACCAATATGTACAGTCTACAAAAAATGTCTTGCTAGACGTTCGTCTAATGTAATTTGAAAGAGAGAGAGAGAGTGTTCACTCTAATGTAATTTGAAATTTATTTTAATACAGTTAAAAACGTTTATAGTGACATTGTTTAGAACAACAGATCGGCTATATTATAAAATAATATAAAATAAAACTGGGATAATTAACACAGAGCCATCTAGTCCCACAATAAGTAGCATAGCACTTGTGTTATGCGTAATAGACAATTGAAACGTAATACATTTGTACTTTTCTTTCGTAAATACATATTAAACATACAACACCTAGACGCGAGAAGGGACTCGAATCCGTGACCTCCGCAAGCCTACTGATGTGAGTTTGCCGTTACGCTGCGGGGATCGTCAAGATAGACAGCCTCCGTGGAGCATCTCGGAATGTATGATTCAGTTACAAGTTTGAGGTTCGTTTCGAGAACGGGCTTCTACGTATATGTATTCTCAAGAGAAGCTTATATAGTATTGTGTATCAGTTGTCCAGTATCCATAAAATAAACGCTTTGCTGTTTACTTTCGAACTAGATGGCGTTGTATGTATGATTACAGTAAATTTATATATTATTTATTGTATCATATATTTTTCATTCTATTACATTAAAGCAGTCGTCTGGCAAGTCTAAAAGGGGTTCTTGTACATTGTTTTTGAATCGGTCAAAAACTAAAATGTTATAATATACTACGTAAAAAAATATTTCAAAATTTTATTATATGTTATATAAATATTGTATAAATACTATATGTACATTTTTCACAGGTGATAAAAAAAATCTCGTTTATCGACTAGCTTTGGATATGAAAATAATGATTTCAATAACAAAGTAACCATTTGATAATAATGTCTGTATTATTCCCCTATCTGTCGTCCATTCGATTTTCCATAATAAAACATTACCTTAGAGATATTCGTGTTAATACTGTTATTCCAACTTAAAAAAAATCTTTATTTGAGGTAAACGTTATCAGCGAGAGTTATTTAAAATTTTATTTTTTAAATCAAATTTTAAATATATTTTTTGGATTTTAAATGTTTAATCGATCGATAAAAAACATGGATTATAAAATAGTCAATCCTCATTTTTATGTTAAACACAAAACTCCAAGTAGTTATTGTATTTTAAAATTTGAACAATAAAGTTCCTAATTAAAAAAAAAATTTCCACAGAATTGTCTTTTTATTCTGTGTTTATTTAGATATTTACCTATCATACATACTACCTGTCGTGCGGGGACGCAACAAGCTCGTGTGATCCATACCCACTACAAACCTCCCCGAGGCTCGTCTCCATTGCTCTTTTTGAGGATGTCGGGAAATGGCGCGAACCGATTACCGCCATCCTTACAGGAGTGGGACAAATTTTCCCATTGCTGTTAGGCTTGTAATATTAACGGGGAATTTAATATTTACATTTCAAAATAAATATAAACAAGAATTGTTAACATGGTATTATTTATTTTTTATTATTAAATAATTAAAAAAAAATCAATACTGTGCAATATCTCTCGATGATAACCACGCTTACCCCAATGTTAGTCGTAATTCTAGATTGTTGTTATTATGATAATTTTAAAATGAATAATTATAAGAAATTGATATGTATATTTTTCCATTGATGACTGAATGATAAATATGAATTTTTGTAAGTTTCCAAAACGTATCTAAGGTAGCTCTCTAAATGATATGCGATTTTATTATGTAAATTTTTGATGTCAAACTTTGTTATGTGATTTGAAAAATACGATTAAACGAAAAAACGACAACAAAAAGAGACAAACATAACCTATTTAGCCTGCGAGAGAGTGGGATAGAATACAAGTATAGCGCTTTCTATAATCTTGGTCTCATCTTTGTTCGAGCTTTATACTCTATCCCATTCTCTCGTAAGCTTCTGAAGATTCATTACTTCCGTGTGTGAATTGCACACACACACACACATACACACTTTTTCAGTAAGTAATATTTTTTTATTTTAATGGCTTCGTTGTGTACATAAAATTAGATTGGTAGAATTATATAAAATATAAATCGTGCATATATTCACTAAAGAATTTATAAAAATAGATATACGCGATATATTTTATAACAGAGTGTTTAAATCGATCCATAATCCTTAAAAGGCCCTAAATAGAAAATAAACATCAAAATATTTAAATAATTAGTGGAACTCATAAAGAACTAAATGACAAAACAAATCAGTGCATAGTGTTTCTAATAGAAAAGTGTACATTCTACTAAATGTTTACATACATGTTAAGAATATAAAAAACGATCTGTGGAAGTGAATACAATAAAACAGAACTAAATAAATATAATACAATTAGTGAGAAAACATATGAAATACATTAAATAATATATTAAAGCAATATACCCTCCGCGAGATATTAAAATCTAGGTAGGTAGTAAGCTTTTATTAAAGTAAATAATTTATCAACGCCATCTAGAAACAACTGTAAGTATTGATTAGATACTAGTTGAAAACTTCAATATCACTGCAATTTAACAGCGATCAACAAGTAATTAGCAAACGAGCTAGTTTCTCAAACCTGTTAAGAGAGGGCGGTCCGATTTGTTTACAATGGAGGAAATCAAACTTATATTAGTAACTATGCAGAAAGAAATGATAGAACATAAAAAAGAAATGCTCGATATGAAAGAAGATATTAAACGTACGATTAACAACAACATTAACGAAAAATTTAAACTTTTAGAACAAAAACACGAAGTACTAGTAAATGAAATCGAAAATCAAAAAAAAAAGCATACACAACTTCGAAAGATTTACCAAAAAGAAAAATATATTGATATTTGGTGTAGAAGAAAATGAAAGAAATTATTTTGACATCGAAAAAAAAGTAATAGATTTAATTAAAATTATGGATGTCAGCTGTGGTCTTAATAGTATAGAATGTGTCAGGAGACTCGGGAAAAAGGGAGATAAGATAAGACCAATCGTAACCACCCTTACCACCATGGGATTAAAGATTTCAATTCTCAAAAATAAAAAAATTACTGAAAGACACTTCATATTACATAAAAGAAGATTATCCTTTGGAAATCTTGAACAAACGTAAGGAACTTCAAAAACAACTTGAAACTGAAAGGGAAGCTGGTAAAAGGGCATTTATTAAATATGATAAAATTATAATATTAAACAATGAAAATAAAACAAATAAAAAAAGAAACTTATCACAGTCCCCGCAAGACTACGAGAGATCCAAAAGTGAGTCAGCGAATAAAAACCAACCGATAAAGAAGATTAAATCTACCCATTTAGAAGATTACTTTGTAAATAAGCACAGGCCAACCCAAATATCCTCCGATTCTAATAACCACCACAGGAAAAATTACTCGCGAGATACACAATAGCAGCTAACCAACAGGAACGATAAACATAATAAGACAGCAAAACCAAACATCCATAAAATAAACAAGAACCAGCTATTTTGTACGGAAAATAAGCTCTCATATAAAAAAATTCAAAAAATAAAATTCTTACAAATTAACATAGACAGAGGAAAACACGCTCATAACATGATGGACAAGACCGCAGCAGATAAAGGTATAGACTTAATCTTAATTAACGAGCCAAATAAAAACCTAATATGCAACCAAGGTCCATGGGTCACAGACTTAAGATTGGATGCAGCAATCAAAATTGTGAATGCGAATCTAATCGTAAATGATTTTAAGCGCGGAAAAGGCTACGTCTGGATGGAACTAAGTAACTATCGAATTTTCTCCTGTTACATATCACCTAATTGCACTACAGAAGAGTTCAATGATTTCTTATCAGACCTTACAGAAGAAATTAAAACTAGTGAATTGGAAATAATAAGTGGGGGAGATTTTAATTCAAAATCTCCAGAATGGGGATCATCTAAGGAAGACCATAGAGGGAAATTAGTGGCGGAATGGCTAGCTGAAAATAATCTCATAGTAATTAACCAGGGAAATGCTCCTACATTTATACGAAATGAACAGAAATCAATAATTGACGTAACGTTTAGCACAGAGAATATTTCCAATCGCTTTACTGATTGGAAAGTTCTGGAAGAAGAATCTTTGAGCCTACATCAATATATAACTTATGAAATAAATACAGGACGGCAGATAGAAAACAAACAAAACATCGCATGTGGTTGGAATATGAGTAAGCTAAACAAGAATAAGTTATTGGAGTCATTTAAAGGTTAAATTTCACAAATAAAAGAAGAATTGCTAGACGCAAATAAGCTAATTAATATCATCACGAATGCTTGTAACTTCAGTATGCCGAGAAAGATGAATAACCTAAAACAAAAAGCTCAGTACTGGTGGACCGAAGAAATAAAAAAGGTCAGAGAGGAATGTATAAGTAAAAGAAGAAAGATGGTGAGGATAAATGGTAAGAATATAAACAAAAGCTTCGAAGAAGCCAAAAATGAATACAAACAAGCGAAGAAACAACTACGAATATTAATAAAAAGAGAAAAAGAAAATTCTTGGAAAAGTCTATGCAAGGAAATTGAGAATGATGTATGGGGAAAAGCGTACAAAATAGTTATGAAAAAAATTAAGCCAAAAACAATAAACATTCTCCCAGAACTAAAAAAAGATGTCATTAAAAATCTTTTTCCGTGTAGACCTCAAATCATCTGGAATATTTTAGATAATAAAGACAATTTCGAAGAGGTAACGGTAGAAGAAATTAAGACAGCATGCAAGAAAATGAAAAATGGCAAGGCACCAGGACCAGATATGATACCAGCTGAGATAATTAAATTAATATCACAATTTTACCCGAGAACGCTAAAAACTGTACTTAACAAGACGTTAAAAGAAGGCGTATTCCCAGCCCCATGGAAGAAATCAAAACTCGTTCTTCTGCCAAAACCAGGGAAACCAGAAACCGAACCAAGTGCATATAGGCCAATATGCCTTTTAGATACCCTAGGTAAATTAATGGAACACATAATAAAAATGAGACTGGACGCAGAACTAAACCGAAAAGGGAATCTCTCTGAAAACCAATTCGGCTTCAGAGAAGGCATGTCAACTATCGATGCAATAAAAAAGGTTCTTGAAAAAGCAGATAAGGAAAGGAAGAAAACTTGCAAAACGAGAGAGTTCTGTGCAATAGTAACAATTGACATAAAAAACGCATTCAATACGGCCTCGTGGAATCAGATCATGCGCGAACTGGAAAGAAAGAAGATATCTCCTTATATATGTCGCATAATAGCCAGCTACTTTACGGATAGAGTTTTAACTACAGAGGACGGTCACGTGACTTCTATCACCTGTGGCGTCCCCCAAGGCTCTGTGTTGGGTCCTCTGCTCTGGAACATCATGTATGACGGCATACTTAGACTTAATGTTCCACAAGGGGTCGAATTAATTGCATATGCAGATGATCTTGCTATCGTATCAACAGGAATAACAGAAGAGACCCTAATGAATAAAACAAACAAAACCTTACAGACAGTGTCAAAATGGATAGAAGAAAATAATTTACAAATGGCAATACAGAAAACAGAAGCAGCGTTACTGATAGGAAGGAAAAAACCGCGAATAGAGGTTAAATTTGAAATTGGCGGGGTTATCATTCGCCCGCAGACAACTATAAAATACTTGGGCGTGTTGTTAGACAAAAACTTAAATTTTGGGCCACACATTAAATGGATTTCGGAAAGAGCAACAACTGCAACATCTGCATTGGCGAGGATCATGCCAAGAATCGGAGGGGCTGGAGAGATTAAAAGAAGAACTTTATCGCTAGTCGCAAATAACATAATGCTCTACGCAGTGCAAATCTGGAGCAGGGGACTGCAATACGCAAAGTACACTAACATATTACTGGCAACACAAAGACGTCTATCTATAAGAATATGCAGGGGTTATAGAACGATTTCAACAGAAAAAAGCATGATCATCGCCAGAACGATTCCAATAACTATTTTGGCCGAAGAAAGAATAAAAACACAAGGAAAGACAGCGAAGGAAAAAAAGAGTTTAAGGAAAGTAAGTGTAGAAATTTGGCAAAAAGAGTGGGAGAAGATTGATCGAGAGGAGAACTGGACAAAGCGACTAATACCAGATGTGAGAAAATGGTATTGGAGAAAATTTGGGGAAATGAATTATTATACGACCCAGGTATTCAGCGGACACGGGAACTTCCAAGACTTCCTACATAAAATAAAAAAAAGTTGACACCGACGCATGCTTATACTGTGGTGAAAAAGAAGATATATTCACTAAAAATACAAAAAAAAAATAGTTTTATAAAAAAAAATGAATGATTTATACTTTACCTCAGAAATTTGTTTTGTAGTTCATTGTCATATTCTAGGCGCCTCTAAATATAGTAAGAAGATATTTATTCTAAAAAGATTATGTTTAAAAAAAATTCGAATTTAAGGGCTGTTCTCTATTTAATGTTATTAAGTTTTCGTAGTTTATCTAAATTTTACAAATTTATTAGGCGATTCCAAACATGTGAAGAGAATGAATGGTACACGTGCTATCTTTTTCACGCGTGGTTTACTGAGACAAGTAACAGCAGACATTATATTTATTGTTGCTATCTCCGTCACACGTTGTATACAGCATCAGTTGGTGTAAAATACTGGTAAATTTATATTTTTTTTAATGAATCTTCTTCTGCCCTTATCTCAGTCGGCAGAACATGTTCTATTGCTTCCACTCTCCTCTATTAGTAGTCATCTGAACATTCACACCTTTGCCATATCATCTCTTACACAATCCATTCATCTTTTATTTGGTCTACCTCTCCTTTTGAATCCATCCATCCACTCTTGTTTCTAGTATTTTCCTTTTAATATATATATTTTTTTAATGAAAATTAGTCAAATTTTAGTGTATTATATGTTGTTGAAGTGAAGTATTTAATCAAATTTTAAATACAAAATATAACTAAGTAAATAAACCGGTTATATACAAGACTGTTTGATTTTCAAGACCGTTGTATTTGGAAAGAATACTTCTCCATTTACGTACGACTATGTGGGTGGAAAAATTACAATCTCACAGATGGAACGATGGAATGATTTTTTATTAGATTATTATTGGTGTCGTTTTAATTTGAAGGAGTAGGAAAGCGGACCCCAGGACGCGATGTGAAAGTTTGTATTCAGTTGCGTAAGAGCAGGAATTATGCCTTCTTGCATTCAAGAATGTTGTGAGAATAAACTCACAAATACATAATTATATATTTTTTAAATACGTTTTATTTTATGAAAACAATTTTACGAAAAAAGAGAATAAAAATTTAAAATATACATACTTATAAATTTGTATTGTGTAATTATTGTTTATAATGAAGAGTTGTTAAATTTTAGGCAGTTTTAAATTTAAATATGATCGTTATAATTTGTATGTGTAAATTTTGTAAATGTTATTAATTTGATTGACGTGATATATGAAAACGTGTTTTGGTGCGTTTGTTTATTTCGTATCGGTTATAAAAATAATACTAGGGTTATACGGTAGTAAAGATCCGTTTACTTATAAAACAGAAAACATTAGAGATTTTTTCAAATCTTTTTAATTTAAATTCTAATGTGTTGTCTCTATTTTTCTACATAGTTTCTGTATTTGTGATAACGTTATAAAAGCTTAGATAATTTAGTTATTGAAACTGCACCAATACCAATGCAAATGGCGTCGTTTGATGAGCAATGAGCATGCCTGTAGTTGGTACGTATGCGCGTTTCATCGTTTGCACAACATTCTATTAGCCGCGACGATTCGGACCTTAGGTTCCGAATAAACCAAGTATAAATATTTTATATTGACTTACAGATGGATTGAAAAAGTTTTGCATCGTTGCATAAAACTCATTTATATAACGAACCTATTTATCATGGCCAACTAGATTCGATGATAAAATATATAAAAAATTAGAATTAAAGGATTGAGGATCGCGTCATAAAAGTTTGTTAATTTCTCTTCGGTTTTTATTTTATAAATGGTTCCTTCATTGTCTTCAAAAATATATTTAAAATTTTGTTGTCTTCTTTCTTTTGTCGACAAACAAAAACAGTAGCGTTGTGTCGTTGACATTCGCATATAGCGAAATTCTCACTAAACGTCTCTTGGATAATGTAAATGAGAAAATTTAAACAACCAAACTAAGTGTATAGTGGATAAAAAAGTTGCAGATATCGACAAAAAAAGTTATTCTCCTTGTATTCATTTTTTTGTTATTTTTATATAGATTTTTTTGTTTTTGTCATTTTTTATCTATAAAATATTTTCTTTCTTTCTTTCTAATGTTGTATTAGGTGTTTATTGTTATAAGCTACATATTGAGATTGACAATTGGACGCCATTTTGAAATTAAATGTAACTGTCAACATTATACTGAAAAAATTAAAGTTTTTAAGTTTTAAATTATTATGTCCAGAACTTTTTTTCGGTCACGAGGATTTTTTTTATTGGCGCCCAACCTGGCGCAAGTTTGGATACGAAGTAAACATTCGCATAGGGTATCATTGTAAGGTATATAGTAGCTACATAATAGCCTTTTGTATTGTAAAACTTAAAATGGATGGTAAGGATTGATATTTTCAATAACGTTGTATTTTTAAGCGATATAATTAAACGTTGCGTATTGTAACCATGTAAATAAATATTATATCAGCTACTATTGGTTTTATTTCGAATCCTTTCATAAAACTCGGTTTTGGTATTTGCCAGGGCTTGTTTATTGCTGAAGAACAGCAGATAAGCTGGCGGCTCATCATAGTATGTACTTACTATGGATGTTTGCGACCTGACTTACTAATGCCGGAACAAAACAAGGTTGTTGCGACCTACTTATAGACCAAGGGTGCTTGCCATCCAGACGGGCTTGAGGCACTACCACGTAGCTAGGGTTGTTTTATCGCAGAGATGTATTAACTCCGCGCCTGTGAGGAGATATGGAGATTAAGAGCATTGCAAACATTTTAAATATCCCCCTGTTGTATATCTAGTACAGACGATGTAGCTTGACAACACTGTGATCCAGGCCGGCGCTAGCCGTCGCCGTGTTTCATGATGTGCATCAGGATTTTGCCCTTTCTCCGTGTCGACCCTAGGATTGAAGGGACGGGGTCGACGCGAAACATCAGGAATGCAAGCGTCAAATTAATTTAAGAACGTATTAAACCTAGCTATTGTCTTTATATTTCTAGCATCGTTATTTTAGTCTGATAATAATTATTGTTTGACGTTTATGCTTCAAAAGTAGATTAACCCTCTCATTTTACAGCCCACTGACCGCATAGTCACGCCAACACATTGTCGTTTAATTTTTCACAAACTAACATGTTGATTATTGTCTCATAAGTACAGTATCTCGCACATGACTACGCATCATTTTAGTCTTTATACTTTTAAATATGTATCTCCTATTTTTCTTTTTACCTTACAATCTTCTTTCGCACACTTCTGTAGGATAACCATGAAACCCAGATTAGGTAAACACCTAAGGGCAAACGGCCTGTCCATGTAGGATGTCGAAAAGAGGAGAGAGGCTTCTTTTCTAGTTCGCTAATAGCAAATAAATAATACCACTAGGTTTTTTATCGAGGTGTTAGTATAGTCACCAAAAACATTTAGTCACGTCTATATTGTTTACTTTCTGTGCCCCATTGCACAAGAAATGAATTATAAAAAATACAGATCCTTTAACTATTAAGTATTATAAATATGAAAGTGAGTTTGTTTGTTTTTTACGCTTTCACGCCTAAACCGCTGTACCTATTTTGATGGATTTCGGTATAGTCATAAATTGGATCTTGGAGAAAGACATTGGCTACTTTTTATTTTTTTATTCTTAAGGCAGAACAGCGTTTGCCGGGTCAACTAGCTATGGAATAAATTAAAAAAATAAAATTTACAAAAACATACAATCAATATGTTCTTAATTTAAAAAAAAACATCAAAAGAAGTTTTAACAACTTTAATTAAAAAAATTTCTTATAAATCCATTAAACATCTGCAATCCAGGTAAATTTTCAGCTTGGTACCAAGGTTTGGTTTTAAGTCTGTTCCACCATTTATGGATGTTACTGTACTTCTTATCAACTGGTACAATACAGTCTAGCGAAGATAGAGTTGTTATACACGATATATCCGCCAAGGTCACGTGATCAGTTGCCAAATATGGTAACTTCAAATATTTGTCCAAAACTTCATAGCATTCAATAATATCATTCCGTTGATCTTGACTTAGTTCCTGACCACGGGCAACAAGGCTATAAATCACTGTTTTCAATTGCTGAAAAAGGATAGAAGCGTCAAAGAAAAGTCGCTGATCGACCATAGCTCGTATTTTCAGGTCTTTAGGGTATAAATTCTCATGTTCTTCGCCACCGTATTTGGACACCAAATATGTGATAATCGCATGACTGTCGGCGATTATGAGGTCATCGTCTTCAAGAACTGGCACAGTGTGGAGCGGGTTTTTTTCTAAATAATCCTTGCTATAATGATCTCTTCTTGGTAGGTTTATTTCTTTAGCAGTGTACTTTAATTTCAGTAGATTTGCAACAATTATAGTAGCACGGGATGGTGGACTCACAATTGTTTTATATAATGTCAATGACATTTTGTGTTACGTAAAACTACTGTTCGTTTATCAATATAATTATCATGATGATAAAATCTTTAAATATGGGTTGGTTCTGTCACATGATATTTGATAACTAGTTTTATTATGATAAATAATGAGTACAGTGCGCATGCGTGTAACATTCGTAAAAATGCACTGACAGCTATTGAAATTTTGGAACCGCGAATTGGTCCATTATCAAAGGCCCATTATCATACTGGTCTTGAAGAGGCTTGCGAACGCGGTGCGTCTCTAAGCTGGCGCGATTATAGAGGATATCGCAGTGGGTTTAATGAGTATACCAGTGACGTATACACCAGGCTAGAGGTGGCGGCGTAAGGGCGATATGAAATCTTCTACCCCTGGAACAGGGGGAGGTTGGAGTGACGAGGCGGACCTTCTTTACTTCGGCGTAAGCTCAAGCGCCGACTAATCCTTGGTGGCGTGGAGTTGGCCACCGGAGCACTCATGGCTACGAGAGCGGCGCGGCATCAAGGCGGAGTATGGGCGCATTGCACAGCCCACACTACTTTGCTGTACGTTTCTCAAGGAGCAGGGTGTACGAAAAGCATTGTCATCTAGAAGTATTTTTCATTAGCTTGTCAAAATTGTGTACCGCTTAAAATACCGGTCGCTACCCAGGGACCCTCAGTACCTACAAAAATCTTACTTTTTGTAGAAGGAAACTTAGTATTGGAATAATTCAATATATCTTTTTTTAAAGTTAAATTATTTTTATTTTATAATAATTATTTTCACAGATAATAGTTGTGTTACAATTTACTTGTGAAAACAAATTACAATCGTTTCAAATACATAAGACAAGAGTTTTTTTGAAGTCAATAAAAAAAATGAAAATAACGCCTCCAGCTGTGGTAAAATTTAAGTTTGTACCAATCATTTTACTAGGTACTCGAAATTTACAATAAAATTTTAAGCATTAATTATTAACTCAAGTCAACCATACAATTTCCATTACATTGAAAACCTTGTCAAATGTTTCGCCGTGTGAGAGTTATGTGTTGTGTAAAAAACGTATATATAGGTTTTATTAAATTTATTATTTTAATGGAGTTTTTTACTTGTAAGTAATCTTCACAATTATGTATGTTATTTTATAATTCTATCGGATGTACCCAGCTCCTATCTAATGTTCCCTATAAATTACGGATTGTGTAGTTTCAATTTGATTTGTTATAGGGAGGACTTTTTTCATCTGATTTGCTGATGACAGTAGTTTGTGAAGATTAGGTAGGGATATTTAAGTTTGGAAGTTTTGTAATTAGGTATATACTACAGTATCTTCTTCTTCGTCGTATTCTTCATTCCTGAAGGTTATGCCCGTCTTGATAAGCCATTACGGAGACGTCGACGAACTGCTTCCACACCACTCTGTCCTCGGCCTGTTTCAGAGCTGCAGGCAAGGTGAGCCCCGTGAGTGAGCCCAGTGGTGGAGTGGAATACTGACTCATGCGGCCGGCGGCGGCTTTTCGTAAAAGGCGTCAAACGAACTCTAGGTAGGGCACCGAGTCTGGTATCTATATCCTCGTCTTGTTTTCATAAGTGACCCAGGTTTCAGTTTCCCTATGCAGACAGCAGTGTGTTAGCGGCGACCCTGGCATCGCAAACATCAGCTTGTTTGCGGTTCTGTTCTGTTAATATTATGTATAATAGTTTGTTACAGCTTTAGAAGAATACGAGATGGTAAAGATGTTACCAAGGACAAAACGTATACGGTAAAATACTTCTTTTATTAAATATTTATTTACTATAAATATTTCTCTTTTATCCTCTTCCTTGAGGCATTCATCATATCTGAGGGTCGTACCCATCTCCTCCCATTATTATATTTTTTCTGGATGATACTTCGCGATCTTCCTCTCTTCTTGATAGCGTGTAACGCATTGGAAACCGTAGTGGTCGTGGGAGTAGGGTGGTGCGTATTTGGTCGAACCAGTACGTCAGACTGCGTCCACGAGGTTTTTGTCAACAAACTTGCCAGTTACTATCAGCTTTTCAAGATTGTTACCGCTTTTTTGGCAATGTGGCCGAAGAACTCAAAAATTATCTTGAGGCAGATGGTAGAAAGCCTAGTTTTAATCTTGAGCTGCTTTAGCGTCTATGTGGTGGCAGTCAGCTAACCTCAAAGTTTATGTCTCAGCACCATAGGTGAAGATCGAAAACACTATCCGTGCAGGGGAGGAGAAAGAATACCAACCTCTGCGGCCGGGGTCGGCCTGTCGTAAAAGGCGACAAAACAACCCACCCCAGCTACGTGGTAGGGCCTCAAGCCCGTCTGGATGGCGACCCCCTTTGGTCTTAAGTATGCCGCCATAATAACCTCGCGTTGTGTTCCGGCATTAGTGACCCAAGTTCCTGTACCCTTATGGGACAGCAGCGTGTTCGCGATGCCACTGGCGTTGCAAACACCCATAGGCGACCGTAACTGCTAAATTCTAAGCGGGCCGTCAGCCTGTCTGCTGTCCTACAGCATAAAAAAAAAAATTCACGCAGCGCCATCTGCATCTGATTCGTGTGATGTACGATAAGGCAAGTACACACGTCCGGTTCCTAGCTAGCGTCACAGACAAGTTCAATGTTGGGGCTGGGCTTACACCAAGAATAGGTTCTTAGCTTATCTGTTCCTCTTGGTGGTATAATTATGCAGTAATATCAGCAATACATGAGGAGGCACCTTGGTGTATACTCTTTGCCGATGCCGCCCCTGCACGTATAAAAATTGTGAATTATCATTGTGTATTGATTTATTTACATGATACTTAAACATTATTAGTTGTGCCCACTTTCTGAATCAATCCTGTTATGTTGAACATTTCTCACGTAAAAAAATACAACTTGGAACAAAGAAACAACAAACAACCTTAATTACATAAAATAATTTATCGGGTTTTCTTTCATGCATTGTTCATTACTTTGTTATGACATACGTTATGAAATTTCTTCGAGACTGGCAGGTCGTTGGTAACCGGGTGGGCCGTTTGCCTGTCTGGAGAACTCCAGCTATAAAAAAAATACACTTATTTAGCAAAATTTTTGAAGTTACGCTTCCTTTAGCGCGTTTGGAAAAAATTATGAGAGTAAAAGTTTTACGATGCGCGCGCACAACGACATATCATTGTGTCAGTTAACTGATAATTAATTATCAGTCAAGTTTCCGGGAATATTCATTAATTCAAAGTAGTTTTTCAAATATTTATAAATCTACACGTGTTTTATATCAGTGGAGATCATAAAAATATATTTATTGGTATTTAAAAAAACATTAACTAAAAAGTGTTTAGAGTTTAGATTTATTTATTTTGCCATATCGTCGGCTTAGTTATTAGAATGCGTAACTCCACAAAATATCGAAGTAAAACTTAAATTTAACTAGATTGCTAGTGAAGTATTTTGTAGCCTATCGAATGGACAATTTCGTATGTTCTAAAAAAAATATGGCTAATTTGTTATGAGTATAATAATTGCCGTGCATAGCAAAAACAAAATTTTTATTTACTCCTGTAAATATTATCCAAATGGAGTAACGCATTCTGATAATTAAGCCAACGGTATGTACAATATAAATTGATATGAAATTGTTTGAAGATGAAATTATATAATTTCAGGTGTACTTTGTAAGGGCAGAGTCATCAAGACAGGAGTACGATGAATGGCTTTGCGGGGGTTCCATCGTAAACAAATGGTTCATAGTGACATCAGCCGCCTGTGTCGAGGATGTAAAACACATGTACGCTATAGCGGGTTATAGGAAAATGGTGCTTTTCGATCAATTGAATCAAGATGCTTGTACTAGGGAAATGAAGAAAAGAGTTATTTATACTTGTGTACCAAAATGTATGTTGGTGCAAATATTATCAACTAGCTGTTACACTCGTTTTTTTACACGATAATATCTATTTTATCATCATCATCCCAGCGTTAAGTCCCGGTTGCAACCAAAACTTTCGTTTTGGTGCCCGGGGTCCGCTTTCCGACTTTTTCTACTCCACTTCGCGCGATCTTCAGCATCCCTCGTAGTGAGTCCATTGGCACGCATATCACCTCTTACGACGTCAAGCCAGCACTTTTTGGGTCTAATATATAATAATATCTATTTTATACCTGGCGTTAAATAGATGGCCATCTTCGCCATGGACGTTAGCAACACCAGAGGCAATTTTATAGCGTCTAAAAAACCTATATCGTACTGCGATAAGAAAACTTTAACGGGAAGTTAATTCCGGTGAAGGAAAACATCGCGAGGAAATCCGTAGGCTGAGATAAGTGGTATGCTTAACCCGTCAATTTGATTTTATTAGGTAATGTAGGAATAATGTCTATTTTCTAAGGAAAGACTTGAATTCAGCAATGGGACGTTGTGGGTTGTTTTTATTATATTATTAATTAAAAATTATCGGTGCAGGGGTGGAGTAAGAATACTACACCTGCGGCAGGAACGGCCTGTGCCGTAAAAGGCGATAAAATGACCCTAGGTTGTAGGGCTCTAAGTTCATCTAGATGTCAACCAGTCCCACTTTTTAAATATGCCACCATAATAATTTTGTGTTGTGGATATTAATGATGCTCAACAATATTCATGAGCGACGGTAACTTCACTGTTAAGAGGGCAGTCAGCCTGTTTCCTTCCCACAGTAATAAATAATAATCTTAAAATCTAAAATAGAAATTTGATTACTTTGCAGCATATGATTTTGATTATGCCAACATTTCGAGATGGGCTACCATAGACATAGCTGCAGTGAAGGTTGAGTCTGAATATAATTTTGAAGATCCAAAATACGAATTAGTTTGTTCTTATAAACCCACTGCGATTGAAGTTAACTATGAACATAAATATCAAGAACCTAGGACTGATGTGTTGATTATGGGATGGGGCCATGCAAGCCGATGGAGATCTGTGATTATTTTTGCATATAATAAAATAGGAAACTCTTCAAACACTTAGGAACATGGGAAACACTTCAAGTCCATTTTAGTGTCTTCTTTTTCAAAGTAAATGTCTAACAGTGACTAAAAGATGTTACAAATATAAGGACTCGGGCCTCTTCCTAAAGAGAATGGACATTATAACCGCCACGCTTGTTCTAGGCGGATTGGCCAGTTTCTTTTACTGTCAGTACGTGGCTTATAACATAAACGTGGGACTAAAAACATATACAACTTTACCATTGTCTCTAAGTTTATCTTCGAGTGAAACAACACACTTTCAAAAGGTGGAATAGACGGAGCTGAATTTAGTTGTTTCAGGAGCCAATGCCACTTGGAACTTATCCTCCAATTCCATATAAGTAGACGATAAAACTGAGTTATTCATAATGTAAACTCAACTAATGAACATTCAATTCAGTCAAAATATTACAGATACAAATAATCTGTTTTGGATTGAACCTACTGAACCAGCCGTGGTAGCTATTTTAACACCACATGCTAACTATTGTTTTAAATATACGATATAACTTTTGAGTACATCCATATGTAATATATAATACAAAATTAAAGCACATATGAACTAAATATAAAAAGTATATATGTAGTATAACAATTGTCTAGTATCAATAATACAAGCGCTATTCAATTTTGGAACTAGATGATATTGTGTAAAATATCTCAATATATTATATTACTAGCAGCCCGTCCCAGCTTCGCACGGGTATTTAACAAAAACTTAAAAATTAAACCCTTCTATTTTTTTTCGGTCTCGGGGAAAAACCTCTCTTGACGGGTTATCCCGGCCCGGGGGGACCGAGGGATATAAGGGACTCCGGAAAAGATGTTCGACCCACTAAAAACCCCGCTGTTCTCCTATCGTCTACGCCCGGGCCCACGGATATATGGCCTGCCGATCTCGTGGCCCGGGCCGGCGCCGGCCCACGCTTTGTCTTAAAGCGGGCCCCTTCTAAAGTGCTGGCGCCAGGGGGTCAGGGTTTCGTCCCCCCGGCGCTCTCTTGTAACAACTCTAGGAGTTGAGGGGGGCTGTGGAACAGCACGCGGCCTTCTCCCTCGCGGCAATAGTGCGGGCGGCGGATCCTCCCCCGAGGAGCCGCCCGCGGCCTTTTTCTACGTCGGCCGGAGATCGTTGCCTGCCCTCCGGCACCGACGACGCGGCCTACGTTGGCGGGAGGGGAGTGCGGTGGCGGACTCCCGCTCCCGTTCCACCGCCTCCCTTTCAGACACTACTGCCTCGCAAAAGGAGGCGACGGCCGTCCATCCAGGATCGCCCCCGACCATGGACAGAACCAGGGCCGGGAGTGACAGGTCCGCGGCCAATTCCGGACGGGACTCGCATCCCCGTCGCGTGCTAGTCAGGCGTGGGTACGACTACCAGACGACACTCCAGAAAAAGCAGAGTCGCCTGACGTCGTAGCCGGCCCAGCAAGACCAACCGACAGCGAGGATGCAATTCCCGCCCCGGGAACACTCTGTGCAGGCGCAGTCGAAATAGGCATGGTTTCGACTACCAAATCAGGTCCCAGGGTAGAACCCGGGACCCCAATCAGTATTCGCAATCATCCCACCGGGGACCACGCCACGAACAGAGAGCTAAGTTGGAAAGGATGTAAGAGGTAGACGGAAAGAAAGGTAGGACTCTGTCGCCTCGAACGGAGAGGGGAGTGAAGCGACGGATGCTCGGGCACCTCGGGTACGCATACCCGTGCACTCCTCGGACAGAGGAGCGCCCCTGAGGGCAAACCCTTCTATTTGCGTCAGGTTACTAAAAAAATAAAATTATAAAGAAAGTTTGAATATTATTATTTCTATGAGCTTTTATTTTAATGATTTTTTTTGTTATTACTTTTTATTTATTTTTCGTTATTTTTTAATAAGTATTCTAATTTTTGTAAAAACCCCAGTGACGCACGCCTACATTGCATAAGGTGCTGCCTAGCTAGCCGAACAGGGTGAGCGGCTACCACGCAACATTTTTCTAATACTTACCTTTTTAAACTCGTGATATCTTTCGAATGGAATATCCGAATTGAATAATTCAAAAAGTTATATAAAGGTATTGAAACAGTTTTGAATATGAAGTAATTTATTTTGATAAGGATTAATACCAAGATCCAAATAAAGAGTCTTTTCTAGGGGCGGCATTTCAATTAAATTTTTAAAATAAAAGAACACTTATTGTGGCATAACTATAATAGTTAGACATATGCTGTCGCGACATTTTTTGTAAATAATGATGTGTTCTGCAAAGTTGTAGTACATTATTTTATTCTATCATCAATAGTTTTCGCAACGCACCCGATTTAAATAATATTTTAGGTAATTTTTTTACACTTTGGGTTACATTATTGAAGTTTTAGTAAGGATCCCTAATTTTTTTGAAAATATAATATAGCCTATGTCACCCGGGGATAGTGTAGCTTCCCAACAATGAAAGAATTTTTTAAATCGGGTCAGTAGTTTCGGAGCCTATTCAAAGCAAACAAACAAACAAACAAACAAACAAACAAACAAACAAACAAACAATCAAATCTTTCCTCTTTATAATAGTAGTATAGATTATAATCTCCTCCTTGCTTGCTCCTCTCATACTTCTAGTTTCGTTCACTCTTCTTTCTTTATCCAATGTATTCTTCCATGGAATGCGCTCCCTCCTGAAATCCGAATGCTGACAAGTCGTGAAACCTATAAACGCAAAGTACGACTACGTCTCCTTAAACAACTGGCAGATTCAAGTTAAATCTCCTGTTTATTTGTTATAATTAGATATATATGTATGTATGTATGTATGTGTAAGTATGTGTATAAATCTATGTATATGTGTATGTATTTATGTGTATGTAAGTTTAAATGTAGTATGTGTAGTATATTGCTTTTATGTGTAATCTTGTTTGATTAACAAACTCCTATTCAATTGTGCACCTACCATGTAAACTATCTCTGCATCACCGCAAGGTAGACTGGCAGAGAATGCCTTAAGGCATTAAGTCCGCCTTGTACTTTAAGCGATAAAGGTTAAATAAATAAATAAATATTATAAAATTAAAACTAAATTTCAGCCTACAGATAAAAATATTTACAACGCCGATTCACTTAAAGTGGCATCAGCTTTGATAGCTCCCAAAAGTGAATGTAAGAAAAATTATGAAAATTTCGATACCATCATCGACAAATATATGATCTGTGTTGAAGGCGATGGGAATATTGATGATAAAGGAGAACTAATTGAAAAGATTAAACCAGTTTTTGCTGACGGATGTATCACATCGGAACAGAATATGAGAGGTGTTTTAGGTAATCCAGTGAGTAAATTATAAACAAATAATATAACATTTATACCAATATTTGCTAAGATATTTGAAAAGGCATCTTCAATTATATGCATTTCTAGATACATTTTGAGTAATGTAACATAATGGTTTTGAGAATAAAAAGTTGCCTACTTTAGCGACATTTAATCTCGTTGATTCTGTAATTGAAAAAGTTAATAATAAAACACTACTTTCTGTTATTTTTTATGATATGACAAAAGCTTTTGACTTTGTTGACCATTACATATTAATTCAAAAATATGAACACTGAGATATATGGGGTCATGCCATATTGTAGTTAAAAAGTTACCTCGAAGACAATAAATATACTGTGATAATTCACAAAGTAAGCAGCAGGACGTTTATGGGTATTAAACAATTGATATACTATTCTTTCTTCTTCAGACTCGGTACGGGAATCAAACCCTTAACTCACGTAGGCGTTCCGTCCCGCGAAAACAGTTGCGCAACAGAGATCGTCAAATATGTCTTCATGAAAATTGTAATCACGTATGCTTCGTGTTGCAACCAGCTTGGATTTTGCCCGGGCTTGTTGGTATCACAAGACAAAACTTCGGCCTTTACCGTCGATATTTCTCTACGTTCCTGTTTCTTGACCTGGAAGGCACAAGATGAAGGTTGGAATGTGCCTCTATGCTCTAGGAGTGGGTTTAGTATCACTATACCGAAAGTATCTACTTTGGAATCTTTTCTGTAATCTAGTAAAAAGCCTTAGTTGATTGTATTGGTCTTCGTCTTCGCCATACAACAACTCACTAGAAAAGTGATGAGAGTAGTTACGGTGTTCCTATAGGTGCCTCACTGGTTCGTCAGCGTTCACATATATTACTCAGAACCCCTCTATAGCACTCAAACTCGCCGTGGCTTTTGACTCTTGATAGTGACGTGACATCTTGATTTGTATGCATAGACACAGGTAAACAAGTATGTTAGGTTAGGTAGGTATGTTATAAAGGCATACCATAGACTTAATCGCATACACTACAGTAGTAATAGTGAAAGAATTTCTAATTTCTGGTTGAATCAGCACGCCTGCATTAATGACAATCTTAATTGTGAAACCAAATATACATATAGTTGTTTTTTTAGTGTGACCCGAAAGAATATAACAATAGAAGAGCTGCAGGTATATGTCAGGTAAACTATACCTATATATATGTATATATGTAACAGTAAGGTAAATATTGCGTACACAAATAATTGTTACTCTTACAGGGTTTATCCTGGTTTACCAGGCGAACGTACCCCACAATTCGAAGAATCTAAATAACATATTTTTTTACTTAGAACCTTTTTATTAAAGTAAGCAGTCTTAACCTAAAATAAAATCCTCTAAAATCAAATTAAAACTTTTTGAGATCAACTATTTCTTTAATGTCGGTTAGGGCACACTGATACATGAGTCTTAAATGCCGCAGCAAAGCCTTTTTTTCTTTCGTTTTATTTTTTGCATCACACTCGTTGCGTTTTTCTGCATCACTTGTACAGTTTTAACACTTATACTTTAACACTTAATAATTTAATATATAATGTCACATAATTAAAACAACAGACTTCTGTGAAATAAAAGAACTCGTAAATCAACTTAATAACTTAAATGCATCCACCACAACCGAGCGCTGAACATTATCTAAACGACCAACAGATAATGATTACAACAATAATACAATTATTACAACGCCATTATCAACCTCTGAAAATATTACTAGAACGAGAACACGACACACGACCACAACGACCCACGACCTCAACGATATCCTTGCGTTAAATTCCCATATGGGTTTTGTAATACGTCGTTGGGAAAAGTTACAAGAGCTAATTAATATTGCCATAGGCGCCATCTAGTGGTGGCGGATTTAATTTTTATACCTACTCACGGAATCCAGTTACTCTTCTTCTTGTTGTGATAGTAAGGCTCAAGACATTGCAAGTATTTTAATTTTCATCGATATATTCTTCGCTAGATTCACTAAGCTGCAACTCTGTGAAGAACTTTCTAATGAAGAAGACAAATCCTTCAAAAAGTTCTTTTTAAGCTTTGGTGCCACAGTAATCAACTTTTTCTCTTAAGACTTCTTCTTATTTTCAAATAATTTACGAGTTGTTAAATGATTTTCTGATATCAAAACCTTAACATTCTGTTTCATTTTGCTTAATTTTTGTTGAATCATAGGAAATGGACTAACAGTTGGGAGAGACCAAAAAAAAGACATATTATTTCGCTCCCAGCCCTGGTTCTGTCTATGGTCGGGGGCGATCCTGGATGGACGGCCGTCACCTCCTTCTGCGAGGTAGTTATGTCCGCAAAGGAGGCGGCGGAGCGGGAGCGGGAGCTAACTAGCACATGCCCCTCCCGTCAACGCAGGCCACGTCGACGGCGCCGGAGGGCGTCCAACGACCTCCGGCCGCCGTAGAAAGCGCTAGCGAGTGGCCCCTCAGGGGAGAATCCGCCGTCCACACCATTGTCGCGAGGGTGAGGGCTGCGTGCTGTTCCGCGGCCCCCATCAACTCCTTAGGACAGACAAAGGAGAGCACCGTGGGGGCGAAACCCTGACCCCCAGGCGCTACAAATCCAGAAGAGGCCCGCCCTGAGACAAAGGGTGGGCTGGTGCTGGCTTGGCCTACGAGATCGGCAGGCCACATATCCGTGGGCCCGGGCGTAGGCGATAGGAGAAAAGCGGGGTTATTAGTGGGTAGTTGGATGGCCAAACATCATTCCCGGAGTCCCACATATCCCTCGGTCCCCCCGGCCGGCGGAACCCGTTAAGAATAGGGTTTTTCCCCGATACAAAAAAACACAAAAAAAAAGATTTTATATCATTAATTATTTACATATGATAATAAGTAATAAATGATAAAGAAAATATTTTTCTAAACAATCTAGAACGACCATGGCAGTCCGATAATAACTTGGAGAGGTTCCAAAGAAATACTAATAGGGGTTGCTTCAGTGTTCCGTGTGTTACCTCAAGGCGAGTGTGCTGGACCCTATTTATTTACAAGTACTCAGTGTAACGGATTGTTTCTGGACTGCGTCATCAATGAAAATAATGTGACGTAAGTATTCCACGTTATATTTGACAGTTTATAACTTTTTACCCATGATTAGAAACTTGGATATACAACGCGAATTAGTGCTTTAAATATTAGAAAAATATGAATATTATTATGTTAAATATACCCAGACGATTCACACAGCGTCTTCTAGCCTGAAAGTAAGTACTAGCGCACTTGTATTTTGATACGGGACCTTATAGCGCTACGGGTTTCATCAACGAAAATATTTTTTTATTTCTAATATATAGTATCTCAATTATGTACCTAGACTAAGACCTAGGACTCAAGCTTCTAATTTAAAGCCTGGAGTGAACTGGATTAGCAGTTGCCATCGCCTGTGGATGTTTCCGTCGCCAGGAGTACCACTAATATACTGTCTCCCGCGTAGGAGACGGATCCCTTTTTCCGGAAGATGGCACAAGTTATTATGGCGGTATATTTAGAGACCATCCACAGAATATATAATACAAAGAAGAGGGATAGATACCATCCACACGGGCTTGGAACCCTATCAACAAGCTAAGGTTGTTTTGTTGCCATAAAAGACAAACAGGCCAGAGATTGTCTGCTGTAAACAGCAGACAATCTCTGGCCGTTGGGGTATTCTTACTTCAAAAGAGTCCTTTTCTCTTATGAACTAGCAAAAGAAATAAATGTATCATGATTTTTTAAAGTATCACTTCTGGAGTATTTTTTTTATAAAAACTATTTTATTGCAATTTGATTGAGGCGAATGAAGTTGTTTTCTTATTATAGACGAAAGATGAATATTTGCAACACATCTCCAGAAGAAAGAGGTTTTGAAATTGTAAGAAGACAAATATCATGGAGGAATCATCCTTATGGGTAATGCTTCCAATGTTATATAACGTATGCTATATACGTGTAACATAAGGCTAAAGTAGCTAGTCGCTAATTAAACAAATGCTACTTAGAGTTTAATAATAACCAGTAATTTAACCGCATGTTATCATTGTGTTTAAGGCCTGTGCTTCCAAGCCTGGGTATGATTTTTGAACCGATTGATGTATGTATTATTGTACATAACATAGCCAAGGATAGGTCCATAAGCGTAGCATTCAGGAATATCCTGCTCTTGTAATGGTTGTACAATGCTTCTGTTAGTGGCTTCTGCACTTTGTGCAGGGCAGGTTGGGGTGTCGAGGCGGACCTCTTTACCTCGACATAAACTGGGGGAGACTATCCCCCTGTGGCGTGGAGTTAGCCACCGGAGCTAGCACGCCATGTGAGCGGTGGGGCATCACTGCGGCTTCTGCTTGTGTTGTTTTAACTCTTGTAAGTCTCTTATACTCATTTGTACCTGTTAATTACCAGATATAGGTCGTAAAATAACATACATATTGCTCTTACTGTAATTATTATTAGCATATATATATATATATATATATATATATATATATATATATATATATATATATATATATATATATATATATATATAGTTTATAAATAATATCCGGATGACCGAGCTTAGCTCGGTATCTTTTTTTATAAATTGTGTTTTTTGGAAATTAACAATTGATTTTCTTAGTCTAACCTCAAAGCAAACACTCATTGACTTCTTGTTACTTAATAACGCCATCTGCTGGAATAGCTTTAGTGTTGTGTCGTTAAAGCAATTAAAAAAAATAGTATTATTATTCGCCGATAGATGTCAGGAAGAGTCACATTTTTGTTATTTTTCTTCCAATGAAAAAAAGCGAAAAAAAGACATTTTCTAGAAATGATTCTTAGCTAGATCGATTTATCGCCCCCGAAACCCCCCGTATACTAAATTTCATGAAAATTGTTGGAGCCGATGCCGAGATTCCAATTATATAAGTATAGATATACAGGAATTGCTCGTTTAAAGATATAGGATATGGTTTATAAATATTGACGCAGTC
The DNA here is from genome assembly GCA_963693495.1 of Malacosoma neustria. Taxonomy (NCBI): domain Eukaryota; kingdom Metazoa; phylum Arthropoda; class Insecta; order Lepidoptera; family Lasiocampidae; genus Malacosoma; species Malacosoma neustria. Next base: position 7,878,056 of record OY856393.1, read on the forward strand.
TTAAACATTACATTATAAATTAATTTCAAAAAATAATTAAATTTTAATAATTGACGGCAGACTGTAATATTTATTACGGTTCTGTTCCGAAAGGATTCCAACGGGAACCCTATTAGTAAACCTCTGCTGTCTGTCTGTCTGACATTTCAAGAACCACAAGAAAGTTTAAATTATAAGTATGTATTGCCGTTACGGCGTTTAATACCAAGATGGCGACTTCCAAAATATTAAAAATCCGCGGTGTATAAAAAATACCTTTCTACTAGTAGCATATTTAATACTGGTTGTCATCTTAGAAGTAGTAAAACAACTATAACTTATACTTTTTAACAGTATTTTCTTTTTTCAAATCTCAAACAATTAAAAATAATTAGAAATTAATTATAATGAATATAAATGGTTTATTATACTTGCAACAGATCGAAGACATTGGGGAGGGTACCCCGACGACAGTGTTGCCATTTGGTAATACGACATATGTACTACAATTATCACTACATTGTCGATAACGAGAGTCAAAAAGTAACTAGGGCGCTAGAAACTTTATAGCACATTTTTCCTTAGCTATTTGTTTGACAAATTCATTAAGTATTTTCGTTATGAAATATGCTTATCCACGTGTCACGCCCTTAAGCCCAATGCCTGAAAAAAAATCTTTTAAACTCCCTCACTTGGGTCGGATCACTTAGCCAAATTAATTAAATGATTTAACTTACCAAATAATTATTAGCATAGGTTTTTTTAATCCGGAGTGAACTTCTAGTACCGTACAGGAATTCTCGAAGGAAGTTGGCGCAGTTGTGGTGGTGGCCTTTATCTATGCTGTAGGTATTTAGCTACCCAGCATCGGCTATGATGATAGATGGGTTACCGACTAAAAGCTCATTGTCATTGTACGTAGCAGGAACAACTTTTCATTGCAGTTAAAATTTGTTGGATTTTTCCAGGCCAGTTGAAAACGACCGGCAGGGTAATAATGAAGAGATTTATAACATTGCTATGCGACCACAAATACCCATCGGATATTATAATTGAGGATGCTAGAACCAGAGTAGCCTAACTACAAAAACCTTAATTAACAATATGGAGGAAAGTAAAAATATGTAATTTTAAAATTCGTTTTTAATTAAACACTAAATATCCGGATGACCGAGCTTTGCTCGGTATTTTTTTTTATAAATTGTGTTTTTTGGAAATTAACAATTAATTTTCTTAGTCTAACCTCAAAGCAAACACTCATTTACTTCGTGTTACTTAACAACGCCATCTGCTGAAATAGCTTTAGTGTTGTTGTGTCGTTAAAGCAATTTAAAAAAAAATTGTATTATTATTCGCCGATAGATGTCAGGAAGAGTCATTTTTCAGTTTAAATTGGGACTACTCAAACGCCACCTTTTGACATTTTCTAGAAATGATTCCTAGCTAGATCGATTTATCGCCCCCGAAACCCCCCGTATACTAAATTTCATGAAAATTGTTGGAGCCGATTCCGAGATTCCAATTATATATATATATATATATATATATATATATATATATATATATATATATATATACCTAGTCAGGTCATAAGTATTGTCACACAGTAAAAACTTTTCTTTTAGAATGCTGGCCACAAAAAAGTTTATTGAATTAGAATTTCGAATTGTTCATGAAAATAAAAATGTATAACTATTAGAATTTTACTCATTTTTAAATATGGAGTGGACGCTTAAAGAAGACCGTGTTGCAGTTATTGCGTTGCATCGTTGCGGTTACGCGCCAATTCAAATTTTTAACATACTGAAAAATTTGAATATTACCAAAAGATTCGTTTTATCGTACCATCAAACGATACAATGAAGACTCTAGTGTAGATGACAGGTCAAGAAGTGGTCGCCCTCGGTCTGTTAGGACTCCAGCAGTGATAAAAGCTGTGAAGGCACGAATTCAAAGAAATCCCAAACGTAAGCAGAAACTGTTGGCCCTTCAGATGGGGTTAAGCAGAACCACGGTGAAAAGGGCGTTAAATGAAGACTTAGGGCTTCGGGCATATCGAAGAAAAACAGGACATCGTTTGAATGCTCGTCTAATGGACCTGAGACTGAAGAGATGCCGCGCTTTGTTGAAGCGGTACGCGGGAAAAAAATATCGGGAAATTCTTTTTCCGGATGAAAAAATGTTTACCGTAGAAGAGAACTACAACAAACAAAATGATAAGGTGTACGCACACAGTAGTGAAGAAGCGAGCAACCGTATTCCGCGTGTCCAACGAGGTCATTTTCCATCCTCGCTCATGGTATGGTTGGGAGTTTCTTATTGGGGCTTAACAGAGGTACATTTTTGTGAGAAAGGTGTAAAAACGAATGCTGTTGTGTATCAAAATACAGTCCTGACGAACCTTGTGGAACCTGTTTCTCATACCATGTTCAATAACAGGCACTGGGTATTCCAACAAGATTCGGCGCCAGCTCATAGAGCGAAGAGCACACAAGACTGGCTGGCGGCGCGTGAAATTGACTTCATCCGGCACGAAGACTGGCCCTCCTCCAGTCCAGATTTGAATCCGTTAGATTACAAGATATGGCAACACTTGGAGGAAAAGGCGTGCTCAAAGCCTCATCCCAATTTGGAGTCACTCAAGACATCCTTGATTAAGGCAGCCGCCGATATTGACATGGACCTCGTTCGTGCTGCGATAGACAACTGGCCGCGCAGATTGAAGGCTTGTATTCAAAATCACGGAGGTCATTTTGAATAAACTTTAATGTCATAAGAATCTAGGTTTTGTTAAGTTCATTTTGGTATATGAATGGTTACATAATTAATAAACTTGTTACAATTATTTTACATTAAACATGTGACAGAATTTATGACCTGACTAGGTATATATATATATATATATATATATATATATATATATATATATATATATATATATATATATATATATATATATATATATATATATATATGTATATATATATATATATATATATATATATATATATATATATATATATATATATATATATATATATATATATATATATATACAAGAATTGCTCGTTTAAAGATTTTTTTTACAGATAGGCTATTATAACATCAAGAAGTGTCCAATTAATAAATCTAAACACAAATATAGGCCAGAAGTGTTTAATAATTATAAAGAGTAAATCCTTAATTTAATCAATATTACTGTAGTATTATCTTCGACAAAATGTATTGTATTACTAATAGTAGAGCTGATTTAAATAGAAGTATACAACTGATGATGAATTGGAATATAATGAAGTAAATCCACTAAATCCTTCTTTTTCTCTCTACTGCTTTCTCCTTTAAAATATAAAAGTTATAGTTCTGTATATCTGTGTTATTCCTCTTCCTTAAATCAATAGACTCAAAAACCACATCTTCATTATTTGATAATTTCAAAAATATTTTATGCTTGTGCATTTGGTGATATTTCAGCCACTGAATATATAACTTTACTTTGGGGCATTCACTGGTATTTTTTTATTTGTAATAATAATCATTTCAAGTCTTTTAGTTGATAAAATGTATTCCTTTTTCATTTCCATAACGATAAAAGGCTGTTTTTTCCTTGCGGATTTAATAACCTCATCCCAATCATCAGAAACAAAGACATTTTAAATAGTTTATTTTTCATCTCAATGAAGCCAAAATCTTGATCACAAGCTTAGAATGACTACTAAGTAAGTACTTGCGGTCAATGCTTTCAACTTTAAAATCTCGATTAGCTGTAATATACTGACAACATACACAGCCATATTTATATTCCTACTTTGACCACCACATTGACCAGATTAAAGAATTAGGTTTTTTGTAGTCACACTTTCTTTAATATATCTCAGCAAACAAGATCATATCTCCTGTGGGACCCTAGATGCGATTGCCTTATTCCAACCACACACAGTGACTTCATCAGTACCAGCATCATGTATTTCAATACGGTAAGTCCATAGTTATCTCTTGTAATAACAAATACCTGTTGAAATAATAGGTGTTGGCAAGGTTTTTTTTTCAAATCAAATACTCATACTGTGGTGTTACCATTTAGCCTCTTTATGTTTATTATAATTATTTCTCGCAGAATCTACTTTTTGAAAGTAGAGCTTTCTCTAAGTTTCAAGCTGGCCTCTCTCTCTTCCTCATCATCATAAGCTCAAATTTTTATATTTAACATACACATAACATACGAATTATGAAAATTATTTGAACTAAATTTAAATAAAATATGATTCTTTCATATAATATTGGTTTGCCAGATGGCGTTGATTGAGTTTCATTTCTTTTGCATGAGTCACTGATTGGTGCATAAAATGATAAATTAAAATTTACATTGAAAATTTTACGAAACATGAAATAAGCATATAGGTATATAGCACTCTGTTCACAGTATAAAGAGAACATTTTGCTTATATTCAAGTCTGAAAGCCGCCCATTGTAAGTCAAATAGATATTAGTTGTAAATAATTATCATTGTTTTGTTAGTTATTTGGTTTACAATAAAGTGTAAATAAATATATTAAAAGAATAATAAATGCTTATAGTTTTTTTAAATTGATAACTTCTTATGGGAGGGTATACCGCTTCGTTGCGTAACGCGTTACGGCGCCAGTCTGTCTGGCTTCCCTTTCTCTCATGCATACGGCAGTGGTAGGCAGGCTCCTCCTCTCTCACTTTAACCCACAGCGCTAGATCTATTCGAATTGTGACTTTATTATAAGCCACACAAATTGGTAATGCGCCTGGCGGTCATGTTGGTGACGTCAGTACCGTTAGCAACGTAATTAAATAAATTATATACAATAAAAATATTAAATATTCAAGCTTGGAGGGCTAAATATTAACGTCGCGTGAGACAAAATGACTTACTTGGCGCTGACAAAAAACAAGTGATTTATATCGACGAGACGTGTTACACCCCCATTACACAGTCAAAAATTGTTGGCAGTCCGACAAGGATGTTGGAGTGAGAAAAAAAATGATAGCCCTGGTCGTCGCTGAATTATAGTTCATGGTGGGAGTGAGTTAGGATTTGTCAATAACGCTCTTTTAATGTTTAAAGCGGATACAAAAACAGGCGATTATCATGACGAGTTGAATACTCAAAATTTCACGAAATGGTTACAAGAAAAGCTTATACCCAATATACCAACGAACAGTATTATTGTAATGGACAACGCCTCTTACCATAGTAAAGAGGAAGAAAGAACTCACACCATGAGCTCAAAAAAACAAGTGATCGCTGAATGGCTCCAAGCACATAACATTGAGTTCCCGGAATATTTCACAAAACCAGAATTATATTTAATAATAAAACATCACCAAACGCCGAAGAAATACATTATTGGTCACGAAGTTATTAGACTGCCACCGTACAACTGTGACCTCAACCGCATAGAATATATTTGGAACCTCGTAAAACAAAGAGTTTCAGACAAGAACGTTGAATAATTAGAGAGTAAGGTCGAATCTTTAACTTTAGAGGCTTTGGAATCAATCACTCCTGAAGATTGGAAAAAGGAAGTAGATCATGTGAAGAGACTGGAAGAAGAGTACTGGCGAAAAGATAGATTGGTCGACGAGTTATTTATTATTAAACACGAGAAATGATACTGATTCTGACGAGACATCAGACTTGGATACCAATTCTTAGTCTGATGTAGATTATATGAGTGGAATTGAAGAGTTAAGATTTTTAAAAATGTGATGAATGAACATGATGATGATGATTAAAAGTTAAAAATTATTCAAACATTTAGTTTTAATTAAAAAACATTTACCTTTTATTAATAAATGTATAATAATAAGTACTTTTTCTTTGCTGATGGCGTCACAAGGGCGTTAATTTGACAAATTGTCAGCGCATTGCCAATTTGCGTGGCATATACAATGAAATATAGTTGAGTTTTTTTTCTTTATAAAGAATCTACATTAGGGAATAATTCAATTTAACATAATTTTGAAACAGTTTTTGGAAAAATTGGGAATTCGTAAACTTCAGTCATTTTTTAATTATTTTTGGTTTTATTAATATTTAAATAACCTTTCCTAACATTGTCATATTAATATACATAACATTTAAGTAATAACTTAAGTTTTTTCTCAAGTTAAACAATTTCAATATTAAATACTTAAACTTAGATTAGTTTTTTTATAAAATAAGTCGAGATGTGTCTAGGTACTCTACGATCCCCGCTAAACAACCCCACTCTCCTGACTCCTATTGCCTGTCATTTGTAATATAACAGAAATTCGGATCTATAAAATGCGTTCGGATATAAATTTTTATCCGTGCAGGGGTGGAGTAAGAATACCAACCCCTGCGGCCAGGGTCGGCTTACCGTGTGAGGCGACAAAATAATAGCTACGTGGTAGCGTATGAGACTGTTTCACGCTGACAGTTTTTAAATTACGACCCCATTTTCTGCATCATTCATGTAGAAATAAAAGGCATAATTAAGCATATCCATCCATCACCACCATCCTATTGAGCAGTGATATTAAACAAAACCTGGATGACAACCACTCTTAGTCTATAAGTATGGCGCTATATTAGCTTTATTTTGTGTTATGGCATTCGGGACCTAGGTTTCAGCAACCCTATGGGACAATAGTGTGTTCGCAGTGCACCTAGTGTCGTAAACATTAGGCGACGGTAACTGCTTACTGTTAAGTAAGAGCCGTCAGCCTCTCTACTGCTCCTCAATAAAAAAAGGTGCGAATGTAAGAATTATTCGCTTTTGATTTGTACCATAGAATTCCTGTGAAGGGTGTGATAATATCGATTAGGCCTGTGATAATATTTTTCTTCACAAATGAGTACTGCGCTCAATGAAACTCAATCTACGCCATCTGGCGAACCAATATTGAATGAAAGAATCATATTTTATTGAAATTTAAATTATGGCTGTCAGGGGATGGATTCAAATTTTCATAATTCGTATGAAATTGTTTTTATACTCTTATAGTTTCTTCTTTGCTTTTCTATCCGTGCAGGGGCGGAGAAAGAATACTAACCTCTGTGGCCGGGGTCAGCCTGTCATAAAAGGCGACAAATCATACATCACTGAACACGAACTGTTTATAAAATATTTCTTAAAACTTTATTCACTTTATAACATATTAATACAAAACATTTTTTTTAGATAAAAGCCAAGTGGCTAAGAAATAAAAACTTAAAAAAGTTAATTGAATTCTATCCAGTAGTTTCGCCATAATGCGCGTACAACTGCAAACCTCTATCATTTTATTTATATATATTTCTCTGATATTCTTATACAATACTGTTAACGACGAACTACCTAATTTATTTAGCAGATTATCTTGTTTATTACGAAGCAAATTGACTGAAATAATTCCCGAGACTTAGCCAAAACTGTTTAAAGCATTTTATTTCTTAATTAAACGATTCGTCAGGATTTTGCCTTTGGCAGCTATAAATAAGGGCTGGATTTGAACAAAGGTACAGTAAAGTTATAATCAGTAGGTCAACATTTTCCTAAAATATTCTTTATTTTCCTTTGCTATATTTATGGAGACTTACGAGTATAGCTCATCTAAATCTTTTCTCATTGTACAGGCGGAGTTAGAATACTGACCCCTACGACCAGGGACGGCCTGTCATGAAAGGCGAAAAAACTAGGTGGTAGCGCTTGGAAGGCAACTACTTCTGTTTTCTAAACATACCGTCATAATAACTTTGTGTAGTGTTCCGCTACAAGTGACTTAGGTTTCAGTTCCCCTACACGACAGCAGTATGTTAGCCCCTGGCAGACATTCATAGGCGACGGTAACCTGTTACTAATGAAATACTATTAAGAGATTCGTTAACCAGTCTATTCTTCCACAGCATTTCTATCCGTGCAGCGGCGGAGAAAGAATACTAACCTCTGCGGCCGGGGTCGGCCTGTCGTAAAAGCCGACAAAACAACCCACCTAGCTAGGTGGGTTGTTTTGTCGGCTTGAGGCCCTACCATGTAGCTACGTGGTAGGGCCTCAAGTCCGTCTGGATGGCTACCACCTTTGGTCTTAAGTATGCCGCCATAATAACCTTGTATTGTAGTCCGTCATTAGTGACCCAAGTTCCTGTACCCTTATGGGACAGCGGCGTGTTTGCGATGCCACTGGCGTTGAAAACACTAATAGGCGACAGTAAATTATAAATTCTAAGTGAGCCGTCAGCCTGTCTGCTGTCTTACAGTAATAAAAAAAGCATTAAAAAATCGTCATAGTAGAATCGAGACCTTGATTTTGACTGCAAGTTATTAGGTCGCTTAGATTGACGAAACTATGTAAGGAAACCAGCCACGGCATTAAGTATTTTCACTTCAAAATAATTATATGTCTTGAGTTTAAGTGAACCTTTCAAATACAATGCTCTCCATTTTCTGGATCCATGACTCGTTTATAATTTTTTTGTCTATTATAAATTTCAGAATTTACATACTGTTCTAATATTAACTGTCATGACAGCTTGTCATACCTAAATCACAGGATTCAATTAATTTTCGATAATGATTCCCTTACAGCACTCATCTTGTTTAAATAAGTATAAGGAAATTTCAGTTAGTTTTTAAATTAAATCAAACAATTTTCTTCAGTTGCTGCATATGCTCATTAAGTTTATTTAATTATTTAAATTAATTAAAAGGACCGAAGCCAGTTATATATATTAATGATAATTGATAAATAACAATTAATACAAGTCAGCATATGTTTTACAATATCTCACAGAATTAAAAAAAGAACATAATGTCAAAAAATATTCCAATTATCTACATCCAAAAATGTCACAATCTAATAATGATTTGTATCCAGAAAGCATTAAGATAAGTCATAGGAGCCTGTGAGACAGTACGACAAGACGAGATCTCGAACAATCTATGTTTTCTTGCTCGGGAATAGTTGGGGACGTATTTGCTCGTTCTGGAGGTCCGAGGCATTTATTTTCCCGTTAAGAACTTTGCACATTGTTTCAACTTGATGGAAGGAACGTATTACCTCTGTAATGGTTGTACCAGTGAACCGGTAAGGTATTAACAATGATACAATTATGAATTGTTTATACAATTTTTATTAAAGCAATCAGATCTAAGGATATTAAAACAATTAAATATATAATGTCACATAGACTCTTACGAATTACAACCAAGTGCTGAATATTGTCAAAACGACCACCAGATGATGATTACAACAATTACAAAGACAACAACGGCCTCTGAAAATATTACCGAAATGAGACCTACGACCACAACGACATACGACCACAATGACCCACGACCTCAACGACACTTGCGTTAAATTCCCATATGAGTTTGTAATTATGTCGTTGGGAAAAGTAAGCGAGAGTTAATATTGCCAAAGGGCTATCTAGTGGTGGCGGATCTGATTCCTACACCTGCAACCTCTAAGCTCCTATAAACCAGGCATCCTAATGGTTTTAAAGTTATTTTATTTTAAATATGAATGTAGTTCCTCGTGTGATAGATAACGTGATGACGCAACCTTACCAGTGCGCAGGTATATCCTACGAAACCACGGACGAGGTACCGATGCAAGTTTTCCACTCGGGATCAGAACAATATTTCCTGTAATAATCTGATTTAACAAATGGTTCCAAATTTTGTTTGTGTACCTTTGAGGCAGAACGGCTTAAGCTTCCGAAACGCATTTAGTTTGTTTGGTGTTTATATATAATATTTATTGACAAAAAGGTATGTCTATTATCTAGTACCAATAATACTACACATAAGCGTTAGGTAAATTGTCGTAGTATATCTATTATATCAGCGGAAAAGAAAATACCTTTTAGGTAAACTTGCTTCTGAAGCGGAAGCTTTAAAAACCAAAGTAATAATTGTATATATAATGATGAATAAAGATCTTATGTGGGAAACATATGTTTGGCCATGCCGCCTCCGCCTGGCCCTGGTAAGAGGGGTAGACCCAAAAAGTGCTTGACGTCGTAGGGGTTGATATGCGTGCCAATGGACTGACCACCAGAGATGCTGAAGATCATGTGAAGGGGAGAAGAAAAAGTCGGAAAGCGGACCTTGGGCGCCGAAGCGAGAGTTTGGGCTGCAACCGGGATTCATCGCTAAGATGATAATGATGAATAAAGAGTAATGAAAGAATAACTCCTTTCTAATACTTTGTATCATTTTTCTCTAGTGTTGTTTTACTCGTATTACACATGAATTTACGATCCGTAACTTACAGTCGTAGGTTTGATTTGGGGAAATAATAAAATATCTGGGGATATTTAATCCCCTGGAGCGGCGTTTTAGATGTCCCCCAACCACTACGGTTCGCTTGTGAAGATTGAAAGTAGTGTTACGAATATTCAGAATAGTTTTATTATTATTATATCAAATATAATATAATAGTACTAGATGTATTGAAAAGCAAATAAAAAAAAATAAAGCTTTAATAAAAAGTACTGTATGAGATTTGATAAACTAATTTTACTTCATATTCTTCTAAAAGATGAATGCAGGGTGTTCCCTGAACAGCAGACAGGCTTACGGGCCAATGAATTGTAAGCAGTTACCGTCGCCTATGATGATATTTGCAACATTAGGAGCACCGCAAACACGCTGCTGACCTATAGGGGTACAGAAATATGGATCACTAATGCTTGAACACAACACAAGGATGTTATGCCAACATACTTATAGAACAGGGGTGGTTGCAGTTCAGACGGGCTTGGACCCCACCACGGAACAAGGGTTGTTTTGTAGAATTTTACGCTCTGCTCAGTATTTGCCGTCACTTCAATTTATTAATTGATTTTGTAAACATAAGCTGATATATATTATATTATTATAAACCATAAAAAGAAGAAAACATTTTAAAATAGTATAATAATAATTTGCTGTCTAATATAGTTTTAAGTCTACGAAAACTTTGTTAAGCCGTACGTTAAACAAGTCTAAGAGCAACTGAAGCGAGGTTTTAGCTGAAGCGGTCCAACTGCGCTCAGGCTTAGCAATAACCTAAGAGAGACCGTGATGCACTCTCTGAGATCACATCATAATTTCATGAGCGTACCAAGAGGTTGATAACTATTTATTTCACTATCATTAATTAGGTCTTGTAGGTAATATTATTTGTGACGGTAGATGTGCTTGTGTATATTATCTTTGTGTTACTGCGTTGAATGCTGACTGATAGCGCTAGCTGCAGCTTTCACTGCAGTCGTTTGATAGCTACTCGCGTCCTCATCCTGTTTCAGCAAATGCTTTCTAAGAATAAGGTTATGCTTCAGCAGGTTAAGATGCATAACTGGGCTTGTAGGTAGAGTATTTTCAGTATAAAGGCCACGACTCCTACGGCTTCAATTTACCGTGGAATAAATATAGAAGCTGGATCAGAGCCTCCTCTTTTATTTAGCAAGATGCACTAGCTCACTGATGTGTTCGATTTAGGTTCCCAATACGTAGTTGTTCCCCATATGTATTATAATCTAAAATATTACACTACAAAGTAAACACACGGAGTGCACAACTCTAGATAAACTCCAATTTATGGGCCGTGAATTGGGCCTAAAATAGCGGCATCTTTGTTCATTTACAATTTGTTAAAAACGATTAATACTTTTAATAGCTGTTATCTTTTTGGAGGAGTAATTATTAATTTTGGCCACATATATGTTCTTATACAAGAGAAGGAAGTACCAGAAGGCTTCTAATGTAAAAAGACTAGTTTTCGGCTGCTTTATTTTGGTACACGTATGATAGAAAGAAAGTTAAGCTAAAGTCAAATAGAAAAGTATATATGAAATATACACATATAATTTACAGATAATACGAGTATTTTTCAGTTTATATCCTGATGTTTTTTTATTAGTTAGAATTTAGAAGTTACCGTCGCCTATGGGATATCTATCGCGGATATATAGGTATATCTATCTCGAACACGCTGCTGTCCCATAAGGGTACAGGAACTTGAGTCGTTAATGACGGAACATAACACAAAGAAATTATGACGGCATACTTACGACCAAAGGTGGTCGTCATCCAGATGGGCTTGGGGCCCTACCACGTATGCCGACCCTGGCCACAGAGGTCATTCTTTCTCCGCCTCTGCACGGAGAGAAAGACTTTGTTTCACAAAAGTAAATACAGAAAAAAATAAAAGGAACTGTCGGTCACTCCAATCAAAGAGTTCCTATTAAACCACAGCAGCCTTGCTGCTTCACTCCACTCTGAGTGCCTTGTCAACGCAACCACGTCCACTCTGACAAGAGTGTCTCAGAAAATGCCTTCTCCAGTACCTATTTTATAGTTTAAAACATATACTAGCTAAGTTTGTCTAATTTAACGTCGATAAATTTGGAATCCATGGACATTGTCATGCTTACTTTACTATGCATAAGGTCTTGACAGTACCAAGATATGGTATCTGAAGAGATGAATTAGAAAAGGTTGGAAGAAATTGGTCAATTTCTTTCCAATCGAAAGAAATTTCTCCATAAGTCTTGGTACAATAGACACACGCCTTTTAACATCCTTAAAGGATTCTTATTCATCTTAAACATGTTTAAAATTAATTATGAAATTCAAAGTAGACTATAAACAACTTAGAATTTTCTCAATTCAATATTATCGTCTATTCAGAAATTAATTATTTGTTCGAAAATTTCTGTTATGTCATTAACAGTTGTCTTCGAGACTACTAATTGACAGTGACAAGTTATTAAATGAGATTTCAACCGTTTGTATGAAAGATAAAACTTAATTTATTATACGAGTAACTTTGGTATTGACGATAAGAACTTGTGATTTTTTGATGAAATGACCTGATAATACGTATAATTTGATTTTCAGTCGAGAGGGGCTGAGTAGCCAGAACACAAGTTCTATTTAAGCCAGAACATAAGTTTGCTATCCTAAAGTATATATTCTACACGAAAAATTTATCCAAAATTTTTGAAAGTGTTTTTTGTATCAGTTACATTCAAAGTTAGGTATTGTTTTCATATACATCTATCCGTGCAGAGGCGGAGAAATAATAATATAATATTTAGTGACAATTCATACAACGTCATCTAGTCCCAAACTAAGTAGCACTTGTGTTATGGGCCCTAGACAACTGATATACTACTTATATACTTCTTTTTGTAAATAAACACATATTACACGTAAACACCCAGGCGCTGGATGGAAATTAAATTTGTGACCCCTGCAGGCAATGACATGCATTAGCTGCCAAATTGCGGAGATCGTTAATATACAGTAATATTTATTTCCGAAAATAATTATATTTTTGCAACGTCATTTTGGAAATAATAAATAATTTTATATAAAGTTTATAGGTATAGATTTTATGGCTTGTAGATGTAATAAAAAAACCAAAGTTCTCTATAATACTACCATTATTAATTTTTTTAGCCATCTATATGTCAATCTGGGAACTTTTTGATCAATGTAGTATTTTGATTATAAACTGAAACATATTATAATTCAATTAGAACTTGTTTTAGATGACAAGGCTCCAAGCAAGCTCCTTTAGATGACAACGACCTGATCTCAAAATATGCCGCCGAACCTTGTGTTGTGTCCGGCAATTGACCCAGATCCCAGTACCCCAACGCAGACGGCAGCTTATTAGCAATGCCCCTGGCGTCGCAAAAATACATAGACACTATGAACTGCTCATTATCTAGCGCAGTGGTGCGTAAACTTTTTTCAACTACGACTCCTCCGGTAGAGGAAAAAATTTTGGCGACCTAGACAGACACACCCTAGATAAATGTTCACAAATATGATATACATGTACATACATAATAATATGTATTGTGCATTTCTTTCGGTGAATTGAATAAAAACGTCATTATATCTAACGCATATTAAATTTTTTTCAGAAAATACTTTTTATATAACATTAGCTGTGCCCGCGACTCCGTCTGCGTGGAATAGTGACTTCAGGCAGAATTTTTTGAATATTCTCATGGTTTATTTTGGGTTACAAACCCTAAAATATAAATTAAATATTCAAACAGTATTATCGAATGCAACTGTTACGCCAAGCGCCTCCGGAATATGTGCGTTCGAACCTACAAAGTCCAGCCTAAGCTCCTATTTCATATGATTGATGACATAAATCTGAGGTCAACTTAAATTGGAATATAAAATTTTCGAAACTTATCATTTTTAACAAAAACAATTTTTTTTTTCTAAAATAAAGATAGCCTAAGTTACTCCTTGATACATCAGCAATCTGCCAGTGAAAGTCCCGTCAAAATCAGTGCAGCCATTTCAGAGATTAGCCGGAACAAACAGACAGACAGACAAAAATTGTAAAAAACGTTTTTTTGCTATATGTACCGTGTATACGTCCGAATGCACTTAGTAAAAAGTGGTTACTTTAATATTACAAACAGACCTTCCAATTTTATTTATTTGTATAGATAAAAAAATCAGTAAAATTGCCCAGTTATAGGAAGATGACGCTACGAGTTTCTAATTATTTCATCAATGTTCGGATCTATGTTGGCAATTGGAAGTCGCATATCATCTTCAGGGTTTAAACACGAGCGGTATTTTGATTTTATTGCAACTAGTTTGCAAAATCCAGATTCACATAAATATGTTGATGCAAATTTTATTAAAACGCTGATGGCATTTTTGCTTAAAACGTGATATTGCTTTGCTACGGATAACTATTTTTTTGGCAAGACTGAGTTTTAAATTGATTTTGAAGAGTACCACCACTAATCTAATATATCAGTTGCTCTTTCTCACTAACTTAAATAGTTGAACATAGGAAAATGGATCACGAATCCAACTAAGATCGTTTTCAAGAAAAACTTTGAATCACATTGAACATTTTTCCTTTAACTTTTTAATGTGGTTGGAAACGATGTTTCTAAATGTATATATATTCTATATTATTTTCATTGAAAAAATCGTTAAAGCAAGGAAACATGTCGGTGTTCTTTTTATACAGTTCAGTTTCCATGAGACTGTGCTTATTCTTAAGGGCTTTGAATTTTACAGGCTGAAGTTATGATCATTTAATTTCCACACTGCACGATCAAATTTAAGTTGTTAAGTTTTTTGAAAATATCAACTAAATATCTCAGCTTTCCTAGCCAAACTTCATTGATAAAATAAATTTCTAATCTATGTTGAAAATTAAAAAATTGGCAACCTACAATAATTTCCTGGCGGCCCCCACAGGGGTCGCGGCTCCTAGTTTACGCACCACTGATCTAGTGGGCCGTCAGCCTGTGAAAAAACCTAATATTAATAAATGGCTGACATATTGTGTATAATTGAACACAACAAAGAGTTGAAAAGAAGATAGATTATTATTATTTAGTCAAAAAGGATTTATGTTTTTTTCTTTTTATACGTTGCCGAAGTGAGTAAATATAACGTCCATTTATTGACTAATTCAAAATTATTTACAGTTCAAAAATTATTAATATTATTCTTCCTACCTTTATGTCACACTGCGTAGGGCCGGTATGATATGTTTTCTCCTTGCACTCGCTATTAGCTGATATCTTAATATTCACCCGTTTCGTCATATCATCTCTTACGCAATCCATTGAAAAATCGATATTCTGAGTAATATTTTGTCTGTGAACATAAGGAGCAATGCATTTAGAGCCGTTTACAACTATCCATGTATGTTATGGTACTCTCAATTTATATTTATGGTTGCACTTCACGGCTACAAAGACTAAATATCATTTTTAAAATGGTTGTCATAAAATATTCAAACAGAATTAAAAAGAAATGTTAATCGAGCATTAAAATATTACTTTCCTTTAACTTTTACACTGAAAATTTCAAATTATCTGCTTTGATAATTCATCAGTTACCAAATTTCAGTTTTCCCGATGGCTGCTGGAGGGTTGTCGAATTTCACAATATCTGGTGTTGGGAAATTTTATCGATATTTTTTCTTAAGAATTTCACTTATTTCAATTACTTCTAAGAGTGTATCTATTAAGGCTTTAGCTTTAAATAAAGTGAAGGTTATTTTTAACTACATCGTCATAACTTTAGTAAACCTTAACTCTTTGCTCGTCCGTGCTCCTTCGCAAGCCACTCTCATTCAAGATATCGAACGACGAAGTTGTGTTGGGATCTTAAATTTTACTTAATTATTGTTTAGTCCAAATTAAGAAGAAAAAAACAAACGTTACTGTACATCAAATTTGTTTAAAGATAGAAACGTACTGATTGAAGTAACACTCAAAAGATTCGCTAAAAAACCGACAACGGAGTGGAGCACTCGCAGCGAGCAACAAGCCGCTCGTTGCTCGCAGCGAGAGCCTTGTTTTGAACTATTTTGTTTTTTTCGTTTTGTACAGGTGACGTACCGACTAAGGCGACTAGATGCAACTTTCAACTTTTGTTTGAGGGTGTCTAGGAAAAAGTTTAGTTGTGTATTCGGTTATTTATAGGATGAATGTATTTGATATTGTTTTAAAATATTATTAACATGTTTTGAACTCGTATAGTTTTATGTTCATTGATGTACTGGGTTAATCTTTCTATATTTGCCCTTAATTCACAAATCTTGTCTACAAGCCTTTTTTGCCATTTTGGTTTATAAGTTTTACGAGGCATGTTGAAGGATGGAGTGTAGGAAATTTTAGATCCTTTTAGTTTTGCGGTATTCCAGGCTGCGGCAGTTAATACGTTTTGTAGTCTTTTAAAATCTGTATTTATATCAATATAGTTAGGCAAAATGAATTTATTGATATAGTCGACTATCTTTATTTATCTCTTTTAGCTTCATTTTTCATTTCAGTTCCTTGACAGATAATGTCTCCCGAGCAATATTCACTGGTCCTATTCTAGTTGATGTGCTTGTCTTGTCTTGTGATAAACAATATTATTATTATTAGGATATAAAAGCAGCACATCCCCATCAAATAAGTCAATGGCAATTTATTCAAAAAGTTTCAGTTTTATTGAACAAAAACGTCCCTTTGATTCAAACAAAATTACATTTTTACGAGGATAAAATCGCTTTTCATTAATCAAATATTCATTACCTTTGTTATTAATTATATCCTTAATTACTTGCAGGTATTCATTATCGTTCAAAGGCATTTTGTTATTCTCATCTCTCAGTTCTACATATTTTATATTTTGTAATTTAAGTACTGAAGTAGTAAGACCAAAACTTTTGAAAGGGTAAATAATTTTTATTATACTATACCTATATACCAATCATTGATTTAATCATGGGCTAACATGGCATCTAGGGGATCGAAAAAGGCTTCATAGCCTATTTCGATCTTATGTAATTGTCATTGTATATATGTTTATTAATATAAACATATATACCATATTGTATTCATTGTATTTTTGAGGTACCTGTCGTAGGACATGAATATGGTCTATAATTAAAAATTTGCTCCTGAACCCAGCTTGCTTTTTTTTTGAGAATATTTTATATATGTTAGACATTAAGCTTATCGGTCTATTATTGCCAATATATCTTTTATCTCCTTTTTTATTTAACAATACTATCGTCAATTTCATCCAATCTTCGAGAATTATTTCTGTTTCTGCTATTTCGTTAAATACTTTTGTTAACTTAGGAACAATAATCGGCTTAAAGACTTTAGAAATACATTTGTAATACAATAGGAACCTGGTGCCTTTTCTAATCTTTGCGAGACAATTACTCTTGCTGTTTTTGTAATTAAATACATATTAAATCATATTTAAATTCATATTTAATCATCATTTGGAACGAGAATCGTTTTTTAAGATCTCAATTATAAGCTTTGGATGCAACCGGAATGAAACGCTTGCAAAAAAATCAAATCAAAGATAAGTAATTGAGTGCATTTATGCCAAAGTTTTTTCATCAAAGTTTTACTTTAAAAATTAAAAGTGCGGTGTAAGTTTTATGAGAATTACTTTGGACGAAGATTCAAGAACGCTTGGCTATGACAGCGTCGTGGTGCGGGTTGCTAGACAATTACTCATTCGTATATTTTTTAATAGATAAATAAATAAAAATATACAATTCACAGAGCGTCATGTAATCCCAAAGTAAATAAGATAGCACGTGTGCTATGGGTACATTACTAATATACTATATTCCAGGGTATTCCGTTTAGTCCAGGTTTGAACGGTGTAGTAGTGGCCTGATAATTATCTGGGTTCGCTGGTCAAATGTTCATACAAAGATGACAAGGCAGTGGCATATATTTTAAAAATTTTGAAAATCTATTTTTTATTATTATTTTTAATGTTGATTTGTATTTTATTCACTATTGATAAGTAATTTAATTTATATAATAATTTTTGAATTTATCGAATAGAAATATAAAATATGGATCTAGAATCTGAAATAAATGAGTATTTAATTATTTTATTTCAATTTAATATATTTTACTTTTGTAAACGTACGAACGTACGAAAACGTACGAAAAAAGTGTATAAAGCGAGTGTGAATGAAAGTGTTGGAAGGGTTAGACCTAGGCGGACGTTTCGAGACCAGATCAGGGACGTCTTGAGTAAAGGCCAGGTCAAGAGTACCCTAAACCGAAGGGCGTGTATGAAGGGAATAATGAAAGTGGACGAAGCGAAACAAGTGTGTAAGGATCGTAGCAAGTGGAAAGAAGTGGTCTCTGCCTACCCCTACGGGAAAAAGGCGTGATTATATGTATGTATTACTTTTGTAAATAAATACATAATATTCACAAACACGCTAGACGGGAATGAAAACCATGATCTCGAAGGTGTCTACGGAGGTCGCTGAAATAATTATTATAATTATAATTCTAATTAATTTCCTTAGGTCTATCAATTTTATGTATGTGAAAAAGCGATATAGATTTATCGTAGCGCAGTCTTAAAAATGTATTCACAAATCAAGTTAATAAGTTATGCATCTAAATTCATATATTAAATTGGACACTGCAATTTTGACCATGTCTTTGAGCTCAGAAAACAAATGGCTTCAATTCGACGACGTGATTTATACATATCTTTACAAAATTCTGCACAGTTTTGTGTTTCCCGCTTCTCTACGTGATACGTCTACGATTTAAGTTTAATGTCTCTCCCCACTGCCTCATCAAGCAAGAGCGGGGCCCGTAGCAAATTCTTTCGAATGAACCTTGATCTGTTGTGGATTTTTGAGTAAAAAGTAGTAAAAACAATTCAGTACTCAATACGTTTATTTGCCGTCTATAGGTTACAATGTTGTGGGTGCTTAATCGTACAGTACTCAGACAGACAGAGAATTAGCGGATTTCCGGGCCCCTTTGAGCGGAGCCCGTAACAATTGCTACTCTTGCTACGTGGTTAATCCGGCACTGTCCCTCCCACTTTTATAGTAAGACCTTTAAATCAGTCTACAGTTTTAGTGGCCTTTTCGCTACTTCTGTAATGCACCTGAGAAAAGTATTTCCTCGGAAAGTCCACGACAGTCATTCGGAGAGCATTTTTAAGAAGAAAACTTAAAAAGTATTATTTCAAATATGAGAATTATTAATATATTTAATTAACATCTCACATACATATGATAATTACATTTTAGAAAATTTTACACAAATTACCGCAAGTGAATATTTTATTATAAGATCCCGCTTGAAACTCTGAAAAGTTCAGAATGACTATTATAAAAGTGAGCGATGGCGAAAGGCTTGGATCATTAAAAAAAAGACTATATAAATATATGTATATATGTGTAGATACGATTCAACTTAAGAACTAAAAGTAAAAGACAGGTCGTGTATTTGTGCACAAAGACAGTAAGATTTAAAAAAAGTGTTCAAATTCTTCAGAGGCTAGCAGCGCATTGGTAATGCCTTCTGGTGTTGCAAACGTCCATAGGCGGCGGTAACCACCTAATAAAACATGAATAATAAAATCTAGTCAAGGTATTTTTATATTAAACTACTAAAATACGTTACAATATTGTATTTAAATATCAAAGCAAATAACGTAGATTTCATTTCATAAGAGGTTGACATCTTAACATTTTTTTCGGCATCTTTTCTTTGTTCTACCTTTTGTATACATTTTGTAAAATTGTTAATTGATATCTCATCTATGAACCGTGTATCCGCAATATCCCTATCCTGTACATTACCGAGAATGATAGAGGAGACTGAATAGTGACCGTTGACTAATGATCAATTCAGCCCCTCCCAATTCAATTTTATTGTACGGTGTCACATCAAAAGCATTTCGGTTGTCGTATTAATGGTAATGCATAGAAAGGTTGATAAAACTATGATACGATCAAAGAATCTTTGTTTGTAATAATAATGACTATAATAATGACCTTTCTGTACCTGAATCAGGTAAACCTCGTTATGGGGTAGCCCAATTATTTATTTCTTACAAAATACAATAATCACATATGCTAAAATATTAATATTTATTAGAGGGTTATTTGGAAATTAAGGTCCATTTACTTATAAAATAGAAAACATTACAATTAAAAAAAACCTTAATTTTTAAAATTCTTTACACGTGTCTCTATTTTACATAGTTTCAATATTTGTTTATTACATCTGTCAAAACGTTCTATAAGCGTCGTCGGTATGCCTATATTCTGTATGAATTACTGACCGTATTTTACATTCGGCGAGCTGATAGATAGTTTTAAATATTGTAAAGTAGCACTGTACCTCGTAGCACACTGCAAAAATACCAGTGCAAATGACGTCGTTTGACGAGTAAGGCATTCCAGCAGTTGGTAGTCATGCGCATTTTAATGTTTGCGTGACATTTGATTAGCTACGACAATTCGGACCTTTTTTTCTTTTAGTCTCAGGGAAAAACCCTCTCTTGACGGGTTCTCCCGGCCCGGCGGGACCGTGTGATATGTGGGACTCCGGGAAAGATGTTCGGCTATCCGACTACCCACTAAAAAACCCCGCTGTTCTCCTATCGCCTACGCCCGGGCCTACGGATATGTGGCCTGCCGATCTCGTGGCCCGGGCCGGCGCCGGTCTGCCCTTTGTCTCAAGGCGAGCCTCTTCTAAAGTGTTGATGTCAGGGGGTCAGGGTTTCGTCCCCCCGGGGCTCTCCTGTGGTGACTCAACGAGTTGAGGGGGGCTGCAGAATAGCACGCGGCCCTCTCCCTCGCGGCAGTAGTGCGGGCGGCGGATCTTCCCCCGAGGGGCCGCCCGCAGCCGCTTTCTATGGCGGTCGGAGGTCCTTGCTTGCCTGTCGTTGCTTGATGTCGAGATTTCTGTAGTTGTAATATCGTATTTATAATACAAGAAATATCGTTAACCAATCAACAAATTAAAAAAATAATTTATATATTTCGTATAAAAGTAAAAAATCGGTTGGTATACAGTTTTATAAAGCGTCCAAAAATTAAATTACCCCGAATTCAAAAGGCTTTGTGCCGACAGTTGACGCACGTGGATACGGGAAATATGATTGCTATGGCTGTGAATAAAAAATGTAAATTTAAAAGCGAAATTTACGAGTTTTAATTATGGCGTCGCGTTTGTAATAACAAACCAAAATGGTCCACCGCTGGGTTTGGCTTTCTCTTAGAGGGAACTTAAGAAACAGAGTAAACTGACCACGATTCTTACCCACCACGGATTGGGGGATTACACATAGCGGTGACCTCATGTCACAAATCGGTGTCAGTATTGTTTTTTAATAAATATATGGCACAGTGAATTAAATCTTAAATGACTGACTAAAAATGCTGACGGGAGCCTATTGCAAAATGCGACAAAACAACCCTATTGTAATTATAGCTAGCTACCCCTGATGTTTAGATATGCCGCCCTAATAACCTCGTATTGTATGGTATAAGTGACCAAGGTCTCAGATTCTCCACGCAAACAGTTTCACAACAATATAAAAGGTAATATCATAGAACCGAGCCCGGAATCTTTGTGTTCATGAGATATTGCCACGTAATTCATTATGTTACGATAAAAAAAGTTGGAATAAAACTCAAGCCTTGTTAACGGAGTATTTTTAATTTAAGCTAGAATTCGCTTAATTGCCCAAGATGAATCTCAGACGGACGATATCAAATGGATAAACATTTTCGAAATAAACGAAAACCCGTACAACACTGTAAAAGGCTATCGTTTCTCATAAAGCAATTACACAAGGGAAACAAATCTCGTGTCAAATGACTCTGAAAACAGTGTTATTTTGAAACTCGTAAACATATGTTTATAAAATAAATAATGTTGGATTCTAAATTGATACGGATTTAGATGTTTCGAATTTAATTTTTTACATAAGTCTGGCCGAATTTGAAGAATGGCTAGATGTGCTAGGCGCATAGATGTACAGGGCGATGTGTTGCTTGAGTGGGTCATCGAGGTATGTATTCTCGTTCTAAATCGGTGCTCCGAAAACACTTGTATACGCCAACAGGGCGGTTCTATCGTGAACATATCGTTCGCAAGTCCTGTCTGGCGTGCCGTATGCAGCGTTAAAAACGTTCCAGAAAACTCTAGACTACGATCCATGGGGGTGACCTTATAAAATGGTCCGGAATAAGCTCTGACCATGAACGCCTCCGCAAACGGACAAGAAGAATCGAGGGGTGTGAATTGCCCCCGGCTGCCTAAGAATTCTTTCTTCAGAATGTTAAGGCTCGCGTTCACCGTGGGACAGCGCTGTTTGGGGTGGCGGTCGCCAGTCGAAAGAACATGTTGTGCCGATCCTACATAGTCTGGGATAAGGGCAGGTAGAAGAAGAATAGCAATAAAGTAATATAAAGCGTGTAAAAAGAAAACATTCTTTTTTGCTTACTTCATTACGATATTTGTAATTTATATCGTCTATACTAATAAGAATAGTCATTCCGTAGGTTAAAGAAACGTTTGGTAAATGGAAGTCGGTCAAAGTGATCAAAATATGAATGAATGCAGAAGAAATAAGAACAAAATTGTTTCAAAAACTCGTTCGTTGAATTTGAACGCGAGAAAAACCACGTGCTAACAGTGTCACAGTCTATACAATATAACTATTTATAATATCTATAGCATCCCATTACTGGGCTTGAGTCTCCCCTTAGAGGGAATGAACAGTATTCCCATAACGCTTGTCCAAGATGGATTGGTTATATTATATGTTACCCTATAATCTGCTAGGCAACATCTGCTAGGCAATCTTATTTATACAAATAAATAAAATTGGAGGGTCTGTTTGTAATATTAAAATAACCGCTTTTTACTAAGTGCATTCTGATGTATACACGGTACATATACCAAAACAAATTTTTTTTTAATTTTTGTCTGTCTGTTTGTTCCGGCTAATCTCTGAAATGGCTGCACCGATTTTGACGGGACTTCCACTGGCAGATAGCTGATGTATCAAGGAGTAACTTAGGCTATTTTTATTTTAGAAAAAAAAAATAGTTTTTGTTAAAAATGATAAGTTTCGGAAATTTATATTCCAGTTTAAGTTGACCTCAGATTTATATCATCAATCATATGAAATAGGGTTCAACTTAGGCTGACATTGTAGGTTGATTTTCAATTTAAGTTAACTTCAGATTTATGTCATTAATTATATGAGGGTTTAGCTTAGGCTGAACTTTGCATTCGATAATACTGACTGTTTGCATATTTCATTTATATTTTAGGATTTATAGGGTTTGTAATCCAAAATAAACCATAAGATATATCCAAAAAAATTCTGCTCAAAGTCACTATTCCAGGCGGACGGAGTCGCGGGCACAGCTAGTCTCAATATTTTCCTTCACTGTTAGTACATACTAATATGCTCACTAGACGAGAAAAACTGCCTAAGAGGAGCATGACATGGTCAAAATTAAACCCGTGACATCAAAAGTGATACTTTATAATTGGATTTAATTTGCTGCAGCCAAAGACAAGGACTTACTAAACCTATGTCCACAAGTTCACAAATATTCAAACTCGAAGAAAATAAATCTCAAATGGTGACCAAAACCACAACAGTATAAGTTAGAACACCAGTCAATAAGGTTTTATCAAGATTTAAAAACTTCGCTTACATCGGTAGGTAATCGCTCAGGCTGTAATAGTAAATCTATAAACGAAATAGCAGTAACTGACAATGTAGGTTTTATTGCTTCATAAAATATTCTGCAAAGGTTCTTACTAACGACATAGTAGTGAAATTGTCTTATAAATGCATTTTATTATGACTTTAAAGTTTGGAACTTAATGTGTGTTCTATGAAATTTTGACACCATACATGGTTATTATAGTTACAGTCGTTAGAAGTCTTTTGCGATTAATATAATATTCATAATATTTTGCTTAATCTAAAAACCTCGCACTATCTCAAGAAATGCTTGAAGTTCCTTCATATCAGCAGTGCATGATGTCTTAGGTCATTAGAATATCTGTGTCTTGCAATACCAGAGCCAATAATACCCAAATCTACAACAAGTCATTTACAGTCAGTGCCGTTCGTCTATGGGGTGCATTACTTACGAATGTAATCCTAGCGCCGTCTGTGCATGTGTTCAATATACTTGTAAGAGATCACTATCTATAGCTTTCTAGGATCTATGTGTATGTACTCGTATTTTAGGCTGACGGCCCACTTAGAACATAGCAGTTACCGACACCTTTGGGTATTTGCAACGCCAGTGTCTTCGCGAACACACTGCTGTTCCATAAGGGTACAGGAACTTGGGTCACTAATGCCGGAACACAACACAGTTATTAGGGCGGCATACTTAAAACCAAAGGTGGTCGCAATCCAGACGGGCTTGGGGCCTTACCATGTAGAAAATATTACATGTGTGTATACGATATGTGTATGTATGTATGTGTGTGTTTACGTTTATTAATTAATCATATGTATTCCTTAACTCTCTAATTTCTAAATCAATATCTCTTATCCATCCAAAGGTTTGTTTTCTTGTGTACTTTTGTGTGTGTTTGTTTGTTTTCTTTTAATAATTCAATAATGTTTTTTCATCCATTCATTATTATAAGTCCTGGTAACAACACACTTCCGCTTTAGTGCCTGGTATTTGCATTTCGACTTATTCTTCTCCATTTTGCACGGTTTTCGGCATTCCTGGTCATGCGTCAAGCTACCACTATACATTTGTTACACAAATAAGTTAGCCAGTTGCCTTAAAACGTGGTTAGCGAAGGCGACACTCCTGTAATTTTGTTTGTAATGTCACGGACATGAAGGCTGTCGCAGATGCGGGAGCTTGTAACGCAGTCGTTCCGCTACATTCCACACATATTTTTGTTTGTACCGCTCTAACAACAGCCATATTTCACAGTCGTATAAAAGCTAAAGATTAATGATGGTTTTATAGACCAATTTCTTCAACTTAATTGGCATCTCGGGATCGCAAATGATAGCCACCTCCCGCAATTTGGCCCACGTGGATACAATACTTTGACATCGCAATCGATTTTGTACATTTTAGTAATTTTAGAATATTTTTATGTTTCCAACCTGCATAATTAAAATTACATTCTACGGATTATTGTCGCTTCTTTATTTTGAACATTGTTGATGTTTCAGTTGATTTTCAACTGACAGGAGGTAATCATTATTTAGAAATATTATGTATAATTTTTAGTCTTTGCATCAAGTTTACTTTCTTCGTGAAATAATTAAGGATATAATAAATAAAGATGGGAATTAGACCTATGACCGCTGACGGCGTTCCAACGAGGCTAAGTTGTTGTGCCATGGACCTCCGTGATGACGTCATCAAATGAATGAATTCATACCTGAAACATAAAAATATTCATGAGTTTAATTTCCAAAATGACATGCGTCACTTAGGCAGTTTTTCAAATTCAAATTTTATATATACGAGTAAATATATATTAATTTGATGTATTGATTATTATAAGAATTTAAAATATTATGATGAGAAAAACTAAGTAGAAA
Organism: Malacosoma neustria; assembly: GCA_963693495.1. NCBI lineage: Eukaryota > Metazoa > Arthropoda > Insecta > Lepidoptera > Lasiocampidae > Malacosoma > Malacosoma neustria. Next base: position 7,903,909 of record OY856393.1, read on the forward strand.
GTTCCAGAATATTCTATCAAAGTGTCGCTAACTCCCACCTGTAATGACCAAACAAAGTTAACAAAAGGCCTCCCGAAAACCTGTATTATAATATGTCAGATGGGCTGAAAAGTTCGTAGGCTAACATAGAAAAAAAATTTTTTGGTACAATTTGATTTGATTATTCAATATATTTAGTTGCCTTCGAGAGCGATACAATGATTATAGTAGTCATAAAATTTTTCGATACCATTTTTACAGTACGATTTGTCTTTAGCGTCAAAATAGGCTTCAGTTTCGGCGATTACCTCTTCATCAGCGCAAAATTTCTAACCAGCGAACATCCTCTTGAGGTTTGAGAACAGGAAAAGTCTCTGGGGGCCAAAACTGGAGAATACGGTGGACGCGGAAGCAAGGTAGAAGAATCATCAATTCGTTGTTTTTTTTGGTCGATTGTGAGCTCCCGCGGCACCCACTTTGAACAGAGTTTTCGCAAATCCAAATATTCATCTAGAATATGTTCAACACGTTCCTGTGATATCTTTAGGATCTCAGCTATCTTAATCAACTTCACTTTTTGGTTATCCAAACTTATTTGGTGGACTTTTTTGATATTTTCTTCGGTAACAGCCTCTTCAGGGCGTCCACTGCGTGCATCGTCTTTGGTGCTCATTTCCCCTCGTTTAAACTTAACAATCCACTTCTCAACGGTTGATTTACTTCGTGCAGAGTCCGAATAATATTTATCAAGCCAAGCCTTGGCTTCAATAGTATTTTTTTTACCCCAAAAATCAATGCTTTATTAACACATGAAATTCCTTTTTATCCATTTTTCTAAACATACAAAAGTTCTTTCACTCAAAATACTATATCTCACAAACTAATGAGTACCATTTAAAACTAAAAACCTTAAAAAATGTAATAAAATAACTAAAATATATTATTAAAAGGAGTCCCTTTAGGCAAGGTTCTAAAGACACTGGCAGCGTTCCCCCTTTGAATAGCTAGACTAATTTTTTGTCCGAGGTAGCTGCCAGCTCTTCGGTCTCCTGTGATTTCGACTAACCTCTTTGCTATTTCCTTAAAAAGCCTTATAGCGCTAGGACCCCACGGACCAAGGGTCTCGACACCGAATGGGACAAAATCATATTCGGAGCCTAGACCTCTGTATTTGCATGCTTTAGCTTTTTCAGCCGCTTCACAAGCTGCACCAGCTCTGTTGTTGGTTCCATGTAGATGGGAAGGGGCCCGCGTGTCTGAACAGGTTGCATCCCATACTATACAAACTAATTGTACGACAGTTGTCAAATTTATAAATGTGTCTTTTGAAGGTTAGGGTAAGGTTAGGCTAACTAAAAATAAATTTAATTTATTACTAGTAGCCATCTACGTGTCATCCTACAAACTTTTCAGTCCACCTGTATTACTTACTCAGGTAAAGATTACACCCTTAAAGTTTGAGAACTATATTTAAGTTTTTCTAATGACAATGCGATTTTAACCTGTTTTTATAAAATTCAATAATAACCATCTATTACGTCCCACTTGTCTTGGGTTCTATAAAGACAGACAGTATATCTACCACGTTTTTTCAAGGTGATCTCAGTCAAAGGTGATTTCAGTGCTGGTGTCGTCACGATGTTATTTATCATCGTAGGTACGTGATTATTATGATATGCACAAGAAAACTGCTTAAGCGATGAATGTTGGTGTCCGGTATTATGACATCCCTGGCTACTACTGAAATTATAAATCCAGGCTGCGTATAAAGCCTTGACGCTTATGAATTCTTGGGGTATGAGGTCTATTGAGCCACCGGGTGAAACTACGAATAGTTAAAGTCTTTGTTTACCGTGATTCTTTTTTATGTGCCAGGTAAAAGGATTTGAAGTAATACATTGAAGACTTGCCTATATTTGATTGACTACCTCTTGATTCTTCAGGTCAGATTGCAGGGTGCACCAGCTCGTAGATTGGCTTGCCTCATCTTGATGGCACTATACATCTTTTGACATGTTTATATGACTCTACTTGACTCTTGTATGTGTCAAATATAATTTTATATGTGCAAGTTTAAATAACAAATATTACTAATACATTATTATAGCTGTGTTTAGACATCTTGGGCTCGTTTTTCATTGCATCGATAAATTTTATCTTCAGTAAATTTTATTTCATAATTTCGATATTATGAAGGACTATACTTGGTGATTATGTCATCAAATGCTATCAGCACGTGACCTATAACTCCGTACCCTCTAAAGGCATGATTGATTTTTTTTATTACTGAGGAGCAGCGGACAGGCTTCGGATGTTTGCGACGCTAGGAGCACATCAAATACGCTGCTGTCCGCATAGTCGTACTGGTTTCTAATGCCGGAACACAACGTAAGGTTATTATGGTAGCATACTTATAGACTCAGGGGTGGTTGCCATCCCCAGGGAGGTACCACCCAACAGGGTGGAGAATCCTCCCCTGCACCTTCGGGTGCAGGCACGGGCCCAGCGTATTCTGGGGGGGCCCACATTCTGCGAGAGAGGTCACCTGTGGTGACCTCGAGAGATTTGTCATGCGATCCGGTTGACGCCCGGCGCTCGCAGGTACCCGGGCCTGCGAGTGATAAATTGGTTACCGACGGACGCACAGGGGTAGGCGACCAGGCCCCTGTTGCTGATAGTATTACTGGAATCTGTCATAAAATAAATAATGACGGAGGGCCGCGTGGTCCGTCTTCCGTTAGGAAACGTCCACGCGACCCTGCTCTGGTGGGAAGTGGGTCAGTGGACCTGTCCTCAGATGAGGAAGGCCTGCTGGCCCCGAAGTTGCCGACCGCGAGGAGAGGTCGGCAGGCTTCGAGAGGGCTGAGTGCTACACGGCCGCGGAGGGACGCACAGGGTAGGTTCGTGCGCTCCAACACTCCGGCGGCCAGAGAAGCAGAGAGTGACATGGGAGTCACCACTGAGGACCCTGGTGGCGAGAGTTGTGTCTCGCTAGGGAGCTCAAAGGCTGAGCTCAGCGCCACCAAAAGAGAGCAACGCAAAGCCGTCGCGGCCGACGAAGTGTCGCAAATGGCCCGACGCGCACGTGAGCGACGCGCTGCTCTAGCGGCGGAAGGGGGGGAACCATCTGCGGTGGCCCTAAGCCAGCTTGCCCTGGACGGGGTGGACTTAGTCCTGAAGGTTGCCACCAAATCCGGCAGCCTAAAGGGGACGTTCACTCGCGGTCTAAAGGAAGCTGCCGCGGACATTAAGGAGGCGATTGGCATCCTCCTCAACAGGACGGCCTCAGACGAGGTCGCGAAGTTGCAGGAGGAAAACAGTCGTCTCCGAAATGATTTGGAGGACCTCCGGCGACAAGTCGCTGCGCTGAGCGAGCAGCAGCAGCGACGTACGTCGCCTAATGCCGCATCGGTAGTGGCCCCGGCTCCCGCACCGAGACCGGCAAGCACCAATACCGACGACGAGGTCGAGCGCATTGTCCGGCTCTGCATGCTCCAGTGCGGGAGCATGGTCAATGCTCGTATAGAGGCGATTTCTCGGCGCCTCCCTGCGGAAATCATCCGTCCTCCCCTAGCGGCCGATACACGGCGGAGGGCTGAGGGCCCGCCGAGACCTACGCCTCAGAAGGGGAAGCCCGCGGAGGGTGTTAAAAAGCCCGTGGAGGGAGCCGCATCGAGTGATCAGCCCACGACTGCCGGGTCTAAGGGTGAGACCTGGGCGACAGTCGTGAGCCGCAAGAAGGCCCGCAAAGCCGCCAAGACGGCCTCAGCAACAGCGCGCGCCCCCGGCCGAGCCGCAAAGGCGGTTGCGCAGCCTGCGCGGCGGACTGCCAAAGGCGGTCGCAAAGGGCCGGCGGTACGTGCTCCACGTTCCGAGGCTGTGACGCTCACGCTACAGCCCGGAGCTGCGGAGCGTGGTGTAACGTACCAGTCGGTTATTGCCGAGGCCAAGGCCAAGATCAAATTATCAGATCTTGGTCTTCAGTCCGTCACCCTCAGGCAGGCTGCCACGGGCGCGCGGCTGTTCGAGGTGGCTGGTGCTGCGAGTGGCAGTGCCGAAAAGGCGGACGCCCTGGCCGCCAAGATGAGGGAGGTCCTCAACCCTGAGGACGTCCGGGTCTCCAGGCCAATGAAAACCGCAGAGATGCGGATTGCTGGTCTGGACGACTCCGTGACCTCTGAGGAGGTGGCGGCAGCCGTTGCCCGAAGCGGAGAGTGTCCGCCGGACAAAGTGCGGGCCGGTGATATACGCACCGACGCCACCGGACTCGGCGTGGTCTGGGTTCGGTGCCCTATAGCGTCGGCGAAGAAGATCGCCTTAAGCGGCAGATTGCTGGTTGGCTGGGTTGCGGCGAGGGTGAAACTCCTGCAGCCCCGGGCTTTGCGGTGCTTCCGGTGCCTGGAGAAGGGGCACGTTCGGGCTAAGTGCACCGCTGAGGTTGACCGTAGTGACCTTTGTTATCGCTGCGGTCAGCCCGGCCACAAGGCGGCCCAGTGTTCCGCAGCGCTCAACTGCAGCTTATGTTCGGCTGCAGGGAAGCCAGCGGGACATAAAGTGGGCGGAGGGGCCTGTGGCGCGCCTGCCAGCAAGGCCAAGAAGAAGAGGAGCTCTAAACCTGCCGGGGAAACCTCGCGGCCCCGGCAGGCTAGTAGCTCCGCGGCCGACTCCCGGCCCAGGACCGTTGCCGAGGGAATGGAATGTCAATAATGGCACAACTCCATTTCCTCCAGGGTAACATCAACCACTGTGCCAGAGCTCAGGATCTTTTACTCCAGAGCATGGCAGAGTGGTCGATCCACGTGGCTGTGGTCGCCGAGCCGTACTTCATCCCCGCCCGTGACAACTGGTTGGGGTGCGCTGACGGTTTGGTGGCCATTATTGGCGAGGCTCTGATCGACCCGTCTCGTGGCCGCGGCTGGGTTGCTGCGGTCTCGGGCGGCATCGTCATTGTGGGGGCGTATTTCTCCCCCAACAAGAGTCTCGCCGACTTTGAGAGTTTTCTTGTCGAGTTGGGCGCCGTAGTAGGCCGCTATCACCCTCGTCCCGTTCTGGTGCTCGGGGATCTCAACGCTAAGTCATCAGCGTGGGGATCTCCGGTCACTGACCCTCGGGGCGAGGTGCTGGAAGAGTGGGCGGTGACGACTGGTCTGGTCGTCCTGAATCGGGGTTCGGAATACACGTGCGTGCGGCAGCGGGGCGGGTCGATAGTGGACGTCTCGTTCGCTAGCCCCTCTGTCGCTAGCCGAGTCCGCGACTGGCGTGTCGCCGTGGAGGTGGAGACGCTGTCGGACCATCGGTATATCCGGTTCGACGTCTCTGCTCAGACCGCGAGCGGCCGCCATCCAACAGCCCCGATTAACGACGGCCCGCGTTGGGCGCTTAAGCGCATCGACAAGGAACTACTCGAGGAAGCTGCCTTAGTTCAGTCCTGGATTTGGGAGTCGACGACGGACGGCCCCGTCGACGTCGAAGCGGTGGCGCTGTGGTTTCGCGGGGCGATGATGCAGATCTGCGACGCGTCCATGCCCCGTGTCCGCCAACAGTCCGCAAGGCGCCAGGTGTACTGGTGGACGGACGAGATCGCCCGGCTGCGCGTTGAGTGCGTTGCGGCTCGCCGCCAGTACACGCGATACCGGAGACGACGTCGACGGGATTCCGTCGAGGAAGACGCGCTGTATGAGGTGTACCGCGCGTCCAAGGAGACTCTGTGGCTGGCCATCGGCGACTCTAAGTCGCGTGCCAGGGAGGAGCTGCTGGGGTCCCTAGATCGGGATCCGTGGGGGCGCCCCTACCGTTGGGTACGGGGCAAGTTGCGTCCCTGGGCGCCTCCACTGGTACAAAGTATGCAACCCCAGTTGCTAGAGGCGGTGGTATCGGCCCTCTTCCCTGAGCGAGTGGGACACGTTCCCCCGGCGATGGCTTCGCCCTCAGCCACAGAATCTCCAGAAGAGGAGAGCACTGATGTCCCCGAGGTGACGCAAGCAGAGATGAGAGCGGCCGTGTCGCGACTCCGGGCTAAGAACACAGCGCCCGGACCCGACGGAGTTCCTGGTCGAGCTCTCGTCCTGGCTCTGAAGAAGCTAGAGCCCCAGCTGAGGGGGCTCTTCACGGCATGTCTCGAGCGGGGTCAGTTTCCCAGTGTGTGGAAGGAGGGGAGGCTGGTCCTGCTCAGGAAGGAGGGGCGCCCCGCGGACTCGCCGTCCGCGTATCGGCCCATAGTGCTGCTCGATGAGGCGGGCAAACTTTTTGAGCGCATTATCGCAGATCGCCTCGTCAGCCACTTGTGCAGAGAGGGGCCGGACCTGGACGACAACCAATTTGGTTTTCGTCGGGGGCGCTCCACCATAGACGCCATCATGCGCGTGAGGGCCCTGGCGGAGGAGACGGTATCCCGGGGTGGGGTGGTGCTGGCGGTGTCTTTAGACATCTCCAACGCATTCAACACCCTACCCTGGAGTTGTATTCGGGAGGCTCTGAAATACCATCGCGTGCCTCCCTACCTCCGCCGTACGGTAGGGGCTTATCTGGAGGGTAGATGCGTCACCTATCGGGGACGTGACGGTGCCGGTCGGCACTTCATGTCGTGCGGTGTTCCACAGGGATCGGTCTTGGGACCGCTCCTGTGGAACATCGGCTACGACTGGGTGCTGAGAAGCGAACTCCCGTCGGGCGCCGACTTGACGTGTTACGCGGACGACACGCTTGTCACTGCCCGGGGGAGCTCGCACAGGGAGGCGACGTTGATAGCCACGGCTGCGGTGTCACAGGTGGTGAACCGCATCCGGCGCCTGGGCCTGGAGGTGGCCCTAAACAAGTCGGAGGCCATGGTGTTTCATGGCCCCCGACGTGCGCCGGCGCCGGGATCACACATCGTGGTCAGCGGGGCCCGGATAGCTGTCGAGTCCACCATGAAGTATCTGGGACTGGTGCTCGACAGCCGATAGGAATTCGGGCCCCACTTCCGGCGGCTGGCGCCCAAGCTGATGGGTGCAGCGGGCGCGCTTTCGACGTTGCTTCCCAACTTGGGGGGCCCGAGCGCCGCCTGTAGGCGGTTGTACGTGGGAATCGTGCGGTCCATGGCCCTGTACGGGGCCCCTGTTTGGGCGTTGGACATGACGGCCAGCACTCTCGCCATTCTGCGTAAACCGCAGAGGGCGATGGCCGTCAGAGTCGTCCGCGGGTATCGCACGATTTCCTACGAGGCGGCTTGCGTCCTGGCCGGATCCCCGCCCTGGGACCTAGAGGCGAAAGTACTCGCGTCATTATATCGATGGCGCGAGGAAGAGCGGGCACGGGGCTCGAAGCCGGCGCAGCGGCAGATCGCGCTGCGCCGAGAGGAGCTCCGTCAGATCTTGGTGGCGGAATGGCGGCAAAGGCTTCTGCGCCCTACCGCCGGCCTCGCTACCGTCGAGGCGATCCGGCCAGTACTCGACGACTGGCTCGGGAGAAGGCACGGCTCCCTGTCGTTTAGGGTGACGCAGGTGCTGTCGGGGCACGGCTGCTTCGGCAAGTACCTGTGCCGCATAGACAGGGAGCCGGACGCTCGGTGCCACCACTGCGTCCATTGCGGGGAGGATACGGCGCAACACACGCTCGCCGAGTGTGTAGCTTGGGAGGAGCAGCGCCGTGTCCTCATAAATGAAGTGGGAGACGATCTGTCGCTGCCGGCCGTAGTGCGGAGGATGGTCGGTAGCGCAGAGTCGTGGGACGCAGTGGTGTCCTTCTGTGAGGACGTGATGTCGCAGAAGGAAACTGCGGAACGGGAGAGGGAGATCTCGACTCCCTTCCCCGGCCGCAGAAGGCGCACCGGGCGCAGGAGAAGGGCGGACAACGCCCTTTTCCAGCCCCCATGAATAGGTCCAGGGGCGAGGGACTTGGGGAAGTTCCCGCCCCCTATTCGATGGACCCGAGGTGGAGGCGCGCGCGGGTGTCGGCGCGCGCCTCTGAGGCGATGCACGGGGTAGTTAAACACCTCACTACCCCGTGCAGGAGACGAGGCCCGGACACACCGGGCCAGCACTAGTGTGGGGCTGCGGAAGAATTTGGATTCCCGCGGCCCCGCGCGCACGTGTGAGGAGACACCGGGGTGGTGGTTTTAGCCGGTAAGAATCCGGCACGCCCCTCCGCCTTTCCCCAGGCGGAGGTAGTCCATGAGGATTTCCCCACCCCGTAAAAAAAAAAAAAAAAAAAAAAAAAAAAAAGGGGTGGTTGCCATTCAGATGGGCTTGGGGCCTGGTCGTGTTTTAGTGTCTTTTACTGGTCGACATCGGCCGCAGTACCCTTACTCCGCCCCTCCACGAAGACAAGGCTATAGGCTTTTAAATATTATAACCATTACCCATACCACGAAAATGATAAGGCATAAACGAATATTCCAAAGACTATAAAAGTCTGGAATATCCCCACACAAATACCTATTTAAATACGATAGAAAATTTCAGCCTATATTTGAGTTGATAGAAAATCGGCAATACACGTCGTCACGTAACCGTCGGCATAATATAGCAGTTTTCGACTTCATTTCCTATCAACTACGTGTTAGGCATCGAATGCGGGAGTTTTGCTCAAAAACACGTATTTATGTCGTTTTAAAAGTCAGTTTGGGTTATTTTATATTATAGCTTTAAATTTTCTCTAATAACAAAGAAAATTAGATTTTGTAATATCGACTCAAAATTGCTTAGGTATACTTACATTAGATTAAGAAATTAATTATTAAGGTTAATAAAAAGAAGGTTTATTATATTTTGCTTTTAAGTTTTTTCGGCGGTTTAATTTTTTTGTTAAAAAGTTTTTTAATTATATTATTTAAAATCAAATGAAGGGTTCCATTCTGTTTTAGTTTAGTGATTTTCCTGATGCAACGGCTTTCGCACATTGGACCATCTGCGGGTATTACGGGTTTAATTACCGTCCTGAGTCTAGTTGGTCTTGTATAATATGCATTTATTTACAAAAGGAAAGTACTATATATATATATATATATATATATATATATATATATATATATATATATATATATATATATATATATATATATATATATATATATATATATATATATATATATATATATATATATATATATATATATATATATATATATATATATATATATATATATATATACACTAGTACTATATCAGTTTCCTAGTACCCATAGCACAAGCGCTCTGCTGCTTACTTTTTTGAAATGTCCCTGTATATATATTTATTATTTTCTGTCTGAGACTATAAAAAACAATACTAACCTCTGCGGCCGGGGTCGGCTTGTCGTAAAAGGCGACAAAAAAACCCACCCTAGCCACGTGGCAGGGCCTCAAGCCCGCCTGGATGGCGACCACCTTTGGTCTTAAATAAACCGCCATAATTACCTTGTTCTGTTCCGGCATTAGTGACCCAAGTTCCTGTACCCTTATGGGACAGCGGCGTGTTCGCGACGGTAACTGTTAAATTCTAAATGGGCCGTCAGCCTGTCTGCTGTCCTATAGCAATAATAAAAAAGATTGGGTGTTAACGGCGTGAACTATATAATGTATGTGATTTAGTCTGTGGTATACATTTAAAGCTTCTTTTTAAAACTGTTACTAATCTATTTACGTAATTTTTTAGCTGTTTAGTGTGTCTATGTATAGTTATGAAGATGTCACTGTCAAGACACGAAAGCTACAGGCGATTGCGAGCGATATACACATATGTGCATCGACGAGTCTTATACATGGACATTGTCGAGCCAGTGAGGCAACTAAAGGCGCCCTATAATTAAGACCTATAAAAGCGTGATGTTGAATGTTGTATCATGTAGTATATCAATAAAAGCAAGACAAATATATTCCAAGGGGCCTATTGTACAGAAAACATGTAACGCTCAGAAGGTAGCACTTATTGATTCTAAAAGAAAAAGTTACGGGCAATAAACTTTTTAATACTAGAAGATCTTATTTAAATAAACCAATATCTGATATAATCTTAATAAATTAAAAACAAGAACAAATTTCAATTTAAAATTTCATTTCGCCTCAATTTATTCGATCCGATAAAATATCAATGAGCTTAAGCGTGATAAAATTACAAATAAAAAGTCGTTTGGCTAGATGTCTTAGAATCGACGTTTTTAGAATGTTTTTATTGATTTCGTTTGCATTACTGTTACTTTGAATGATATAAGTTACGGATAGTAGAAATAGGCCTTAACGTGCCTATATGGGATGACCTGGCCCTGCCCTGCCCACACTTTTAATATGCTTACATTACTAGAGTGTATTTTTTTAATGCTGTAGGACAGCAGACAGACTGATGGCCCGCTTAGAATTTAGCAGTTACCGTCGCCTATAGGTGTTTGCAACACTAGTGCATAGGTACAGGAACAAGGTTATTATGGCGACATACTTAAGACCAAAGGTGGTCGCCATCCAGACGGGCTTGAGGCCCTACCACGTAGGTAGGGTGGGTTGTTTTGTCGCCTTTTACGACAGGCCGACCTCGGCCGCAGAGGTTAGTATTCTTTCTCCGCCCCTGCACGGATGTGTGTGTGTTTATGTATATTATATATTTATTTACATCTAATTAATTGGGAAAAACATATTGATCTTGTATGTGAAAAGATAAAAGCCATTCTAACAAAATTTTACCTACTAGAATATAAAATTCCCCATTATATAAAAGTAAATTAATATTTATAAAGTATTAGCAGAAAAAACTTATTTAGATCGCATACTAAATTTACAAATAAGAATCTTAAAAACTATTGTGCCTAAAAATATACGTAAAAATAAAAAAAAACTAATGTCATTGGTTTATTTGAATATTGTAACATAACTCCAATTCACAGTAAGGGTAATATACAACTTTTACTCGAAAGCTTTTTCGAATACAATTGCCAAATAGTATATTATAAAGACACTAGACAATCGAAAAAGGGCAAATTCAAGACTATAAGAGCTACAAATTTTTATGGAAGTAGAACAACAGATTATATAATTCCTAGATTGAAAAACCAAATTGCATTCTAAACAAGAAATAACATTAATGCAAAAAACATAAAACATATTATACAAAATCTAAAACAAGATTTTATAACATAAACTAAATAAATATAAAAATAAAATACACAATTTAACACTACACTATTATTTAATTTTATTGTACAGAGCAAAATTAAAAATAGAACTATTATATTTGTTTTAAAATACAATACAATTATATTATATTAACCACGTTTAACTATAAATTAATAATTATTTAACATACCATAATATACTGCACCGAAAACATCAACCTGTATGTAATGGCTTTATGTGAAAAGAGATTTATGTTATTGCCATCCTACTCACTCTTGATATTATTAGGCAGCGATCTCATGTACTGTTTTGTTGTCATTCAACAAATTTCGTATGAGTGTACGGTAGGAATAAATAAATTGTAGGTACTTTACTACAGTTAGGATGTAAATGAATAATATATAGGAATTGCAGTTGCTTAAAGAAGTGAATGTAACATCCAAGACAAACCCTATCGGGTTTTTTGGGTGTAGTTGAATGTTTTGTAAAATTATTCTTTTTAATAAATAAATTAATTTAAAAAAAACATACAAAAGTCTATAACATACTTATGTAGTAAGTATATCATACGTCTATTTTGTATTGTTTCAAAAACAGTAGACAACCCATATCTACCACCTAGGTAGTCGTAGTTGTTTTGCCGCGTTTTATGAGAGGCCAGCCCTGGTCGCAGAGGTATCAGTATAGCAGTACCCTTACTCTAGTAGTAGTACTGTAGTAGTAGACAGTACCCACAACACCTATCTACCTCCCCTTCTGTATACCTAGTCAGGTCATAAGTATTGTCACACAGTAAAAACTTTTCTTTTAGAATGCTGGCCACAAAAAAGTTTATTGAATTCGAATTTCGAATTGTTCATGAAAATAAAAATGTATAACTTTTAGAATTTTACTCATTTTTAAATATGGAGTGGACGCTTAAAGAAGACCGTGTTGCAGTTATTGCGTTGCATCGTTACAGTTACGCGCCAATTCAAATTTTTAACATACTGAAAAATTTGAATATAACCAAAAGATTCGTTTATCGTACCATCAAACGATACAATGAAGACTCTAGTGTAGATGACAGGTAAAGAAGTGATCGCCCTCGATCTGTTAGGACTCCAGCAGTGATAAAAGCTGTGAAGGCACGAATTCAAAGAAATCCCAAACGTAAGCAGAAACTGTTGGCCCTTCAGATGGGGTTAAGCAGAACCACGGTGAAAAGGGTGTTAAATGAAGACTTAGGGCTTCGGGCATATCGAAGAAAAACAGGACATCGTTTGAATGCTCGTCTAATGGACCTGAGACTGAAGAGATGCCGCGCTTTGTTGAAGCGGTACGCGGGAAAAAAATATCGGGAAATTCTTTTTTCGGATGAAAAAATGTTTACCGTAGAAGAGAGCTACAACAAACAAAATGATAAGGTGTACGCACACAGTAGTGAAGAAGCGAGCAACCGTATTCCGCGTGTCCAACGAGGTCATTTTCCATCCTCGCTCATGGTATGGTTGGAAGTTTCTTATTGGGGCTTAACAGAGGTACATTTTTGTGAGAAAGGTGTAAAAACGAATGCTGTTGTGTATCAAAATACAGTCCTGACGAACCTTGTGGAACCTGTTTCTCATACCATGTTCAATAACAGGCACTGGGTATTCCAACAAGATTCGGCGCCAGCTCATAGAGCGAAGAGCACACAAGACTGGCTGGCGGCGCGTGAAATCGACTTCATCCGGCACGAAGACTGGCCCTCCTCCAGTCCAGATTTGAATCCGTTAAATTACAAGATATGGCAACACTTGGAGGAAAAGGCCTGCTCAAAGCCTCATCCCAATTTGGAGTCACTCAAGACATCCTTGATTAAGGCAGCCGCCGATATTGACATGGACCTCGTTCGTGCTGCGATAGACAACTGGCCACGCAGATTGAAGGCTTGTATTCAAAATCACGGAGGTCATTTTGAATAAACTTTAATGTCATAAGAATCTATGTTTTGTTAAGTTCATTTTGGTATATGAATGGTTACATAATTAATAAACTTGTTACAATTATTTTACATTAAACATGTGACAGAATTTATGACCTGACTAGGTATATTTATTTAATAAAATTATTTTAAGAATGTTGATTGGTTTGTTGCGCTTTTTAGTAAGTCTCTTATGATATAAAAATGAAATACATAATGAGACATGAAGAGTATAATTTTCGCCAGTGCCGCCCGTTAAGGGTGGCCACCATTTGGTAAGGTCCTAGAGGGAAAAGAAAAAAGGGAAAAACAAAAAACGTTGGGTAGACGAGATTGGCAAAGCAGCCGAAAAAGACTGGATGTCGAAGGCGCAAGATAGGAAAACTTGGAACAAAATGGAGGAGGCCTTTACCCGAAAATGGGGTATATAATTAATCTTTATTATGGAATAAAGATGTTTTATTATTATTTCTCCTTATTTTTTTCTTGTTATTTACAATTCTTAATACAATTGCATATCATTTTTATTATTAAATAAAAATAATAGTAACAGTCCATAACAATCCACTGCTAGGCTCGGGACTTCCCTAAAGGGAACAGACAGTCTAAGGTGGATTGGTGGGTTACACATACCAGTGATGTCGGTATAGAGGTTTCCACACAATGTTTTCCTTCACCGTCGGTACATGGCAATTATTTAATACGCACAAGAGGTGAGAAAAACTGCTTAAGTGGTGGATATCATAGAACCTTCCGAGTGTAATACCACTGAGCTACTGGGTACCTTAGAGATATATATATGGTATGTGTCAAATATTATACATATGTATACAATATGGTTTTACGAGAATTTGAATGTTAGGTCATTTATACTCGTCTCAACTCCCAATATTTAGGTCGTCTCGTTTGCACTATGAACAAACGTCCATATCCCAGGGCTTACGGTCCCATTTCCCTTTTGGAATGGCTTTCAGTACATTGGCTGATTGCTTTTTGTGTTCAATTTGACAGTCGAAGCACATGATGGGGTTCTAATATATACTCGTATACATGAAGCCTTTCATTTATATAATTACTACTTGTTTGTTGTTCATACTAAAATGCGATTTTATTTTTTAATTCCTGCTATCGAGATTTAATAAGTAAACGACTTTAGAATTATACAAAGGTCACCCTAACATAACAGGAAAAAAGGAATGGTCTCCCCACCCGAAACTCTTATCCAAGACAGACTGGTAGGTTGCCGAAGCACCCAGCAAGAATACACAGGTATATATATCGGCGCCAAGTCAAAGAACGCCGGTATCAAAATAAAGACGAACGAAATGTAAACAGGACAAAGCGGCTGTTGACAGAAAACCATGTTTACATAAACATTATTTAGGGGAATAAGCCCGGAGTACATCTTTGATATTGCCGGCTGTGAACTCATTCAAAATCCGGAGAGTACGCAACATGAACATTCTTGGGGCTGAGATATCTGGTGGCTTAACTTTGTTGTAAGTATTTGTAATGTCAGATGTGGATGTTGTTTATATAATAATTAATGAAATAAATTAAGTCACCCTCTTGCAATAAGAATAAGGATTATATTTGTTCAATCCTTGCATAAAGGTTTAATTGAAATCTCGCCTCCTGATTTTTTTCTATCTACCCACACTCTCGGTGAGGTTAATGGTAAAAGTGAGGGTGGGACGACATATTTAGTTTAGCGTGAGCTTTTAAAGGCGCGGGACGTTCGACCTTCTACCGTCTTGAAGACCACCCTCTGTGCCGTGCGCAATTGGCTTCAGTTACTCCAACACTAACTATTATGAAATGTACATAATAGTATGTATGTATGTATGTGAACACACGATGTTATGGCAAGGCCATAACATTGTGTGTTCAGTGTCTAGTTCTGTAACATTTAGCTGGTGCCGTGCAACAGTTCCTCCGCGAGCGGACCTGAACTGAACTGGGCAGGGGTGGAATCAAGGTCAGTACACATTTTTTTGCCCACTCCTAGGTAGCGCATATCTCTAAACACCGCTACTCGCCCTCTCCTCTCTCATACAGTCCACTGCTCTCGAGCTATTTCCTCATGCACTACATTTGAAAAATAAAACCATTCAAAATCCGTATTTGTTTTAAAAACATCAAAACGTTATAATCTATTAAACCTTTGAACAAAACTACATTTGTTTTCCACCTAATTCAGGTCACAAAAATCGAGGGCACAGAAATTAAAAACATGTATGTATGTATTTTATTTTATACTTTTACTCGATGGTTGTACTAGAGCTATTTGCGATTGTGCATACAAAAATAATTGGAAGTAATTACCATTGCTCAGCATAGACATGTAACTATTATATGATTGCGAGTGTTCTGTTATCACAAAGTTTTTTAATTATTTCTGTTGCATCAGGGATTGAAACTTTAGTATTGTATTTAAATATTTATTAAATTTTTATTTGTGTAGATTGTATTTAACGAACAACGTTTTACCTAAGCTTGATCGTTATGAAGGACGCCGCGTTAGCAACCTAACTATATCTAGGTACTCGCAGCACGTGTATGCGTGTAATCAATAATTGTTTTATGTAGTGAACTATTAAACAGTAAAGGTATTATATTATATTGTTTAAGATTGTAGTAGTCACAGAGATTTGGTTATAAAGTTTTGTTTCCTATAACAGAATGACTTTTTTTAGTCGTGATTTTTGATGACATTTAATTTTTCAAGTGATGAAGTATATTCTAGATTTATATAGGATTTTTCAACGCTACTTGTCCTTGACTCTGAGGGGAATCTCCTGGTGGTTCTTTTTCATGGCGGTATCTTCAGTGGCTGCACTTCAATTAAAATATTCTTAATTATTGTCAAAGCTTATAAATTAAACCTCTGATTATTTTTAATTCAAATTTAATAAATTTAATACAACAAGGCACTCCCAGTGGTATTATAAGTCCGTATGTAATTGCGTTGCTCGAGAACTCCAACTCATCATTACCTGTTGAGCGCATCGTGCTTTCCTGTGAAGCTTAATTACAGAGCTTTTAGCTTAGAGCTTTAGTTCACTTTTGAATAGTAACACTATTATAGTGAACTAAAAATTAATGTTATAGTACTCTATCGCAACCCTTTCGTTGTAGTGTTAAACTTTTTATTCTAAGAGGAAAAATCAAATAGTTTGGATATATTTAATTAGACGAAAGATTCATTCTCTCCTTTGAAAGGGAAAACTGGTAAAATTATATTTTATTTAAGTCAGAAATGAAACAAATAAATATTTATAAATTTATCAAGTTTTATGAGAAATTGCAGCTACTCTCACACAGGTTCACCTAACCGTTATAAGCACAAAGTATACCAGCTTATTCTGTGTAATACCAATATTTTGTGTTCACGTGCACTCACCAATTTTATTTTGTCGCTCTCGGATTTGAATAGTGGTACCCCTTGTTCGCTCTTGTTGGCTTTTGTTGTTTTATTTATTGACAATTTCTATTTCGTTCTGTGATGGGTTGTTTTGTGTGGTGTTTTATTTTTTTGTACAACTAGACCTTTGTCAAATATGGAGAGACTTTATAGTACAATGTTAAAAAATACTGGCAAAATACCGTTATATTGCACGTATCTAGATTAAAATCTAAAATTAAGTCATTCTTTTAATCGTTTTGTAGATAGAAAAAAAGTACATTTATTTAAGACAAACACAAGCACTTACAGTAATAACATAAAATAGACAAATAGAGCAAATTGCCCTAAAAAGGCCCCAAGCTCAGCATGTGCTGGTAGAAGCTACCAGCGCTGTTCTTCCGTTTGGGCCTGGTTACCTTGGGGAGTGCAAAACCCCACTTACTTAAACGTATTTTTATGATACATACTATTTTCTAGTAAGAACTGAATTCATGCATGTATTCTGTACATTTCATTTTAATTGTTGTTTGTTTTCTCTTATCAAAAATATGGTAAATAATGCTGAATATACTTTACATCCCAGTTTTTTATTGCTGAGGAACAACAGACAGGCTGACGGCCAATTAATAGTAAGCAGTTACGGTAGCCTACGAATGTTTGCAACGCTAGGGCCATCGCGAACAGGTCGCTGTTTACTTAGGGGTACTGGGACACTAATGTTGTACCACCATAGTAGCCCTACCACTTAGCTAAGTAATCTCGTAATCATCAAAGCTTTTTCCAAGGGTGTCTACTGTTGAATGGTAGGGTAAAACTTTAGCACGCTCTGCTTAGATGTATCTCGGTGACTAAGAAAACGCAAGAAACACGCTAAAATGTATAGTTATAGCAAGAGGTACTTATGTTTGAAGCTTAGTAAAACAATGCCTATTGTTTTCCATATGTAAGCTATGATTTCAAACTATGATTCGGTGTCTATTCTAGGCATGACCGCACGGCTTTTAATACAATCTATATGGATGGTAAAGCTAAGGAGTACTATCTCAAATGAGGGTGAAGTTAAAAAGGTGTCCTGCTGTACTCTTTAAATTACAATTTATAAATCTGCCAGAATGGCACTATTGAAGCCACAGTGTATGGTATGAAAGAAAGTAGCTGTTGTAGACAAATTGAAGTATGCTGAGTCCATTCATATTAAATACATTAATTTAATAGTACAAGAGAAAAATAAAACAATAATAATAATTAAAAAGAAAACGAAACAAAGTAGACTTAGTTACTGACAGTAGATTATTGAAAAGTTCAACTATTGGCGTAGTTTAAAATTATTTGGTAAATATAACCTAAAAAAAATTCAGTATGGTATAGCGCCTCCTTAGTTTAATGCATTTCGACGGATACTTTTATTTTATCCATGCAGGGGTGGAGAAAGAATATGACTGGACTGGATGGTGACCACCTTTGGTCTTATGTAATGCTATGATAACTTTCCTGTACCCTTATGGGATAGCAGCGTGTTCGCGATGCCACTGGCGTTGCAAACACCCATAGGCGACGGTAACAGTTAAATTCTAAGTGGGCCGTCAGCTTGTCTGCTATCCTATAGCAATAAAAAAATTACAGAAACAGTTATCCTTTCCTCTACCCCCAATATAAGTTACATGCAATCTGATTAAAAAGGTTTTGGTTTTAATTATAAACCGCAACTTTGTATTAAACTTTTCCTCAAATGCATACATCAAATATATATAAATAGTTACTAACTTTTAGGATATGATTTAAAGTAATTATCTTTAACCCGAAATATTTTTATGAAACATGTTAAAATCTAACTTATTTAATACGCGTAGTGATTCTATAAAATAATACAAAAAAATATGGACATAAATACGTCTGAACTTTGTAGCACTATCAGGAGATAGGTATTAGTTGCTTACAACTCAAAAATCTCTTATAAGGGACCAATTTCAATGCTGCGGTGGATGTGTGGAGTGACGCGGAAGGACCGCGTGAGGAACTCCCGCATTCTCGGTAGTCTTCATGTCCGTGACATTGCGGATAAATTACAAGAGTGTCGGCTCCGGTGGTACGGCCACGTTTCACAGCAACCGGATGTTTACGTGGGAAAGAAATGTCTTGCCATGCCGCCTCCGCCGGGCCCCGGCAGGAGGGGTAGACCCAAAAAGTGCTGGCTTAACGTCGTAAAGGGTGATATGCGTGCCAATGGGCTCACCACCAGCCTGAAGACTGAAGACCGTACGAAGTGGTGAAGAAAAAGTCGGAAAGCGGACCCCGGGCGCTGAAGCGAGAGTTTAGGCTGCAACCGGGATTTAACGCAAAGATGATGATGATGAAGGGACCAATTTTAGTATACATAACATATCTTTTATATATTTTTCATTAATAATATATTTCATCTTATTATAATTAAATTAATTCTGAATAAATATATTTCTTCACTAATACGAAAAAAATATCTTCACAAATGTTTTCTTATTGTTGAAATCGGAATTTAAACCCTATGAAAAGCTAAGCGTGTTCAATATACAATCCAGTTTGCTAACCGCTCGTAAAACTGCGCATTCCACTTCAATTAAAATAAAATCCTCGTTAATGGTTGTCTGCACACCTGGTGTTCTCACTCCTTAATGCGGCAGATTCATACAGAACTAACAATAGTATATTAAAAGTAAACATTTTTTTTTTAAATAATTGACTTGAGCCATAATGTAGATGATCCCCGTGGCGTAACGATTAATGTACTCTGCTACGCTTGCGGAGAGAAAGATTCGACTTCCGTCTCACGTCTGAATGTTTGTGTATAATATGTTTTTATTTATAAAAGAAAAGTATATATGTATCTTAGTTGTCTAGTATTCATAAAACTAGAACTTTGCTACTTAATTTTGGACTAGATGGTACTGTGTGATTTGTCTTAATATATTTATTTATTTCTTGTGGATTGAGCTAACAGTGGACCGAAACTCGTTGCTCCAAAACAAATTCAAATATTCTTTATTTACTTAAATACGGTGTATACAAAAAGGGTATACTCGTTATATAGACTAAGTGGCGTGCAAATATTGTATTTATAATTCTTAATGTCAACAATTTCAATATATTCAGTAGTAAAAATAGTTAATAGTTAAGGTTAACGTTAAGGTACGCATTGCTGCCGCGTGGGCCAAATGGCTTGAGGTGACTGGTGTCATCTGTGACCCTAGAATATTGGTTAAATTGAAGAGACAGGTCTATAAGACCATCATTAAGCCTGTCCTTTTATACGGATGTGAAGCGTGGCCGGTGCTGGAGCGACACAAGCAGGCACTGCGAGTCACGGAGATGAAAATGCTGCGGTGGATGTGTGGAGTAACACGGAAGAACCGCGATAGGAACTCTCGCATTCGCGGCTGCCTTCATGTCCGTGACATTGCGGATAAATTGCAGGAGTATCGGCTCCAATGGTACGACCACGTTTTACGGCAACCGGATGCTTACGTGGGGAACAAATATCTGGCCATGCCGCCACCGCCGGGACCCGGCAGGAGGAGTAGACGCAAAAAGTGCTGGCTTGACGTCGCAGGGGTTGATATGTGTGCCAATGGACTAACCACCAGAGATGATGAAGATCGTGCGAAGTGAGAAGAAAAAGTCGGAAAGTGGACCCCGGGCGCCGAAGCGAGAGTTTGGGCTGCTACCGGGATTCAACGCTAAGTTCCTATTAGATGTGTGTGTTTAATAACCCTAGACGTTGGAAAATGTAGTCTTTATTTATTTAGTTTTTCTTAATAAAAATAATAATGTTGACATACTATAATATGATTTTACTGTGGCACGTATTGCAATGTTTAACAATTTTTTGCTATGGCGAGTGAACGAAATTTGAAATATAGTTTAACTAGGGTTTGTATTGAGCGAACTATATAAGGAATGAAGTCACAATAGTGGGTGGACCCTGAGTTGGGATGCCACGAAGAGCGAATGAGAAAAATGACGTTTCGGTACCCGAAATATGAATTATTAGAGTCAGTGTTGTTTCTTATCCCGCGATTTAATTTAATAATAATTCACGGGTGTGCCTTACCCTTTGCTTATTATTTTCTCGAACTAGGGTCCAGTCCAGTCATTGTTATATTAGGTTAGCTATTATGCGAGTAAGTTCAGATGGTTCAATTATTATTTTGTGTAATTCCGAAATGGGGTTTAGTTTAGAGTCAGTGAGGCTCAGTCCAAAACTGAGCTTTTAGACTGCCAAATAAGTCGATTAGGTTTAATAATTTATCAACTTCATTGTATTCCGATTCTTTTGTTCCATTTTATACGAAATATTCGACTTTAATTACAAATAATGAAATTTCAACATTATATATATGTAAATCACAAATAATATACCCCATTTAATTAATTATATTGAATACAATATAATTATAAATCATTACACATCACACGATCACTTACATAGACACAGAATACCTATTTGTTTCGACATTAATTTAGTTTCAATATATTAATTTAGAACTCAAGGAATACCAACTGAGCTAATTCTATTTACATGAGGTATAATGCTTTCTGATTGGCTTTATTATATTGATACATGAGAACCCGGGCTTACATGTCGAGTAAATGCTAATCATAATAGTCGTAAAAGGTGATGTGCGTGTCTATGGGCTCGCTATCAGGGATGTCGAAGATCGTGCGAAGTGGAGAAGAAAAGTCAGACATTGGACCCTGGGCACCAAAGCGAAGGTTTAGGTTGTAACTGGGATTTAACGTTAAGACTGTGATCATGAGATTTCATGAGATTTAGATTGTTGTAAGGTTCCTTGAACACTTCTGGTTGAATCGGAATTAAACAAAGAGTTGTTGGCTACCCAGCTGAGGTCCGAATAGTATATCTCGTATATCACTTAGAAGTGCATTATGCTTGTATGGTAGGGTTGCCAACCCCAAATTTAAAAAACTAGGATATGATGTTGGAAAAACCAGGACAATTTAGTTTAAAAACAGGACGCAGTAATAGAGTTGCAATACTTAAGTAGGTTTAGTTAGAATTAGTTTTTTTTACTGCTGCAGAACAGCAGACGGCCCACTTAATAGCAAGCAGTTACTATCGTCTATGTATGTTTGTGACGCTAGGGGCACCACGAACACGCTGCTGTCCCATAGACATACACAAGATTATTATGGCAGCATACTTATAAACCAAGGATAGTATCCATCTAGAGGGGCTTGTGACCCTACCACGTAGCCAGAGTAGTTATGTAGCCTTTTACACGTTATGTACCTTTTACTTATAGGTCGACCCCAGCCACAGAGATTATCCTTACTCCGCCTCTGCACGAAGAGTATAACAAGTTAGTTACAAATATTATTTAATAATAAGTATTTGAATATTAAAAAACAGGATGCTACTTAAAAACTATCCAGGACATCCCAGGACACCACAAAAACTAGGACATGTCCTGGGAAAATAGGACGGTTGGCAACCCTATTGTATGGAATGTAACCAGGAGGTGTAGACTATGAGACTGAGACGTTCCAAGCCAAACGTTGACTCCCCACTCTTCGTCTTAGTGTTAGAGTATTACTATGCTGACGATGAACGGACGAGTGCGGTTACGGATCTGCAATCTCAATGTCTGTGATCTGCATACTTGGCTACGTCCTAATTCGAGCGTACGCATGGGTACAAATTTTATACCGATAAATATGTGTAATGTAGAATTACTTCGTACTCGATAATTTTCAATTCATTTAATTAATCCTGCATTTACTCGGCTCTGGTTTTATAGAGCTAAGGTTATTTTTGTCTTTGCTCTCGAACATGGCACGTCAGTTAAGATATGATAGGCGCAGTACACAGTAAGGAATGATAGATATTAATACAAATAAGCATTAATTTGTAACATACACTGAAGCATTATAGGCATTAAGGCCCAGTGTATCTAGCATAATATGACCTTTAGAACCTTATTCATCTCATGCTCGAACCATTTCTTTTAACTCACTGTGAAGTTTTTAAAGTCATCCTAATAATTCCATTCCTCTCCTATCTCCGTAAAACTGTACTGAAGTTTAGTGTACGTTTTATCCTAGTGAATTAATAAAAAAAAGTAGCTTTGATTTAGCCGGCTACTGCTGCCACTTGGGTTGCACAATTATTTTTCTGGTTTAAGTTTATAAAGTGTGAATTGAGGAATATAAATTCATTATTCTCTTAATTATCATAGCGAGATTGCATTAACATTCATTATTATGAATAAAGCAGTTTTGCCTGTTGTATCAATAATTATAATCTACTACTTCGATAAAAAAAGGGATTGCTAGCAATCCCTGGTGTGAGTACGTGGCCTATAAGGTCGAACAAACACATATTATCCGCAATGCCATTAATGCGCTGATTAGATGTATGTGCTCGAGCTTGACCTGAGTCTCTGGGACACTAAATGTAAGAAAATTAGGATCGCATTTTCACGGAGTTTTGAGGCGATGAACTTAACCGGGCAACATATTTTGTTGTAGAGCTTCCCAATTCGTGGTTGTGTTTAGGTTAGCACTATTTGTAGTAATAGAGCTACTAGAGTTACTTTAGCCTAAGGTTATAAGTAACTGACTATTAACTTACTCGCACTATATACTTTACAAAACACTTTAAAATCATTAAATTTTTACTCATGTTATATTTTTTAAAATATTTATCTACCTATATGTATTATAAGTATGTTTATTATTGTCTCATCCTCCATTAAGTCCCATAGAAATAAGTAGATGTATTCCAGCATATACAGCTACCAATGTCTTAAATCACCGGTTAATAAATAATCTAGCTCTACTACTTCGAGAAAACATAACGTAGGTGTCCAAGCCGTAAAGGCGATCTCCAGCCAGAGTATCACCAGAAACCGTCGTTCATCGTGTTCGGTGAGTGATTAATTATTTCAATATTTCCCAACACTAGTCATTACCTAAAATATGTGAAAGCAACTTGAGCAGATGAATTAATTAAATAATCTGAGAGATTAATTAATTTATTATTTCTCTTTTATATGAAAATGTATAATTTTTTCATCAAACTGGATTTCACTGCTCATTTTATCACTCTTCTAATCAAAGTACTTAAATACGTAATTCTTTATTAAAATTTTTATTATGTACTGGTTGAATCTCCTGGTTTAAATTTTTTATTTATTTTAATAAGCGTCGCGGGGGTGAACGTTACAGTATTCTTATTCCACCTCTGCACAGAGAAAAGTCTTCAAATTATATTAATTTAGTAAAATAAAAGACAAAACATTATCCTAACGCCGGTTAAATTTCTTGCTTCATAACAAAGAATAATTTTGAATGAATTTTAATTTCCATAAAAGTTACGCACAAAAGCGCAACGTATATCACAATGAAAAGGTTTAAGTACCCTTATCATGAAACCTTATTTGCCTTCAAAAAAGGCAAATCGGGAAAAATGGCACGCATTCATCTGCTCAAGTTGCTTTCACATATTTTGGGTTATGACTAGTGTTGGGAAATATTGAATGAGTCTCGAGAGACTCGAATTTTGAGAGACTCGAATGATTTAAGAGAATAATAAGTTTGTACGTACAATAAATGAAAAATAAATTTTATTTATATAATAAGTTGTCAAATACGACTAATAAATTACTCATTTTGTTATTATATAGATAGGTATAGTAGGACACTGTTTCTATAGAGGAGCAGATCATCTGTCAAAGCCATATTAAGTAACAGTCGTTAACTAAATTCATTTAAGGTCTTTCTATTATTTGTTTTGTTATTTTATTTTTACTCCTAGTTACCTGTGAATGACTCAAAATAGGTCAGTTCTTAGTTTGAGAGTCAGAGCTAACTTTTAATTTGGACTCCATATAGCCAGAGGAATTTTTTAAGTTCTATTTATACTTTTAATTTTTGTTCTAGCCCTAAAAAGATATTTTATTATTATCCGTTACAGTACAATTCTGTTTCTAAGTTATAGTTTAGTATTAACTAATATACTTAGTTATTTTCGTCCACTAATGGTTATAGCATCAAATTAAAGCCTAGTTTTTGATCACGTGGACCCAACTTGTTTATTGTGATCTATTATACCAGACACGCATTTACAGTTTTAAAACAGGATTCCTCCATGTTTCTGATAGCCACAAGTGACGGTGGGCATTTAGGGTAGACTACCAAATAACACTATTCCTTACATCCAAAATACAAACCTTCATCTTGTTGTCTTGTTATTGTTACCGGTTACTGGTTATTATTTTTAGTTTTCTGGACATAATATGCGATTGATCCCGATTTTCGCACCTCTCTATGTAATCCCAGTCAACACTTGCTGAGTTCAAGACCTAATAGTGCATTAAGTGAAAGTTCTTGTTCAAGGAAGTTTCTTGATCGTTCTTCCCCAGGAATATTTGCCTTTTGTAAGCCCTGTATATGTAAAATTACTGACTTATTTCAAATTTAATATAAATACCTAATAAATAAAAATATTTTAAATTTGAATTTGTAATAAATTCTGTGTGATTAGAAAATATATGATATAGACTTTCTCTAGTCAAAAACTTGAGACCATCATCAGACAGTCTCATTTTTGTACATAACTAATAGGTTACATAAAAAACAGGCCGTTTTTCCTATGATTGATGAGTGGGCCCACAAAGGACAGGTGTCGAAGCATTACAAATGACGAGGGTTCATTTCAGATCAAACTAAAAAAAAATTAGAAGCTTCTCCATTATTAAATATAAAGTGCCTCTTTAATATTATGATACTTAAAGTATTAACATTTCATGTCTGGAACAGTTTCATAAGATACTCTCTTGCGAGTTCATTTATAAATATCAGATGAATAAAATCGTGGAGATTAGTTTATCCGTGTAAAATTATATCAAGATCATTACTAATATCTTTAATAATATAAATATGAAAGATAAGTTGAGTTTTTGTCACTCAATCAGACTAGAGAGATAGATTATAGTCGGGAATAGAACGTATGACTACTATTTATCTCGGAAAAATATATTAACAATCTGCACAAGAACGAAGTCAAGGGTACCTAGTATAATTTAAAAACAAGTATCGTAAGTTTTAATTATAAAAGTGTTAGAGTACTCGTAGATAATAAATAAATAAAGTTTTATTGCATCAAAAAATTACGAGACTAAAACTTAAATACTACAAACTTATATAAAATGACAAAAATAAATAAAATAATTGATCCCAATTGCTCCAAAACTAGATCAAACTATATCTCTGAAGCAAGCTTCTCCTATTTTTAATAAACTAATTAAATTTTTATGAAAAATAGTATAGTGGCAATTTACAGAACAGTTTCTGTGAAAAGATATATCATCGGTAATGTTGTTGTATATGTTATGATGCGAAGAACTTTTAATAGTATGTGTAATAATAATGGAACGTATTTGTAAGTTATTTATCTCAATAGTTTTGACATCTGATTGATTTCACATACTTGGACTTGAGACTTGTAGAAAGAATACGTATTTTAAAGTATATATTACTTCATTAAATACTAAAAATGTAACTAACAGTAAAATATTAATTTGCACCTATACTTCGAAATAGTGTTTTAAGTAATAAAACGTAAACATAATACAGCATGTGCGTTTGTCTGTCAAGCAATTGTAATTAGTTAATGTTTTTTTTTTAATTATTGAGATTTTATGTAACAGTGTTCAATACAAAAGTATGTTCTTTTCCAAGCATGTGGTTAAAATTAGAGAAAAGAGATGATATGTTTATATATTGCAAGCTACTCCAATATAGTTATAATTGAAATTCAGTATTTATATCATTATAGTAAAAATAATGGATAGATAATTTACTTAAATCTCTAAGGGACTATGACTCTGAATATGTGTAATATTATAAAATAATAAACAGCGATGACTATGGTTAATATTTAATATCAAATAGTTAGAAATATAATTATTTCATCAAAAATGAGAATATGAAATAAAATTATTTATTGTTGTGTCGAATAAGTATTGTTAAATACAAGTAAGTGAATTTTATTTCAGACATTCTTCAGGTACCTAAAAATATTTTTTATTGCTGATGACGGCCCACTTAATAGCAGTTACCGTCGCTTATGAATATTTGCGAAGTCAGAAGATAACACGTTGCCGGTCAGGGGAACTGGGACCTAAGTCATTTATGCCAGGCATTTATAGTTATTGACGGCACATATAGAGACCAGCCATTCAGACGGAAAGCCAACCTAGGGTTGTTTTGTTTTGTCGCCTTTTAGGCCCATGGCTGCAAGGGTAAGTGTTCTTATGATACACGAAGTAAATTAACTAAAGAACGGATTACCTGAAAATCTGTATTTCTAACAGTATAAACAACAAATAGTTGTGGTAATAACTTAACACCGTTTTGTAATATATTCTTATTATTTTACACCAATAATACTCGTGTTTTCTTTGGCAACGCAGTAGGATCGTAACATTGCGTCAAGCAAAGGCGCTGAATTTGAATAATTTATATTCCTTTAATGTGTGAAGGATTAAAATCCGACTTTGAATTACAAAGTAAAGTAACCGTTTAATATTAATGTTTATTATATGTATTAGTTATATACGTATTGCCAGTATTAAGTGCATACTACAGCACACTAAACATGTGTACTACGAAACACTGCAAGTACAATACACTTCTTAAAGTATAAGTTTTATTCTGCTTCAGGTCCTTTTTTGTAGTAATACAATAATAATAGCCCATAAAATCCTAGCTCATGTCTCCTACTAGTAGAAATGGAAACGGACAATATCGCCACGCTTGTCCTAGGCGGATAGGTGGGTACACACCAGTGATATTGGTAGGCAAGAGAATCGTTGCCTAAACGGTGCATGCTTTGATTGTTATGAGTTGAACCAGTGATCTGTAATAAATGGTTTCCATTAATTGTCTCGACTAAATTTATACAGAACCAACTTTGGCTTACCCTCAAAACTTTTAAGCCAAATGGCACCACCATCTCTTGTTGCTCTGAAAGCCAGCAGATGGAGAAGAGATGGGTTGGCTCTTTTCGTCAAATTGAAAAGGATCTCGCGATGATGCAATTGTTTGCACCTTTGAAGGCTCTCTTAACGGGACTTCGGACAGCGATTTATACAACTAGGACTTACCTTCGAAAATAGAAGAGAGCTACCGCCGATTGGCCCTTGATAGAGATCACTGTTTACTCCCTGACCCGATGTTGAATATTTAATTTTACAAGTCCGTACAGTACGTAAACAAAACCGAATGGTAGCGTGCGTATACGATGAACACCGGCTTGAAACGACCACGTCGTGTCTTTGATTGCTTTCTGGTTTATTTTTGGATTGAACTATATTTATCAAAAAATATTCCAGAACAGTGATAGTTTTCTTTTATTAATGAGAAATAGCAGACAGGCTAATGGCCCACTTGTAAGCAGTTACCATCGTATATGGATGTTTGTGACGCTAGTGGCACCACGAACGTTGCTGTCCGCTTAAGGCTACTGGAACCTGGGTCACTAATAATAATAATAAATATTTTGTGACAATTCACACAGCGTCATCTAGTCCCAAACTAAGTAGCACTTGTGTTATGGGCCCTAGACAACTGATATACTACTTATATACTTTTTTTTTGTAAACAAATACATATTATACATAAACACCCAGACGCGAGACGGGAATCGAACCCGTGACCTCCGCAAGCGTACCGAAGTGCGTTATCCGTTACGCCACCGAGGTCGTCAATACTACTAATATATTGCGTTATGTTCCGGTATTACTAATACTAATACCGGAACATAACGCAAGGTTAATATGGTAACATACTTATAGAACTAGGGTGATGAGCTAGGCCCTAACACGTAGTTAGGGTAAATAGTATATAGTTTACTACATATATTCTGATATTAGAAAAAATAGATATGTGTACAATATGAGGGAAATTATATAGAACAAATGTCCTTATCTTTAATTTGTAACTATTCTGAAGAATAAAAGAGGTGAAATGGGAAGCTTTTGTTGAGAATTTTATTGGTTAAGACTGCTGGTATTGTAAAAGCTTGTATTGATGTAATTTTGAACCCTTGTTATATTTCGTATTGCATAAAATGGTTTATTAAATATAAAACATATTTGCTAAAAATATAGCGATCAAAATAATAATTTCCTGTCAAATGTTTTATATTAGCAGTGCTATATCGGTATGTCTAAAAGTGAATTTTAATCAAAATATCAGAACAAAAAACGGAAGCAGGGGTTTGATCGATATCAATCAAAAAATTACCTTTATATTAAAACTAGTAAATATATCGATTATTTTAACAATATTTATTCCACTAACTGTTATTTAAAATAAAATTAGGTATCTTACCTGTATTTATGACTTCAATTCCACTCACCATTATTGATACGCAAATAAGGTTTCGTTCCAAACCGTATACTTTTCTAGTGACATTTGACAGATAGATTATTCGTGCAGCGGCGGAGAAAGAATACTAACCTTTGTGGCCGGGGTCGGCCTGTCGTAAAAGGCGATAAAACAACCCACCCTAGCTACATGGTATGGTCTCAAGCCCGTCTGGATGGCGACCACCTGGTCTTAAGTATGCCGCCATAATAACCTTATGTTGTGTTCCGGCATTAGTGATCCAAGTTCCTGTACCCTTATGGGACATCAGCGTGTTCGCGATGCCACTGGCCACTGGCGTTGCAAACACCCATAGGCGACGATAACTGCTAAATTCTAAGCGGGCCGTCAGCCTTTCTGCTGTCCTACAGCAATAAAAAAAAGATAGAGGTCACTGACATTCCTATTCTTATGATAAAATGTTGCTTTGTAAACAATTTATGTTACATGTTATTATTTAAAATACATATATGATTGCGGATAATGAACTACACTTTTACTTTAAAATAAAAATGTTATCACAATTACACGTTTCGTAATTCAAAATGTGTTCTAATCTATATTTCTTTTTCCAATATTTTCAAAAGGTCCAGAACAGTGCCACAATTTCATTTAGATAAAACACTAACGCTTGAAAAATGTGAGACATTTATTTTCTTCGACTAGAAATAGTTTACGTACGTTTACAAGTGGTTGGCGATATTTCTTTGTCTCTTTTGCAGATCAAAAAGCTTCAAGAGATTTTAAAAGAAATATTGAAGTTTTTCCAATACAATTTAATTTAAAAGCAAATGCCTAACAGAGTATAAAAAAGCATTAAGTTTGATCACGGTGTGAAAATGAGATCACTCCTAAGTTTCATTATTACATCATTATTATCTTATTTAGTTAACTATCAGACTGTGAAGGAATTATGTTTTCTCTTGCAATTTTATATGTAGCTTGTATTTTGAATATTTTGTCATAATTTGCGAGGGGAGTCGTATAGGAGGGGAGATGGCTTCTCAGCTCCCGCTCCCGCCCCGCTATCTCCTTTGCGCATATGGCCAGATTCAAGGCCGGAATTAAGAGGTCATGTCTATTTAGAGTAACGAGGACGCCTTCGTGTGTGCCACCATGCCAACCGCGCCACAATGGTGGCACCCTGACGTCAACTTCCATCCTGTACCATACAGCTGGTCAAGTGGAAGGTCAAGACGCCGCGGCCCTGTTCTATATGAAGCTTGTCTGAAGATCTCCGTAACGCCTGTTTTATAATAATTTTTTATAATAAATACTTTTATGTATGTACTTTTCTTGTAAAGTACAAGAAAATGTATAAATGAAGTTTATTATATGAATAATTTAATAGCTGAAGTTCAGTAGACAGGCTAGTGGCCCACTCTAAAGCAGGTAGTCACAGCCGCCTATGGACCTGTAACACCAGAGGCATCACCCACGCGCTGCCTTTGCAGCGTCACAAATTGCGTCATATATAATGCTAATTATAGTACTTTACCTAAAACATAAAAAAGAACGTAAATAATCTTCTTTCAAATTACTTTTTAAAAGCAGCTATTTAATCTTATATTTGCTATTGACAGCTTTTTAATTTGTTTTTACCGAACACTCATCATTAGCAGTAAAGAGGAAAATTCACTCTTTCTAATTAATGTTTAATTATAAATTTTAGCTATAATATTGTTATTTAACTAAATTTCTTGCCCTTGTGTAGGGGTTGAATAAGATTACTAATGGCTGTGGACTGCCGTTAAAGGCAACAGAACAATCTCAGGGAGTATGGCTCCAAACCCTACTAGATAACGGTTGCCCAATATGTGCCTATTAACATTGTATTCTGGCATAAATTATCTAGGTTCTAGTTCCCTTACGTAGATGGCAGCGTATTAGCAGTTCCACAGTATTAATAAAAAAATCAAAATCAGTCAGGTAGAAGAAGTTTATGATGTGCCGAGAGCACCCAAGTAGTGGGTTGTGGATCAAACATATGCACCTCAATAAAAGAGATGTTTGTGATAGAAAAGAATGACTCAAACCCCTCCAAGGGAAACATGATTATAGAAGATAAATAGAGAAGGCCTATAAAATATATTTTTAATACATTTACTGCATAATGAGGGATAAATAGCCTCCTGTGTGTCTTTCCATTGGTACGGTGTACGATATATGATGAGACTTAATTTCGTGCTAAATTTGCTCTAAAAAGAGCTCATACGCTCTATCTAAAAGTCCACTAAAAACAAATGTGTCTTAAAATGAACTGTTTTTTTTTTTTGCTGAATTTTTTTTTATTAATATTCATTACACTTTACGATCCCCAAGTAATTTGGTTCCAGACATCTGTTACTTTAAGCATACACTCAATTAGCTCCTTTATTAAGATTATATGGAGCTATTGCGAAAATACTTAAGTTCTTCTTTGAATTCTTTGAGTTTGTTCTAGAAAATTAGTTTAGATAATTAAAAGCTTTTAATTTATTAATGTAAATTTCTAATTTTTTTATATTACTCGCGATATCAAAGTTAAAAGTTTTTTTTATCGACAGAAGAGTAAATATGTAAACGATTTATAGTTAGGTGAATATCAAAATTTAGGAAAAACTTGTTCGAAAAAATTGGATGACGTCTTTTTTACATATTCTATTGATCATTACAGATTTATGTTCTAACCATGCAGGGACGGAAAGAGAATAATGACTTCTGCGGCCGGGGTCGGTCTGTCGTAAAAGGCGACATAACAACACACCCTAGGTACATGGTAGGGCCCCAAGCTCGTCTGAGTGGCGACCACCTTTGTATGCCGATATGTACTTTGTGTTGTGTTATAGTGGGCATATGTGACCCAGTTCCTGTACCCTTATGGGACAGCAGCATGTTCGCGATGCTACTGGCGTTGCAAACACCCATAGACGACGGTAACTGTTAAGTTCTAAGCGAGCCGTCAGCCAGTCTGCTATCCTACAGTCATAAAAAAAAAACTTAACGTACTGTAACTAAACACGGCGTAGTGCTGAAGACTACCTTATTGATTGGAGAAGCAACAAACAGTAACAATACATTCGTACATTACCCAATAATTTTTTTGGAACATGGAAAGGAGTCAGGATATTGTCGCTAAAAAGGAAACTTATATAGATGACAGCATATTAGCGGGTCCACAGTAATGATAAAAAAGTAATCGGTAATATAGGAGAGGTTTATGATGTGGAATGGGTACGTTGTATAGAAGAGAAAGAACTCTTCAAATATCATATTCCTCTTGGAGGGATTTAAGTCATTCTTCTCTATGTGTGTTTGCAACGCTAGTGGCGTTGCGAACACGCTGCTGTCCCATAAGGGTACAGGAACTTCGTTCACTAATGCAGAAATACAACACAAGGTTATTATGGCGGCATACTTAACATCAAAGCTGGTCGCCATCCAGACGGGCTTGAGACCCTACCACGTAGCCAGGGTGGGTTGTTTTGTCGGCTTTTAAGAGAGGCCGACCCCGGTCGTAGAGGTTAGTATTCTTTCTCCGCCCCTGCACGGATAAAAATCCTTTATTGAGGTGCACATGTTTGATGCACAACCCACCACTTGGGGGCTCTCCTCGGGGTAGTGTCGGAGTTATGTACAACGTGCCAAGCGACATCATAAACACTTTTTCTCAAGAAAAAGTGTTTATAAGCACCTCTTTGCTCCAGAAAAGAAGGGTCAAAAAGTTACAGGCGGAAATAACTTTCTCTTTTTAACGTAGTTGGTTGAAGCTCCCTTTGCTGCCCTTGCTAATGATAAAGAAGGCTGTGAAAATATTTATCTTTCCAAAACTGACAGTTTCAGAGATTGGACAGAATATTTAAACAATCGGACCACTAAACCTAATATCAATTTTATATATTCTCTTATTAATTTATAAAATCTTCTGTTTTCAATAACCGTACAGAGATCGAATTAATTAAAAAATAAACACAAATGAAATCCAACCTATATTAAGTGGAAATGTTTGCAAAAGGCTGGGGTATTTTTAAGAATATTTCTCTTATATCGTCTGTATTTGGTTTGAATAAAAGCGAGAGGTTGTGAGTTTTGCAGATTGAAAAATTCTGATACTTCGTTCTTTTAAAGGCTCTGTTGCAGTTTTTAATCTGAAATTGAAATCCTAACTGAATTACTCTATTACAGTACTACAGCTTTCATTTAAAACTTATTCTTACAAATGGGATCAACATGCGCTTTTGAAACTTACGCTGTTGAGTCATTGTATGTTGACGATTTTTTAATCAGTTCTTTATTAAATCATATATATGTATATATATATATATATATATATATATATATATATATATATATATATATATATATTCCATTTTTAGATTGATTATATTCCATTCCCATTCCATAAATTCCCAACTAGATTTTCTACATAATCTATATTTTTGTAAGTACATTTGTCGAAGATCCCTCAATCGAGACCATCATCATGAAAGGGACGGAAACACGCATCAAAAACATGGTCGAGTCCATCACGGCTCAGATGACGACAGTGATGGATTCCCGCCTCGCGGCCTTTGAGGCGCGTCTGGAGGCTGCAGCAACACCAGCAGCCCCTCAGCGGTCTAACGCCCCCCGTAGAGCCGAGCTCCGGGAGGACAGGAATTTTCCGCCCCTACCTGTCCCTCCATCCAAAAGGGCAGGCAAGGGGAAGGCGGCAAAAACTGCCGCCGCTACCATCTAATATAAATGTAAAGAAGTCTTTACCCTCAAGGGATTACATGATTCCAATTATTAATTCAAATATAAATAACATGTTATAAATTTCTTTCGTTGATTAAAAATTTATTATTATATATAAATATTAATAAATAGATTTCAAATAATGACACATATATATTGTTATGAGTCCCCATATACATTATTACATGACAATTACAATTTATATAGAGAACATGAAGGCTATTATGCATACTATTCGCAAATTTAATGCAAAGCTGCATAAATCAATCAGCTGAGTAAGACTGACAGATTAACTGGACCGATAATTCAACTATTGATGGTGAAATCTAGATAACCACGGATTAACTGCTGAAGAGAATACATTAACCCGAAGTAATTGGTTAGTTAAATCTACTGAAGTTTTAATTGAAATAAACAGAAAATTAAGGATACGTATTAACTGTCCTTTTTGCAAGTGTAAAGATATAAAAGTACGCCTTTTTATTTCTCTTTACTGAGAGAGGGTCATCAGTTACGATTATTTCTGTAAAAAATATTTACCCCGCTTTCACATGTCAGAATAGATGTTGAGTTCGATTCCCGTCCTTAGTCTGAGTGTTTATGTAAATTATAGCTTGGTATTATTACACTCTTAGACCAATCTAGAGGTCCTGGGTTCGAATCCCACGGCATGCACCACTTAGGCATTTTTTCTCATCTAATATCATCATCATCATCATCTCAGCGATGAATCCCGATTGCAGCCCAAACTCTCGCTTCGGCGCCCGGGGTCCGCTTTCCGACTTTTTCTTCTCCACTTCGCACGGTCTTCAGCATCCCTGGTAGTGAGACCATTGGCACGCATATCACCCTTTACGACGTCAAGCCAGCACTTTTTGGGTCTACCCCTCCTGCCGGGGCCCGGCGGAAGCGGCATGGCCAGACATTTGTTTCCCACGTAAGCATCCGGTTGCCGTAAAACGTGGCCGTACCATCGGAGCCAACACTCCTGCAATTTATCCGCAATGTCACGGACATGAAGGCTGCCGCGAATGCGGGAGTTCCTAACGCGGTCCTTCCGCGTCACTCCACACATCCACCGCAGCATATTCATCTCCGTGACACGCAGTTCCTGCTTGTGTCGCTCTAACACCGGCCACGCTTCACAGCCGTATAAAAGGACAGGCCTAATGATGGTCTTATAGACCTGTCCCTTCAACTTTACCGGCATCTTGGGGTCACAAATGACACCAGTTACCTCACGCCATTTGGCCCACGCGGCAGCAATGCGTGCCTTGACGTCGCAATCGATGTCACCAGACGCATGAAATACAGATCCCAGGTATTTGACTTGGTCCGTGCGCTCGACCGTGTCGCCGCCTATGCGTACGGGTGTGGGATCTGTGGAGTTATAGGCCAAGTACTCATTTTTCTCATCTAATATGTATAACATAATTGCCAAATACCGATGGTGATGAAAATCATCGTGAGGAAATCTGCATACCGAAATTTCGGGTGTGTGTAATCTGCCAATCGGTATTGCACAAGCGTGATGTGTATACTGTCAGTTCCTTCTTAATGAGGCCCAAGTTCAGTAGTGGGACCTATGGGCTGGTATATTATAAATAACTACCCGTCCCTCCGCTTCGATGGTCGAATAACAGAACAAAAATTTTATCGTGAGATCCTATTTTTTTTCTAAAACAATTTTTTTTCTAAAATAAAAGTAGCCTACGTTACTTCTTGTTACATCAGCTATCGGCCAGTAAAAGTCCCGTCAAAATCGGTCCAGCCATTTCAGAGATTAGCCGAAACAAAAAGACAGACAGACAAAAATTGTAAAAAAAATAGTTTTGTAATATGTACCATGTGTACCTACATCCATATTCACTTGGTAAAAAGCGGTTATTTTAATATTACAAACAAACACTCCAAATTTATTTATTTGTATAGATAACGTTTCCTCTAGGGAGATAAGTATACCCACCACATTGCTGTTGAACAGCAGACAGGCTGACAGCACACAGTAACCAGTTACCATAATTTTTTTATTGCTTTATGACAGCAGGCTGGCTGACGGCCCACTTAGAATTTCGCAGTGACATCGCGAACACGCTGCTGTCCCATAAGGGTACAGGAACCAAAGTTATTATGGCGGTATACTTAAGATCAAAGATGGTCGCCATACCACCTATCTAGGCTTATTTTGTCACCTTTAAAGACACTTAGTATTCTTACCCCGCCCCTGTACGAAGACGTCAATCAACATGTGATAAATGACTGTTTTGTTTACAAAGTTTAATACAAAGTTATATAACATCGATAAAACTGATTGGAAGTCTATATTATATAAGCACAGGCAAAGTGCCGGCAATCGCTGTGATTTGATGTAGTTACTGGTTTAAGGTACCGTTAGAGAAAATATTTAGCTTAAAATTTAACAAAATAAGTTGTTTTTAATAGTAATATAAATGTGAAAGTAACTCTGTCTGTTTCATTGCAGATATAGATTGGATCTTAGAGAACGACATAAGT
Source organism: Malacosoma neustria (assembly GCA_963693495.1). NCBI lineage: Eukaryota > Metazoa > Arthropoda > Insecta > Lepidoptera > Lasiocampidae > Malacosoma > Malacosoma neustria. The sequence goes on from OY856393.1 coordinate 7,939,955, forward strand.
TACATTTAGTCGCGAAAATGAAATTTGAAGGAGGTGAAATAGTGGCGACTGTAATTAAGTTCGATTTTTTTCTAATTTATATGACAGAACCACGTTTGCTGAGTCAGATAGTTATAAATAAAAAGGCTGCCAAGTGGTATATCAGAAGCTATTGGTTCGTACTCCATGTGCCATGTACTGCTTAGCCTTGTAAAAATGTTGTGAGAACCAAACATGAATAAAGTAAAATATCGTAAGGAAACCTGTATAATGAGATCACCAATATTTGCAACTTACCAATTGAGTTTTAATAAGTGTAGGCAATCAAATAATCTACAATGAGACATGAGCTGTTATTGTAATATTATATTTAAATAATATTGATAACGCGGCTGAAGGACCATTAAAGAAATGATGGTGCGGCTTATCTAAAAAATATGGTAGCCGCGGTGCGGGAAACAAAGGTCGTGCGGATTCGATAATAAACGTGGAAAGGAAAGGAGATGGATATACTCAGCAAGTCAGAAAGAACGGCGACTCGCCTGAGGTTCTCCGATTTGCTACCTTCCACGGCTGTTTCTGCGGTTTGGAGTTTTTCCTTTATAATTACCGGTTCACAATAACACAAAGTCAAGAGCACATATATAAATCTCGTACGGGTTGTTAACATTGATGAAGTTTTTGCGTCTTTTCGTACTTTAGTCAAGTAAAGAAAGAATATGTATCTTTGGATGGTGTGAAGAAACATTTCTGGGTGCAAAATTTCTACACAGCTAACTCATGAAAATGTTATAATTTCACAAATGAAAATATTAGTATTAGTTATTGTTTTCTATTGTACATTGACAATGATTGTGTTAACATTGCAAGTCGCAAGCGAAGCACGACGCTGTGTGTTCTCGGTGCGGGCGTTAGCCAAGAACACGAGGTACATGTCCTCGGCGCGAGGGCTTGCCAAGTACTCCAAGGTACGTGTACTCGATGCGGACGCTAGCCAAGCCACTTTTCGATACGTGTCCTTGGTGCGGGGGCTAGCAAGTACTCAACGGGGCGGTGGTCGAGTAACTTTCCGAATCACCGTCAGGCGCTGCGGTATCAAAACTAATTTGCGGGTCGGCAGGGAAAAAAGGAGATAGGATAAGGTGCCTAATCAAAATTGTTTATTATATTATCAACCGTACCGACTTATTAGAATATGGCCTTATATAGTAGTATTCTTGCAAGCTTGTTAGCAATAGGAGAACACCTTTGAATTTCAGGTTTTAGAATTTAATTCACCTCTACAAAAGATATAAGTCTATTTTTATGCATGTTTTAAAAAAAATAAGTGATGTCACGGCAGATGAAGAAAGTGGTATGGCTCTGTGAAAAGTGCAGAACAGTGCACCGGATAGTATAAAGTTTTTTTTATATGTTAGCTTTATCTCTCTTATATAGTATGAGGTTTACTTGCTTTTCCATTTTATAGTTTATTTAGTACTTGTATCTCTTCATAGACTTTTTAGTCAAGTTATTATTTTATATAGTCTATTTCTTAATTCTTTAATGTACTACTTTTTTCTATTTATTTATAGTAGTTACACATACAATATCATCTAGTTTTGTTTCTATACATTACTTATTTTGCCAATTTAATGCAAAAACGCCCAAACGTGGCCTGTACAACTTATTTGCCATGCGTTCTCTAATTGTGTTCACTAATGTTTCACACTCTGAGAAAACAAAGTTTGAGGGTTAGAGATGCAACTAACACATGTTTGAAGATAACAAAATTCAAAAACTTTATCGAAACACATGTGTAACTTTACAAGTAAGTGAAAAACACGATATACCAAAATCTTTTCATGCTGACCCTCCCAATACGAATCTGGAGACATCGGCGTACCCTCGGGACATCGAGTTCGAAAACGTACCGGAATCAGATCACGACAAATTACAGTAAAGTAATCAGTATTCTTATAATATCATAAATACCTATTATAAAGTATGTCATAACTTGAAAGTTCATTAATATATTTTTTTATTGCTGAGGGACAGCAGACAGGCTGACGGTCCACTTAACAGTAAGCTAAGGTAAGTAAGCTACTTACCATCGCCTATGGATGTTTGCGACGCTAGGGGCACCATGAACACGCTGATGTCCCATAAGGGTACAGGAACCTGGGTCATTAATGACAGAACACAATAAAATGTTATTATCGCGGCAGTCTTCAGTGTAAAAGCCCGCCATTTTTATTAAAATTTAACTTCTTTTTTTTTGTAAATTTTATATCATAATAAATTTCCACTAGAATTATGATAATTTTGACGGATTTGATACATCAATTATAATATTAAATGTTATGTATGTTTTCAAATATTTTTGTTTTAAATTTTAATTTCTGGTATATATATTTTTTACAGATATAATAATAATTCACGTTATACATAAACACAGAGATAAATAAACTGGAATCAAATAATGAAAATCTTAAGATTCTCGCATCACAGCGCTAGGGACATCTTTGAACAGTTTTCAATCGACACTATTTCATTTGAATTTTAACACATTGTGTTTTGTAAACGTATATTTATTAAGGCCAGGTGAACTTGTTCTCCCCGATAAAGCGAAATCGCTACGACAAAAATGCAACCTATTTGGTATATAAATAATAACAGCCCATTGCGTCGCTCGGGTTTTCCCCTAGAAGGAACGGACGATATACCCGCCAGGCTTGTCCAAGCCGGATTGGCGGGTTACACGTGTATACCGGCATCATAACGGTTTCTACACGATGTTTTTCTTCACTATCAGTACATGGCAATTATGTAATAATATGCACATTAAATGAGAAAAACTGTCTAACCGGTACACTTGGCCGTAGAATACGAACTCCGGACCTCTAGATTGGGCCACTGAGTTACCTTTTTTAGGTGTAGCACAATCATTTATAGGGGTTCTCTAGTTAATCTATTGTTTTACATATTAATCAAAATTCAAAATAAAAAAAAATATCTAATTTATATTTATATGATGGAAAATATAATAGTACTGTTAGAACTAACTATACTGTGACCACTTTCCAATTGTTATTCGAGATAATTCAGAAACACAACTTCGTGGTAACTTCTCGATTTATAATTGAGGAAGGATTGTAACAAATAAATTTTGTTACTACTAAAATATAACATTTCAAGTTTATTGAAATTTGACTTTATTACGAATATGTATTTTGTTATTGCATACTTTCTCCTTAACTAATTCAAAGACATGCAATGCGTATAACAAAAAGAATGGTTTGTGTGGTTTTTGACAGCCAATATATTAAACTATACTTTTTACAAACGAAATATAAAAGCCGAATATTTTGATTTTTAAATTTCCAATCTGTCATTAAAATTGTTTTGTACCGACCTTATTTTGGGTTATTGATTTTGGGTATCGGTACAAAAATTTAATATTTTTTATGTCTGGGGCGTCTGGGGTCATAGCTGCTACGACATTTGAGCCACTGTTGGCTCGGTACATTTATTAATAGTGCTATGATACATGTTTATTTATGAATGAATGAAATATATGAGAATACTTTATTGCATATGAATACTTAACACTAAGTTATAATATGCATAAATATAATATTTTATGGCAATGGGCAGTCTTATCTCTTAAAGCGATCTCTTCCAGGCAACTCGCAGTATTTATTTAAATAAATACTGCGATACTGGTTTAAACTGGTTTAAACTAGTTAAAACGGCTGTAGCCAGTTACATAAATGAAAAATAAATGATACGTAAAAAACGAAACTGTTCAAATATGATTTTATTTTATTATATCTCATAAAACGGAATAAATTAAAAAAAAATATTCGTTTTTTTAATCAGCCTAATATGTACGTATGTACAGGTGTGTGTAATCTCTATGTATTATAGGACTTCTCTGTCCAAGGAGTGCGCCGGTGTGCGTACCCGAGGTGCCCGAGCATCCGTCGCCCCACTCCCTCTCCGTCCGAGGCGACAGAGTCCTTCCTACCTTTAGTCCGTCTACCTACTACATCCTTTCCCAGTTCGCTCTCTGTTTGTGGCGTGGTCCCCGGTGAGATGGTTGCGAATACTGATTGGGGTCCCGGATTCTGCTCCGGGCCCTGATTTGGTAGTCAAAACCATGCCTATTTCGCCTGCGCCTGCACAGAGAGTGTTTCCGGGGCGGGAATCGCATCCTCGCTGTCGGTTGGTCTTGCGCACGCGGCCCTCCTCAACTCCTGAACGAAACCCTGACCTCTTGGCGTCAACTCTTTAGAAGAGGCCCGTCTTGAGAAAGGGTGGGCTGGCGCCGGTCCAGGCCATGAGATCGGCAGGCCACATTTCCGTAGGCCCGGGCGTAGGCGATAGGAGAACAGCAGGGTTTTTTAGTGGGTAGTCGGATGGCCGAACATCTTTCCCGGAGTCCCACATATCCCTAAGTCCCCCCGGGCTGGGGGAACCCGTCAAGAGGGGTTTTTCCCCGAGACCAAAAAAAAAGGAGTATGTCAGTCAATTGAATATTTGTACAAAAAAATGCGTTACAGAATTTTACCTACTTCAGGAAAGTGTTTTAAAGTGTTGAGATAACCATGTTTTTCTTTTAGTCTGCTATAATACTGATAGTACAAATTGAATTCATTAAAAACATATATTCAGACACAAATCGTATGTTTACAACATAATTTCTAGTACTTGAAACTCCATCAGTGGAACGCAAGGTAAATTATTGTAAATTGGGAGGTATTGCGGAGAACTTCTGATGTGGTTTCACGTTCGAGTGGATTGGGAATACGGGGAAGATAAATGTGTATTGTGGCCGAATACAATCACACTTGAATTACAATGTTCTAATCTCTTTGTTAAATAATAATGTTCTAACTAGTAACTAATACAATAGATAGGATTTTTATAAGAGGAATTCAAAGTTTTAGTTCCGCCATCCATTCTGTTTTTCATGTTTAACTATGTATAATTTTCTAAATATTTATATATATCTTCATATTGAACTAAAGGTCTTATGACACCTATGGACCTTGTCATTTCTCCGGTATAGTATCTAAAAACTATTTTACATTTCCTTATCTTTAATTCTGAGAATAATTTTTCATTTATGACGATATAGCACTGCTTGTATCACATTTGAAATCTAGATTCTTACTACTCTTCTTGTCTATGGACTTGAATCATTTCAGTAAATAATGTCTCTTCTCTTTTACCCCCATTGCTCGACCCTTGCTATTTTGATCTTTATAACCTGGATTCTTATATTAAATATTATTTATTGCTGTAATATTACAGATAAAGTTGCTAGGGCCACATTGGCTATGCCCAAAATGTTGCATTAAAGTTCTCTTCTTCCTGCCCCTATTTCTCACTACGTGTAACCGCCACAACTTGTTTCTTCCTTCTACTTACGTTTGTTAATGTCATCTCATCTTTCACACACCTTCTTTTACGTAATCCACCAATCGTTTCCTTAGTACATATCTCTTTTTATATCCGTTCTCTTCACGTTGCATTGGATTCTTAAATATTTCAAGAGACGAAAGACTAATTGTGTTAAGCGACATTTTGAGCGATACTAATTTATATAATCAGTGACTTTCTGCAAAACTTTAGATTGCTTTTCTGTAAAGCTAATAAAGGATATAATGCAAAGACGATGATGATTTAAGTCATCACCGTAGTTTACTACGGTACATCCTTGAAAATTAAGGCATTCAACCCTAAAGATGTCGTAGCGACTGTTTAATTTACTTATTAAAAAATATCAATGGATGGCGCCACAGTCATTTTACATCGCAGAATAATTTATTAAAATACAAGTTGCGTATTGGCAAGTTATGTATATGTTGTTAGGTGGTCGTTTTGGTCTTTCATTCATATTCAGCCTTGGTTGCAAGCGTTATCATTGTATTCAAGTTGGTTAGTTCATTTGTTCTGTAAATTTATACAGCGACCCCTCGTTGCAGGTCGTATACTATATTTTCAATTTATTACATTTACATTTTTGATTAAATACTCTTTGATTAATTTTTACTATGTATACTCTGCAATATAGATCACATTACTGTGCATGGGCATGCGATAGAAAGAGTTGAGGAATATGTCTACTTGGGACAAACCTTGAACCTTGCCAAATTCGGACAAAATAACGAGATTGAGCGCCACATCCGCCTAGGGTGGCCACGCCTGGGCTAGGGTGGGGTGCTTTTGGCAAACTGTCCGAAGTGTTCAAGAGCACAAGCATTCCCATTAACCTCAAGCGTCGGACCTTTGAACAATGCGTCCTAACAGTCATGGTCTATGGAGCCGAGTCATGGACGCTGACAAATCAGATGATACACAAGCTCCAAGTCACCCAAAGAGCCATGGAACGGGCTATGTTAGGTATCTCTCTACGTGATCGAATCAGGAACACAGAGATCCGGAAGAGAACGAAATTGGTCGACATAGCCCATGTGATCGCTAGCAGGAAATGGAAGTGGGCGCGCCATATATGCCGTAGACAGGAAAACAGGTGGGGTAGTCGGGTGCTTGAGTGGAGGCCTAGAATAGGGCATAGAAGTGTAGGCAGGCAACCGATGCGTTGGACCGACGACCTTGTTATAGTGGCTGGTAAGGACTGGATGCGAAAGGCGCTAAACCGAGAAGAATGGCGTGCATTGGCAGAGACCTACACTCAGCATTGGGTGGTTAAAGGTTGAAAAAGAAAAAAAGAAAGAGATATGGCCAATGGGTATTCGAAATTATGTTCAAAATTTTTAAATATATCAAAATTCCAAAATAAAAAACTAAACACAACGCTATTCTTTCTTTCTGGCTCAATACTTTAACATAATAAACATCTGTTCAGTATCCGGTAAATTTATAGTGTTATATTGTGTCCATCTAATTTGTAACTTTCTATTTTGCAAGTACTTTAATACAAAAGTGTATTTTATTTACCCACAACTAGCAATTAAGGGATCGTCCAACCACATCCCTTTAAACGTTGAGCTAGTAGAAATAATACCACACACCCTTATGATACCATATTAATAGCCCATCCATTATCAAATGAGACAACACACTGTAAAATTTTGATAAATGATTTCTAATTATTAGTGACAGACTTTTAATTAGAAAACATTCATCATCAACCTCTTAAAAATAAATGATTATTTAAGTATTCACAGAAACTCTAGTTGGTATGTTTTACTAACATAGTATCATTTGTGCAACCATCACAATTTTATCCCTGTCTATTGAGAATATCAAGAAAATATCATTGAATTTTTTCTTTCTTTGCACTTTATTCCAGAACAGGAAATCGTCAGCGCACCCGGGTACAAACTTTCGTGTTTCTTTTATTTCAGTTCAAGGGTCAATTAATACTTTTGCTTGTTCACGCTCTACTGCAAAGAAAGAAGATTGTTCTATATTTTGTATCGGAGTTATCCTTCAAAGAGCAGGCAATCTTGAAAAAACCAAATTTTGTCATATCAATATCTTCTCCATGTACTCGTACAGTCGGAATAAGAATCCCTGTGGCCAAAGTGAACCTGTCGTGAAAGACAACAAAACAACCTAAACTGGATATTAGGGCTCCAAGCCCGTCGAGGTGGCCTCCTCTAAATAAACCGCCATACGGCAAAATTACTCAGGTTCTAGTTTCCAGCGGCTGGCAGTAGCTGAACAGTGATTTTAGCATCGCAAACATCCATAGGTGACAATTACTGCTTACTAATAATAAATCTCTTAGCTTGACTATTGTTCTTTAGCATTAAAAAATATAAACTTCTTTCCAAAAGAAAAACGTGAGGTTTTGATTTTTCTACATTATTGGTAATAATTTACTTCTAAAGAGAGTTTTTATAGCAAAAGCATGTTACTGGCACTTAACAAAGAGTCTGGGTATGAAAAAATTCATTCCAAATTCGAAACTTTTGTTTTTAAAAATAATAATCCCTTTTCCAGTTTATGACTTTTTACTTACTTTTCGCGAGTTTGCGATTAATGGGTTACCAGGCCACTAAAACTGATTTCTCGTTATTTTTAGTATAATAATTGATGTTTGTCCCGTAATCCCGCCCTAATGTGACTTAAAACGTATATTTTTGTGTCTATCGTAATGGCAAAAAAGCAATGACTAATAAGAGTTAGTAAATTTATAGCGCTGCTGGAAAAGAGGTGGGTGTTGCCAATGCTACGTCTCACAGCGGTTAAGCGTGAGTCGTTCAACTGTCTAAAAAACCAGGACCATGCCAAGAGACAGGTCCCGTTCAGTGAAGGCAAGGTTCTGGGAGAAATCGTTGCACAAACCACGAGACGACCGCTTTTTAGTGACTCAGGTACTGAAGGACCACAAATGCAGTTACATAGTCCTCAAAAGAAACCTTGAAGAGGTTCGAGGAGCACAAGATAGCATATGGACTGTGAGGAGGAGGCTTTTAGCGGCTGATATACGTAGTCATCCTACCACCTCCACAAAACATCAGGGAGCTTAAACGTGTGATCTCGGCTGAGTGGGAACACATTCCACAGGACACCATCAAAAGCCTGTTTGAAAGTATGCCAAGACGATTACATGCCGTAATCGCTGCAAAGGGGAGTTCATACTCGTTATTAATTTAAATTTTTTAATTTCTTATTTTATTAAAATACCATAAAAATACTCGTCGTCTTAATTTCATTATACCCATAAAAATGTACATTTTAACATGGCTCTCTGTTCACACTGACTAAAGCACCGATTCCAGAATTTAAGTGTTTTAAAACTATATTCTCATTGAAAATAAGAAATATTTAGTCATCTAAACTAATGACATACTATGAACATTAATATCATCCATAGAAAAGCCAATGAATGTTACGTAGGTGCAGTTTATTTTTGCAAAGGAGTGTATTAATTTTATTATATTATTATTGTACTTCTTTGCAAAAGAAATTGAAGTTCCTCGAAAAGGAATATTTGTAGAGGAAGGAAAGGAAAACAAACTATTATAAACTTTGTATATTTGAAAACTTTAGGGCAAATTAAAATAAATTTATTATCATGCCAAACTTTATTGGTATCTTAAATATTTAGTTTGCTAACTTTAATCATTCTTCGGTTTAGTTTATATTTGAAGACTTACTCTGAATATCATAATATTTTTCACTTATTTATAAAAGTATTTTATGAATTAAAAGCGTGTGATTACTTTGTGTAGTTTCTGTCATCATTTCAAAAGTAAAGGAAAGTTCAATAATAAATAAAATAAAGACTAAATAAATCCGAAGATAAATAAATAAAAATAAAAGACTAAATAAATAATTTAACGAAGACTGTGAAACTAAAAAAAATCCATAATAAGATGCCCTGGGTATCAACAACACGCTTGTGGTGAAGCGGCCGCAGGCGGCCCCTCGGGGGAGGATCCGCCGCCCGCACTATTGCCGCGAGGGTGAGGGCCGCGTGCTGTTCCGCGGTCCCCCTCATCTCCTTAACACAGGAGAGCGCCGGGGAAGACGAAACCCTGACCCCCTGGCGCCAACACTTTAGAAGGGGCCCGTCTTGAGACAAAGAGCGGACCGGCGCCGGCCCGGGCCACGAGATCGGCAGGCCACATATCCGTGGGCCTGAGCGTTAGGTGAACAGCGGGGTTTTTTAGTGTATAGTCGGATGGCCGAACACCTTTCCCGGAGTTCCACATATCCCTCGGTTGCGTAAACACTCGTGGTTGCGTAAACATTTTTGTGACTATTTAAAAATACCCCGCAGTCCAGTAGCAAAACTTCCGCCGGAGGCTCATTACACGTCTTCAATATGCACAAAATACTCGCATGTAAAAGGTGTAGTGAAACCATGCCAATCAGAATGCGTTCCCGCAACTCCAGCCATGTCACCGGGTTGGGATCGTTGCTGCCTGAGTTTATACCAGGGTAAAGACTACCAACTCGCAGCCTTCGGGGCTTCGAAGCCCCGAATCTCCCCAATGAAATGGTGTGATCCACTGATGAAGATCCATTGTTTTACATGTCCGTTTTCTATACACGTTGTTAATTTCAAGTTTAACAGTTAAAATTTTATCAGGAAACCCGCTCGATCTCAGATAGCTTTAAATCAAAGAACTCTAAAACCGATTGTACCACGAATAAGTTGTAAATAATAATAATTGTACGGTCAACGACTCCATTACGTGGATACAATTCGTTTTAATTCCATTAGCTGTACAGAATAGGATTGCTATCGAACGTGTACAAATTATTTACTGCCGTAGTTAATTAAGCTTCACAGTAAAATTTCAGTTTATTGGAATCTGCAGTTACTTTGCATCTCCCTGAAAAGTTTGACTAGTAACATACATATTCTGAAGTATAATAATGTTTCCAAAAAATGAAAAATATGCTTTATCACCTTTTTAATTATAATGTAAAATAAGTACGAAAGTCAAGCAATTTTATACTGAATCGGCCGTATTCTACCTTCTGTACAACGGGGAGTGCTTTAATGAACTGTTCGAAATGGTACAAAGGTACCATTTCCGCAAAACTGCCGTTATTGTACCACCGCACTGCCCGCCATCTGCTGAGCGTTCATATCTATTTCTTGTAGCTTCTTTTCTTCTATACGAAATAGTTCCTAAGAACGTTCATTTGACGTACTCTCCAGATTTGGAATACTCCCGGCTAAAATATCGTAATATATGGGGTTTTTAAGAAAAATGCGGTATTGAATTTTTTAGGAGCTGACAGCTCGTTGGCTATATATACCTCTAGTATGCAAACGTCCATAGGCGTCGGTAACCACCTGCTATCTAGGAGGCTATTTACCTGTCTGTTGAACTCAATAAAAAAACTGCAATCTCATAGGGTTCTATTAGAAATAAACAATTGACTGACACATATATATTCCAGACATGAACAAAATATTTTATTCTCTGTGGGAAACCAAATACGATTACTTGTGTAGCTACTAAAGCAACCGTGTCATCATACCTTGTGACTCTTCTATAAAAATGTCACTGTGAGGCGCCTTACGCTTTATATACAATTCTACAGTTTATTTGAAAGCGGGAGATAAGTTTGGAAAAACAATAATTATGAATATTTTTTAAATATTATATTTTTTTTATAGCTAGAGTTCATCAGACAGGCAGACGGCCCACCCTGGCAGGTGGTCACCATCGCCTATGGACGCTTGCAGCACCAGAGGCAATACTAACGCGCTGCCGGCCTCGAAGAAATTTTATAACGCCTTTTTTAAAGAACCCCATATCGTACCGCGCTGGGAAAACCTCAGCCGGAAGCTCATTCCAGATCCTGAGAGTACGCAGCATGAATATTCTAGAGAACCGTTTTGTACAAGAAAGATAAACAAACTAACAAAAACACATCATTTGATCAAACGAATAATTCACAAAATAAAATCCCTAAGAAGTTATATTCACGTGCCATTAAAGTGAGAACAATATGTATTGAATCTAAATGTAAATGAGTAAATAACGTACAGAGGATTAGAGAAGAACTTCTAAGTGAAAACAATTCTGAAGGTCAGCTTAAAATGTAATGGAATGCTAATGCACCTGCTGTCAGATGCACCGTTTGCGCGTCTGCTGAACTCCGGATATAAAAAAAATGGAAGTGGTAGCTTAGAAAAATATGAGATGAATATAACATATGGCGTATAATTGCAAAACTCACACGTGCTGTTCTACTGTTTTGGGCATTTACTGCGGCTTTTAACCAGGCGTCAAATAATTACTGATAGCGGCTAAATGATATCAAAGTCTAGTCACTACCCAAAATTTTGAGGTGAAAACTTTTTAGCAGCGTTGTGCACTTTTTGTGATAGGTAAAAAATGTTAAACTCGCGTCAGGTCACGTGTCCTGATCGTGAGAATTCGTAAGACATAAGACGGAATTTTGCTCCAGTAATACCAACGTTATTAATAATGACTTAAGGTTTATTTTATAATGTTACTTTTAAATGATTGCATTGCATTACTTATACATATATCTATTCGAATTGTGACTTTATCACAATGAAATACAGTTGATTTTTTTTAAATGAAAACATCTTTAGGCGTGCGGAGCACTTTTTGAGTGAACAATTTTTGGTTTGGAAATAAGTGTTACTGACCAATTTAAACTTCAATCCTTGATCATAAACACTTCTTTATAAACCAAAAATAATAATCTAATAGCGCGACGATACGATTCACAAGTTACTTAGTTTTCACTTCTATCGGAAGTCCCCAAAGACGGCCCCGCATGTTTTTTTATTGCTATAGGACAGCAGACAGGCTAATGACCCACTTAGAATTTAGTAGTTACCGTCGCCTATGGGTGTTTGTAATGCCAGTGGCATAGCGAACATGCTGCTGTCCCATAAGAGTACAAGAACTTGGTAACTAATATCGGAACACAACACAAAGTTACTAAGCGACTCATTTAAGACCAAAGGTGGTCGCCATCCAGACGGGTTTTGGGCGGCTTACCATATAGCTTAGGTGGGTTGTTTTGTTGCTTTTTACGACAAGCCGTCCCCGGCCGCGAGTTCAGTATTCTTTATCCACCCCTACACGGAGCCTGCATTATAGAATCGACTTTGGTCTTAAAAATCCTGACATTTTAACCTTACGCTTTAAATATAAGGTGAGTGGAGTGAGTAGAAGTATATAGAAAAAATATGTTTGGCTAATTTAAATTTTATATAATTTATTTGATACAGTTCTTGTTGCTGCGGAACAGCAGCTTACGGTCTACTTAATAGTAAGCAGTTACCATCGCCTACGGATGTTACCAACACCAGCACTGTAACACGCTGCCGTCCGCATAGGGGGATCAAAATCTTGGTCACTTATGCCGGAAAATAAACAAAGTTATTATTGTCGCTGGTTAGGCGCTTTATCTTATCCTTTTTTTCTCTGCCTACCCGCAAGTTAGTATAGATGCTGCGGCGCCTGAAGGTGATTTTCGAAAAACTATTCGACCACCACCACGCCACCCTGTCTGCTTGGCTAGCGCCCACGCCGACGACACGTACCGTCGAGGCTTGGTGAAACTCGCACGAGTTTTTATATATGTGTTATTATCATGAACCGCTAATTATAAAGGCCTAGGCTACAAACCGCAGAACCAACCGTGGGGCTAGCAGATCGTAGAACTTCAGGTGAGTCGCCGTTCTTTCCGACTTGCTGGGTATTTCCGTCTCCTTTCCTTTCCACGTTAATTATCGAACTTGCACTACCTTTGTTTCCCGCACCGCGGCTACCATCTTTCGAGACCTAAGTCGCACCATTCTTTATACGGTCCTTCAGCCTCACTAGTGGTATATTTAGACACTAGGGATGGTTTCTGTCCAGATGGGCTTGAAGCCTAAGTGGCTGGAACCCCAAAACAACCGTTTGGTCACTTTTACAATACACCGCCTCCGACCGGACTATACTTACTGCGCCCCTGCACGATACAACTCACCATATTAACATATTCTATTTAAAATATTTACTCTTCTAAATCATTTAAATATCTCTTTCTCTTTGTCAAAAGTAGTAAAAATCATCCTTATTGCTTATTTGATGTTCGTTGATATCTGTTCCTCAAGTAAAAGAACTTATCAACATAATTCAAACACAGAATTAATTAAATGTTTAGCAAATATAAAATTTGGTGAGCCACAAAAAAAAAAAACAGCATTGAAATAATTTGGTTAGCATACAAAGATTTTGTTTGCAATTAAAAAAATCAGGCAGCAATCCTTGTTGTGCAAATAATTTTGATAATGGTCAAAAATTAAATCATAAATAGGCAGCTTACAATAACATGAGTTTGCATAATAAACATTCAGTCCGCAAAATAACTATTTGATCAGCAAGATTTAATGATTGATCAGCAGAGAACACATGTCTATATGCAGTGTGTTTGATTGATAAGCATATTTAAAACATGGTGAGCAAAATAAATAATTGGATTGCGTTTTTGTTGAAAAATCGGCAATGTACGTTAAAAGTACAATTATAAGGATTTTTGTTAATATTTAATTTTAAAACTCATTGTATAAGAAGTTGCTTTTTTAATTTTGATCTCGATTATAATTTTATTATAAGAATTAAAGAAATAGCTTAAGTACTTAGGTACCTACTTAATTGTTTTATATGTTTTGATTTAGCTCAATTATATTTTATAAGAATAAAAAAAAACTTTTATTAATTTATACTTCTATAAATAATGCATACCCAAACAGAGAGTAAATAAATAATCTTCGTAAGGAATGCGCATGACAAGTAAAGTATTTTTGCTACTTTTTTAAGCAGCTCAAAATGAATTTTTTGCTTACTCTCTGAGTGCTTACCAAAATTTTATTAAACAGAAGCAGCTCATTGCAGCTTATATAATTAATATGCTGTACAAAAATAATTACATCCATTCAGAATGACATATACTGCTGACTGATTTTGGAATGTTTGCTGGCCATGAGTTGCTGATCAATTAGCTATTTCTGCTCACAGATTATATTTTTCTGCTCACAAAAATACGAATACTATGCTAACCATTTAAATAACACCCATTCAGAAAAGTCAGTCAAAATAGAATAGTATTTTCTAAAGTAATTCTATCAAATGTAAATATGAGCTAATAAGAAGATTCGTTTCTGTACAATATTTAATCAAATGTCCAATGTCAAAACGTATAACGAGAACGTGCGGTCGACGAAAACGTTCAATTTACCAAAGACACGTGTAAAATGACTTGAAAAATGTAAAACCGAGTATATTACATTGAATGAATCTTTCGGATTAAATTTATGTGCGGTTTAATTTTCTCTCTTTGCGATCAAAAAAGTTTACATACCTACGCACTTTGAGTGAGTAAAGACTTAGAAATTAATTAGTATAAATGGTAAGTTTGTAATATCATGCATGTTGCTTAGACTTTTTTGATGTGTGTATATGTAAAGATCATGAATAAAATATATGGATTTACGGATACAACATCGAACTGATCGCGTGTAGTCAAACAGGAATTTATATTCTTTAGTATGCTGTGGAAGTCGGCATAAGGCCTTTCTACGTTCTTAATACTAACTCGTATTCGGGTTTTATTCCCGTATGTACCCCACAAAGTTTCTATTAGGATACCTGGGCTATAGGAGCCTAGAGGTGAGACGTTCCTTCCATCAAGTTGTAACAATGTACAAAGTTCTATCCGTGCAGGGGCGGAGAAAGAATACTAACCTCTGCGGCCGGGGTCGGTCTGTCGTAAAAGGCGACAAAACAACCTACCCTAGCTACGTGGTAGGGCCCTAAGCCCGTCTGGATGGCGACCACCTTTAGTCTTAAGTATGCCGCCCGGCATTAGTGACCCAAGTTCCTGTACCCTTATGAGATAGCAGCGTGTTCGCGATGACTGCTAAATTCTAAGCAGGTCGTCAGCCTGTCTGCTGTCCTACAGCAATAAAAAAAATTGCGGATTTGACTTGTATTAATTGCTATTTATCAATTATTATTAATTAATGTAACTGGCTGCGGCCGTTATGATTAATTTCACTAAATAAATAAATATATTGATTGCGATTACCAGCTAATAAATTAGAAGAGAGGTACCATTAGATTTTCTTTCTAGTCTGACAGAACTGAGGGTAATCACCGAATACTAAATCATTTCATCTTAGTATGTGTTCCTGTTTTTGGCAAGAAAATTTAGTGTTGTTTCTGTGATATACATTTTTTAAGATGTACTAACGCTAAAAGCTAATATTTTATGCATATCCTACCGTTTGGGAGTTCGCGGCGGGATAGTGCCTGCCACGCAATACGTCCATGTGCTCCTATAATTGAAAAGGGGACGCAAGTTGTTGGTATACCCACTAAAACCCTTAGTGTATCTCTACTGCCCGACTGAGGGATTTGCTTTCGTATGCACGTCCAGCCCAGAGGGGCTGGGCCGACAATCGCGATTTAGATTGGCCTTTCTTGTGTTTTCAATTTTTACGTGACGTTTATTCCAGCTGCCCCCTCTCTCTCAGGCGCTCTGAGCAGCGTGCGGACATATATTTATCCTACTACCTATAGGTAGTAGGATAAATAATATATAAAGGTTATAACCTATAGTTATCTATTGTGACGGTACCAAGCTGATAAAACTGTTCTTATACTTAAGCGATACTATAAGATTAGGGAAAACGTTGTTGTTGTTGGACAGACTTCATAGTAGGCAGAAATCTTTAAGAATGTCTTCTCTGTTTACTCACATATTCTACAATTTTAATCTGTCAACAGCTCTCTTGCTTAAATGAATGGGTGCTTGTTGATGTAAGACATAGCGTAGTATCGGGAAGGTGAATAGGCAGTGTAGTAACTTTGTGCAAAGGATAGGGCAACGATTCTGCAAATCTAAAGCTTGGTTGAGGTCTAAGTCGTATTAGATGTAAATGTGTGGTTAACATCTTTTGACATTGGATAATGTAGTCATTATCTATATAGTTTTCCTCAATCAAATAATCATGTTTATACACTGTAAAATGATTTTACTGTGGCGCGTAATTTTTTCTATGGAGAGGTGACGAAATTTGAAATATAGTTAAGGGATTGTATTTGGCGAAGATATAAGAAATGAGGTGAGAATTAATGGGGACTCTGAGTCGGGACGCCGGGAAGTGCGGATCAGAGAAATCGCGTTTCGAAGAGAGTAATAACATCCGGGGACAAACTCCTGGCTTCGCGTCGCGCGATATTTGTTTCTATATAGAGAATTGATTATGGTGGTTTGCATTGTGTTGGATCTGAATGTGGCCAGTTCTGATCTTTCATGATGTGGATTGCTTAGTCTATTTTCTATCCCGCGATTCGCGATATTTTAAAATAACGTGGAAATTCGACATAGGGAATTATTAGAGTCAGTGTTGTTTCTTATTCCGCGATTTAATTTAATAATAATTCACGGGTGTGCCTAGCCTTTGTTTGTTATTTTCTCGAACTAGGGCCCAGTAGAGTCAGTGTTGTCTTAGGTTAGCCATTACGCGAGTAAGTCTAGATGTTTCAATTATTTTGTGTAATTCCGTAATAGGGTTTAGCTTAGAGTCAGTGAATGAGGCTCAGTCCAAAACGGGGCTTTTGGACTGCCAAGTAAGTCGTATAGGTTTAACAATTTATCAAATTCTTATAGTTACATTATAATGAAATTTCAACATTATACAAGTGTAAGTCGCAAATAATATATCCCGTTTAACTATTTTTATGTACTATATAATATATATTATATTATATTCAATATAATTATAAATCATTACACATCACACAATCACATATCACACACAGAATATATATCAGTTTCGACACTAAATTAGGTTAAGATATTAATTTAGAACACAAGGAAAATCAACTGACCTAATTATATTTGCATGGGGTATGCGCTACCTGATTGGCTTCGTTATATTTATACATAAGAACTCAGGCTTAGACATTGAGTAAATGCTGACTTTAGTAGTCGTAAAGGGCACGACGAGCCTATGGACTTGCCGTCAGGGATGTCAAGGATCATGCGAAGGGGAAAAGAAAGGTTGGAAAGTGGACCCTGGGCACTAAAGGCTGATCTTAGTAGTCGTAAAAGGTGATGTGCGAGCCTATGGGATTGGTGTCTGGGATGTCGGGGATCGAGCGAAGTGGAGAAGAAAGGTTGGAAAGTGGACCCTGAACTCCGGAACGAGTGTTTGGGTTGCAACCGGGATTTAACGCTAAAATTGTGATGATGTTATTTTATGGAATTTAGAAACTTATAAGGTTTCTTGAACACTTGTGGTTGAATCAGAATTAATTAAGGAGTAGTTGGCTTCCAAGTTGAAGACCGAATGGTACCACGTTAAGGACCGAATGGTATATCTCGTCTATCACTTAACAGTGCGTTATGCTTGTCTGGAATATAACCAGGAGGTGTAGACTACGAGACTGAGACGTTCCAAACCAAACGTTGACTCCCCACTCTTCGTCTTAGCGTTAGAGTATTACTATGCTGACGATGAACGGACGAGTGCGGTTATGGTTCAGCAATCTCAATGTCTGTGGTCTGCATACTTGGCTATATTCTAATACGAGTGCACAATTGGGTACAAATATTATACCGATAAGCATGCATATAGAATCGCTTCGTGCGTGATATTCTTCAACTCATTTAACTAATGCAGCATTTACTCGCTATTTTAAGTGTCAATCCTATAATCCTATTCCTCTCCTATCTCCGTAAAACTGTACTGAAGTTAGTGCACGTTTTACCCTAGTGAAGTAATAAAAAAAAGTAGCTTTGATTTGCCGGCTGCTGTTGCCACTTGGGTTGCACAATTATTCTTCTGGTATAAGTTTGTAAAGTGAGAATAGAGGAATAAATTTATCACTCAACTCTTAATTCTCATAGCGATATTGCATTGACGATCATCATTATTATGGATAAGGCGGTTCTGCCTGTTATATAACTACATACCTATAACTAGAATTATTACATCGATAAAAGGGATTGCTAGATCTGTGAGAGGTGTGAGTACGTGGCCTATAAGGCCGAACATACTATACTATCCACAATGCCATCAATGTGCTGACTCGATGTAAGTGCTTGAGCCGACCTGTGTCTTCTCTTCGACATGATGCAAGATGCTTTTCCTTGCTATACTTTAATGAGTTGGCCAGGTCCTTTTGCTCGCCATTCGATAGGCATAGGCGTATCGCCCATGGTAAATGTGGTCTTCAATCTCCAACGTATAAGCGCTGCTCACAGCTTCGGCAATTTCTCGCGCCACATTATATAATTCACTTATTCCTCTTTTCCCCAAGAAATTATACTGAGAAGTTGTATTGTGGGACACTAAATGTAGAAGGTTAGTGTCGTATTTTCGCGGGGCTTTGAGGTGGTGGGTGACTTCACCGGGCAACATATTTTGTTGTAGAGCTTCGGTTTTACAATGAAATATTCCCGATTCGCGGTCGTGGTTAGTTTAGCACTATTTATAGTAATAAAGCTACTAGAATTACTTTAGGCTAAGGTTTATTATAAGTAACTGACTAATAACTTACTCACACTATACTCGTTACATAACACTTTACAATAATTACATTTTACTCACCTTATATTTTCTTTAATATTTATCGACCTATATGAATATTATAAGTATGTTTATTATTATTCCATTTTCCGTTAAGCCCCATAGAAATAAGTACATAGATGTATTCCAACATATACAGCTTCCGATATCTCAAATCACCGGTTAATAAAAGAATCTAGGTTTACTACTTTGGGAAAACACAACGTAGGTGTCCTAGCCGTAAAGGCGATCTCCGGCCAGAGCATCACCAGAAACCGTCGTGTTCGGTGAGTGATAGAAATTAATTTATTATTTCTATTTTATACACAAATGTGTAATTTTCTCATCAAACAGGATTTTATATCTGTGACTACTCATTTTATCACACTTCTATTGAAACTATTAAATACGTAATTCTTAACTAAAATTATTAGTTCGATTCGTCGGTACTAATCGAATCTCCTCGTAAATATATGTACATCGGTACATATTCGGATTATATTATATATATATTAAGTGACGTAGGGGGTGAACGTTACACTATGCAGATCCTAAAATTAAAAACTCATTGAGATATAATCAAAAGACGTTGACAGACGACGTGGAACAATGGATGACAGCAATGGTTATTTTCTTTCTCTCTGCGATCCTAACCGCGAAGGATTAAAACATACGACATTCTTGTAAAATTGAAAATAAACGAATATAATAATGATCCGAACTCCGTAGCATAACCAGCTAACGTACTTTGGTATACTTGCGGAGGTCACCGGTTTAATTCTCATATCATGGCTGGGTGTTTATGTATACTATGTATTTATTTACGAAAGAAAAGTATATAAGTATTACATAAGTTGTCTAGTACCCATAACACAAGTGATATGCTACTTACTTTGGGACTATAAGGCTTTTAAAAAAATATAGTAAGTTCCATTACTGAACAATGATAGAAAATAAAAAATAGAAAAATGATAGAAAAGGATACGACCAATTTCATTCAACTAATTATAATATATTTGAAATATAGCGCTATAAAAGAGACTAACGCTACATCGCTTGCCCCACTTCTCCGCGGTAAGAAAACACATCACTGAACACGTAGTGTTTATAAAAAATGTTGTTTCTTAAAACTTCAATAATTTTATATTAAATGAAGATATGGCAATTTTTTTTCGATAAGAGCCAAGTGTCTCAAAATAATTTGAAAATTTAATCGAAATCTATTAGTAGTTTTGCCGCGATGCGTGCACAACTGCATACCTCTGTCATTTTATTTATTTAGATTGTTCTAATTAAAATCATAAATGTACCTTTACTTTATCACTTACCATAATTCTTAGACCACAGTTTATTGACCAGGCATTACATTTATTAAACGTTGATACAAAACGATATTGCTTTTTGGTCGAAACTATCCAGCAGTTCCAAAAGGGTCATTAGTTACACGGTGCAAAGTTTTACGTTACCACGACGCTGCCGGGGCATTAATTCCACAGGGATGGAGGAATGGAGGATCCATTTGCAACCGAATTGCAGTCTGGGGCCATATTCTGAGAATTTCAGTAGAAATATGTGGATATTTAATTGTATACATAGATTGTATACTCTGATTGGTATTTTGCAGGCTTCATCATACTCGGTTGACTCGAGTGGTAGCATACTTTACAGGTTACTATTTAGAAAAAAGTTTTGACCTTATATCCTAGAGATGGCGTCAAACAATATTAAATCATGATATTGTTTAATAAGCCGGTTACAGTACATGTAAATATTTGTCAATAATGTGTATGGCACATACGTGTGTCTGAATAATCCTAAGGTATTATTCATATATCTATTACATCTTCTTCTATCTATTCTTATATCTATTACACGTACGTGGTTATTTTACTCCTTGGGAGGGGAGGGGGGCTAACGCGCTGCTGGCCTCGGAGTAATTTTATAACGTCTTTTTTGAAGAACCCCATATCGTACCGTGCTGAGAAAACCTCAGCCGGAAGCTCATTCCAGATCTTGAGAGTACGCAACAAGAACGTTCTTGAGAACCGTTTTGTACAAGAAAGAAGAGAAGTATAAGATGAACACCCAACCGATGGCGGGCAGTGCCGTAGTAGAAAGACGACGAGGGAACCATTATAAATAGTTCTTCAGAACTCTCCCCGTTGTAAAGACGGTAGAATTACGTAAAGAGACGCAGAGTCTCTACGAAGTCCAAGCGTGTCTAGACCGTCTGTGAATGTGTGTGGGATCGCCGACAACACGAACTGCGCGCCTATACAGTAGTACGCCTATAATACATGCCAAAGAGGGTATCTAACTAGTCAGATCACGGATTGATTCTTCGTATTATAATAACTGTTATTTTGTGTCACAATAAAGAGATTAGTATGTAGAATAGGGTCCTAATGAGGTTTCAGTTATATAACGGAAACATTAAATTAAGTTGCTAGTATATTATTTACAAACAGAAACTAACGACCGAATATTTAGGTATATTCTTAGATCAATATATCATTTTTATACGACGATTACTATACTTTATACTATATTATTCTGTTCCAGTCTATTCCATATCTATATGTATGTATTTTCTTTGTTTATTTTTATATTTTCATAATAAAATATTTTAGGTTCAAAGTGCATCTTTATTTTTATGAATATTGATATGTTACAAGTTGCCTTGGAGAAATCGTTTTATATTTCCCCATAATAAGTTACTGTTAAATATATTTTCAATAAAGCATTTTTGTATAATAAAATATGTATCGTTTATTCGTATTTTGGTGAAATGTCTTTCTAGAATAAAATCCATACATTCCATTTATTGTATTGACTTGATAGTAATGAATCATCATTTCAGCCGGAAGACGCCCACTGCTGGACAAAGGCCTCCCCCAAAGATCTCCACGATGATCGGTCCTGCGCTGCGGTCATCCAACCAATTCCGACGATCTTGACCAGATCATCGGTCCATCTTGTGGGGGGCCTACCAACATTGCGTCTTCCGGTACGAGTAATGAATGAATGAATGAAACTCTTTATTGTTCACCAACTAAAGTATTACAGCATCAGCGAGAAAAATAAAATATCTCTAGAAATAGCATGAACAATAGGCGGCCTTATCGCTTAAAGCGATCTCTTCCAGGCAACTGTTTATTTAACCCAGGAGAAATATATTAGAAATATAAGAACCTTTAGTGGTGGTGTAATATTTATATATTAATTAAATTATATATAAATATAAACGGAACATATAAGTATATCATCTCACATCTAAATATAAAGTTATAATCTTAATACATGTATATAATATATAGTACATCAGGAGCAATATACATACAAAATATTAGATAGTGAATCATAGTTATAATAATATATACAATAGTTTGCCGATAACAGGTATACAGCTTTGCTATTTCATAGACTGAAAATGATCTACTACAGTTTTTTTAAAGGAAGAAGCTGATTTGATAGTAATACAATCTTTGAATATTATAGATTACTTTTATACACAGGTATCAAAAAGTGGGCGCTATTATTAAATAGAATTTTCTACCGGAAGTTCAGAGAGTAGTGTTCACTTCACTACAAAAACTTAATGTGGTGTTTGAAAAATATATTGATACCTACTATTCAACATCTCTTAGAATTTACAGTAGAAGGTAAGATTAGACCATTACAAAAAAAATTAATAGAAAAATAAAGAAAGAAAAAGTATTTATTTGGTAATTTACAGCTATAAACATTTGAACTTTATTATACTAAACTGCAACAATTAGTACCAAACGAGATCAACAGCTCAGTAAATTGCTGCATCGAAATAAATCGACACAGCACTGATTTTCAGTATCAACCTCGAGAGCGAGAAATCATTTATGGCTCAAATAACATAGGCACATCGTGAAACAGTAAATACATACCATACACTTATGGTCATTACATAAATCCGTTAAATAAATCATTGCATGTACACATATTTATAGCATAATTTTTCTTAATAGAGTTATAAAATTAATTATAAAAAAAAAAACAATAATAACAAATAAATAAAACATAAAAAAAATCGGTAATCTGAATTTAAAAGGGAACCCTATACATGAAGTTGCCAAAATAGCTGAGAGATGGAGGGAATATTGTGAGGAACTCTATCAGGACCAAATACCCCAACCCCAATCTACTCCATCTCTCGAAGTCACGGTGGAAGAGGAGCCCTACATACTCCGTTCAGAAATTGAAGCCGCAATCCGGAAGCTAAAGAACAATAAAGCACCAGGACCTGATAGAATAACAGCGGAAGTTTTGAAAGGATTGGGCCCAAATGGAATAATGTGCTTGCATAATTTATGTAGTAAGATATGGCAGACCGGAGATTGGCCATCTGATTGGGTACACTCCTCTATTCTTCCTCTTCACAAAAAAGGCTCTGTACGGAACTGTAATAACTACAGAACCATTGCACTGATATCCCATGCCAGTAAAATTCTGCTTTACATCATCAACGCGAGACTAAGATCTTACCTGGACTGGCAAATACCCCAAGAACAAGCCGGTTTTGTGAAGGGGAGGGGCACCAGAGAGCAAATCCTAAACCTTCGGCTTATAATAGAAAAGTGCTATGAATATGACACCCCGATTTTCATGTGTTTTGTGGATTACCAGAAGGCCTTCGACTGTGTTAGGTGGGAGAGACTGTGGAAAGTTCTTTCCGAGACAGGTGTACCGGGCCACCTCGTAATGCTGGTTCGCAGGCTGTATGAGTCGGGATACGGCACTGTGACTGTAGGAGATTTAACATCAGGCCGTTTCAAATTCCATAAGGGTGTTCGCCAAGGATGCGTGATATCTCCCATCCTTTTTAATATCTATGGAGAACATATAATGCGACAAACTCTAGATGGCTGGGAAGGTGGCATAAAGATAGGCGGAGTAAAGATATCGAATCTCAGGTACGCGGACGATACCACCCTTTTCGCATCATCGGAAAATGAAATGGCGGAGTTGCTTCACAAACTGGAAACCATCAGTATGGAAATGGGGCTTGCTATTAATAAATCCAAAACCAAGCTCATGATCATTGACCGTTTCACAGCTATCCAACGCAACAATCTCCTACATGACTACGAAACCGTAACCCAGTTCCAATACCTTGGCTCACTGATTACCAACAAAGGAAGTAGCGAACCTGAAATATGGAGACGGATTGGCATGGCAAAATCTGCAATGACCCAACTGAGCAAAATTTGGAGAGACCGTAATATTACCCACCGGACTAAAATACATCTGGTCCGCACCCTTGTCTTCTCCATTGCTCTATACGGTGCAGAGACGTGGACATTCAAAGCCGCAGATAGGCAGAGAATCGACGCTTTTGAGATGTGGTGCTGGCGACGTATGCTGCGAATACCATGGACGGCCCGCCGCACCAACATCTCTATTCTCAAGCAGTTGAAAATAGAAAAGACTCAACGTCTATCCACAACCTGCCTACAAAGAATATTGCGGTATTTTGGTCATGTTGCACGCAGGGATACCAGCAATTTGGAACGCCTTGTGGTGACCGGTAAAATCGAGGGAAAAAGGCCTAGGGGTAGAAGTCCCAAACGATGGTCGGACCAAATAGCGGAGGAGCTGAAAATACCTGTCAGCGACGCACTCCACCAAGCTGCAGAACGGGATCGATGGAGACAGCTAGTTGACGGAATCAAACGGAGTCACGATCCTCAGCTATGAGGGACCGATTGAAGAGAGAGAGAGAGAGAATTTAAAAGGGAAAAACATGTTTAAAAAGAATAAAGTGGTTCATTTGTTGACCGCTTCTTTTTAGTTAATTAACTAGAGATACACACACATACAAAACAAATATAAAATATAGTAGCATCTCGATATCTCGAATGTCAAGGGAAATGCAAAAAACTTCCACTTATTGAGTCTTCGACTTAACAAGAAGTTCAAGATATGAAGTATTTGATGGCTAAAATTTCGACTTAGAAGGCGCGATTTTTGAGTATATTTTTCGAGGAGTCAACACACATGAATTGAATTTATACATGAATTTACACATGAATGGATTTATTAATTGCACATACTAGTGTGTTCGCCTAGTGGCGAAAACAATGGAATAAACGCACTGGACGTTCATTTTTGATTTTATCACTTCGAGTTCGGGGAATTCCAAGTAAGATGTGACTATGTTTGACTAACTTCCACTTAGAAAGTCTGAATTTTGAAATTCGAGTTATTTAGTCTAAATATGTACAAAAACGCCTACGCAGGGAAATAACATTTTGTTCGAGTTACAAAGTCTAAATAATTCGAGATACCGAATATTTGGGGGTTTAGTGGAAGGGAACGGCATTTTTTTCGACTTACTGTGAATTTCGACTTAACAAGATTCGAGTTATAGAGATTCCACTGTATTTAACTAAAATTTCATACAAAATAATCCGATCATAGCGATAGTGTTAGTATAATGAATTGTTTAGTTAGAAACATAGTCGGCCTGGCTTACAACACGTTTCAAACGTTACAATCTAGAACTAATAAATTCCACTCATACCGCGCTAGACTAATTAATGATCGGACAAGTTGAGTGGGCAGAACGAAGGTATTTTTACAGAAATTCAGACTTTGTTTCGCTTGCGTGTTGAACACAAAACAAAATATGAGACAGACTGTATTTATCTGGAATGTTTATCTTATTTATTTATACTCATATCTTCTCCATTTAAAGGCTAGCAATATTTTATCAGTATAGCTGGTAATCGGTTTGTATTAAAACATCAGTTTTTTTCAGCTAATATTCTCTTATCTATAAATAATTAAATATACTGTGACAATACAGCGCCATCTAGTTCCAAAGCAGCACTTGTGTTTTTTTTTTTCTTTTGCTAGTAAATACATATTACACGTAAACAACATTCAGAACGGCTATCCCCCCGCATTACAGTTGCACTTTGACATGCCAAAGCTATTACGCCACGGTGGTCGTCTATGATTATTGTATTTTTTATTAAAAGAACGTAATTTTATCCATGCAGGGGCGGAGTAAGAATACTGATCTCTGCGGTCGGAGTCGGCCTGTCGTAAAAGGCGACAAAACAAGCCAACCTACCTATGTGGTAGTGCCCTAAGCCCGTCTGAATGGCGACCACCATTGGTCTTAAGTATGCCGCCATAATAACTTTGTGTTGTGTTCTGGCATTAGTCACCCAAGTTTCTGTACCCTTATGGCACAGCAGCGTGTTCGCAATGCCACTGGTATTCAAACACCCATGATTGAACGGTAACTGCTCAGTTCTAAGTGGGCTGGCAGTCTGTCTGCTGCGGACTCATTTTAGCCAATTGGCGTTTTTTTTCAAAGTTTACCTTTACAACGTATACATACATATATATATATATATACAATATATATATATATATATATATATATATATATATATATATATATATATATATATATATATATATATATATATATATATATATACCTAGTCAGGTCATAAATTCTGTCACATGTTTAATGTAAAATAATTGTAACAAGTTTATTCATTATGTAACCATTCATATACCAAAATGAACTTAACAAAACATAGATTCTTATGACATTAAAGTTTATTCAAAATGACCTCCGTGATTTGGACTACAAGCCTTCAATCTGCGCGGCCAGTCGTCTATCGCAGCACGAACGAGGTCCATGTCAATATCGGCGGCTGCCTTAATCAAGGATGTCTTGAGTGACTCCAAATTGGGATGAGGCTTTGAGCACGTCTTTTCCTCCAAGTGTTGCCATATCTTGTAATCTAACGGATTCAAATCTGGACTGGAGGAGGGCCAGTCTTCGTGCCGGGTGAAGTCGATTTCACGCGCCGCCAGCCAGTCTTGTGTGCTCTTCGCTCTATGAGCTGGCGCCGAATCTTGTTGGAATACCCAGTGCCTGTTATTGAACATGGTATGAGAAACAGGTTCCACAAGGTTCGTCAGGACTGTATTTTGATACACAACAGCATTCGTTTTTACACCTTTCTCACAAAAATGTACTTCTGTTAAGCCCCAATAAGAAACTCCCAACCATACCATGAGCGAGGATGGAAAATGACCTCGTTGGACACGCGGAATACGGTTGCTCGCTTCTTCACTACTGTGTGCGTACACCTTATCATTTTGTTTGTTGTAGCTCTCTTCTACGGTAAACATTTTTTCATCCGAAAAAAGAATTTCCCGATATTTTTTTCCCGCGTACCGCTTCAACAAAGCGCGGCATCTCTTCAGTCTCAGGCCCATTAGATGAGCATTCAAACGATGTCCTGTTTTTCTTCGATATGCCCGAAGCCCTAAGTCTTCATTTAACACCCTTTTCACCGTGGTTCTGCTTAACCCCATCTGAAGGGCCAACAGTTTCTGCTTACGTTTAGGATTTCTTTGAATTCGTGCCTTCACAGCTTTTATCACTGCTGGAGTCCTAACAGACCGAGGGCGACCACTTCTTGACCTGTCATCTACACTAGAGTCTTCATTGTATCGTTTGATGGTACGATAAACGAATCTTTTGGTTATATTAAAATTTTTCAGTATGTTAAAAATTTGAATTGGCGCGTAACCGCAACGATGCAACGCAATAACTGCAACACGGTCTTCTTTAAGCGCCCACTCCATATTTAAAAATGAGTAAAATTCTAAAAGTTCTACATTTTTATTTTCATGAACAATTCGAAATTCTAATTCAATAAACTTTTTTGTGGCCAGCATTCTAAAAGAAAAGTTTTTACTGTGTGACAATACTTATGACCTGACTAGGTATATATATATATATATATATATATATATATATATATATATATATATATATATATATATATATATATATATATATATATATATATATATATATATATATATATATATATATATATATATATATATATATATATATATATATATATATATATATACACAATCCATCTAATTATATTTCGAAAACCAGCTATATCTATTCATTTGATTCCCAAATGAAAAAAGGCAATCCAAAAAATTTAAATCTTATTCAAACAACTTTTCTAAAATTTATTTTTAGCCAGACGTCGAGTTTAGTATTATTAAAATGAATTGAATTGAGAAATGCTCTGGAATTTTGCGTTTCGAATCTTTCTATTCACAAACAGACATTTACCAAATATATATTAAATTGATAAATATTATCCAGAAGATATTTTTGTTTGGCGGTCGACTACGGTAAGCCAATTACGATGAAAAGTTTATAAAATGTTTGAATTATACTTTCATTATATATATTTAAAATAATCTGTATATAAGATATACTATTTCTTTAGGTAGCCATGTTAAACTTTTTAACAATAAAATATACTTGACGAGTGAAAAAAAGTTTATTTAAGATCTTGTCATCCTATTACTCCTACATCCTATCCCTTAGAGTGCTTCGATATGTGAGGTACAATTAACATTCCACAATCCTGTTGAGTTGGAAGACCATTTAACAATATATTGTAAATATCTACATTGAACACGATATATATAATGAAATACAAATGGATAATTAGATAAAATATGACATAAATATGCAAAATGCATCAGCGGTATGCATCTTGTGCTTTCAGAATCAACCAGCAACTCTAGAAAAAACATGAAAAAAAATTAAACTAAAAAGTCCGGTTAGGTATCAATACCTTTTTTATTGCTCTGGAACAGCAGATGGCCACTAATAGCTGATGGGCGACTTAATAATAATTAGTTCGTTACCAAAGGCACCGCTAATACGCTACCTCCCGCGTAGCAGAATTGGCACCTGGGTCACTTATGTTTTTTTTAATTGTTGTAGGACAGCAGACAGGGTCACGGCTCACTTAGAATTTAGCAGTTACTGTCGCCTATGGGTATTTACAACGCCAGTGGCATTTCCAACACGCTACTGTCCTGTAAGGGTACAGGAACTTGGGTCACTAATGACACAATACAAAGTTATTATGGCGGCATACTTAAAACCAAATGTGGTCGCTATCCAGACAGGATTGGGGCTCTACCACGTAGCTAGGGTGGGTTATTTTGTGGTCTTTTACAACGCAAGGCAAGGCCTATCCTGGCCGCAGAGGTCAGTATTCTTTCTCCGCCCCTGCATGGATAAGTGATTTTTATTATTACGCGATTATGTGAGAGGACCAAGGTTGGTTGGCATCCAGATGAGCTTAGAGCCCTATCACTTAGAGTAGTTCGTTTCTTTGTTTTTATCACCCTTTACGATAGGCTGCCCTCGGCCGCCGTGGTCAGTATTCTTGCTCCACGTCTACACGGAAAAAAACCTACTCCAAACGATTGTATACTCTCAGATTAATCCTAGATGGAGTACTAACGCGGTCAAGATAAATAGTAATTATCGCTAGAGTGGTGCCTATATCAACAATTGTACTGAGCTCGGCCGACCACCTTGCAAATTGCTTATCTTCGGGAAATACTGAAACTTGGTTTTTACACAATGGGCTCTTTTCATTAGAGTTTTGAATATCCAAAAGATGTGATATATACTTTTAAAAAAGATTATTAAATGACAGCTACGTCTGATAAAGAAATTCCTGGAGCTAAGATCATGAAAAAAAAATCTTTGTTAATTTACACTTTGATGAGAATTTAATTATCATCATTATCTTAAAAGAAAAATTCCATATAACTTAATCAATTTTTATATTTATAGATAGCGATCGTCAGTGTCATCCATAGATCACTTGCTTGAAAGAGTTTATTAAAAAAAAAGTAATTAAAATACCTAAATAATGACAAATAACACTTTTTATCTTGTAAAATTTCACTGCACATACACAAGATTGGGTCGGAATTCAACTATTCATCGTGAATGTAGTGCGATGGCGGATCTCACTTAAAAATTTTAGTCCCCACCTCGCTTCCAACGGACAACCGTCAGAGTCCACTCTAATCCAACATAGATGACAACAAACGTCATTTAGCGCGTGTAGTTAATTACAAAACCGACTAAAACGTTTTTTGACAAAATGACGATATAATGTTATTAAACACTACTACGGGTGTTCAATAAAAAGTGATATTAAGTATGACGCAATTTTCTTTTATTAAATTTCAGTTCTTTCGTTAATGTCCAGACACTTTTTTCATACCCAAATGGTTGTGTATAATATTATGGACACTTCATATAGAAATCTTCATTTCTTCTGCTATAAAACAAACAAGTAACACGACGATCCGCCAAGACAATGTTTTTAACTTTTTAAATCATTTGTTCAGTCACTACCGATGTAGGGCGTCCCGTGTGGGGGTCGTCGTTAATTGGACGTAGTTACGCAAAAAGGATTCCAACCCACAAAATGTTACTTTTGAATTATTAAAGATTAAAGTTTTAGCTGTATTTTCGCATTGATGTAGTTGTTTGTGTCTATGGGTTCTTAGGAAAATATAAGCGATCATTTTTACAAATAAGTTTAACTGCTAATTGAAAATATGGCCCAGAATGAGTACTTTGTTATATTATCTAATTATTCGACCATATTGTGGGTTGGATCTTTTTTGAGAAACTATGTCCAATTAAAGTTCTTCCTCGCTTGAACTCAGCACATCAACGCGCAACCTAATAATATGGAGAAGCATGAACCCCTAATGTTTCTTTCAAGGCTTGATTTACCAGATCCGTAGTAAAAATTTTCAAGAAGATATATTTTATTACCTTGTAAACTTCAATTTTATCCACTTTTAAGAACACGTTCTGACACGACGCAAAAAAATGACTTCTATTTTTAAAAAAAAGCAAAAGAGAATTGATTACCATTTTATTATTATTATTATATCTAATGCCTGCTAGTATTTTTTTATTTCCCAGGAGAATGTATCACATTATCACTATTTACTGAACACCCCTCGTATTTACATATCTGTCAATTTTTTATTGTAATAATGCCTCTATATTCTACCTATATATATTTCAATATTATATTCAAGCTCTTACTTTGCGTTTCGAATAAAATTTCACTAAATCAGCATGAGTTTAGTTCAATTTACGAGTTCCAAAAAATATTGTTATAGTGGATTTAACAACTACATGCCTCATATGTCACTTAGTGTGGCGCCATTATATTTATTTCACAATATCTGACTATCTAAAAATTTGTATTAGTAATAAGTTCTAAAATTTATATGTATAAAACATCAAATTAAATATTGGTTTCTGAACAATATAATCGAACAATAGAAATACACTGCTAATGATAGCAAAACTTACATTTTGCCTTAAAATCCAGTTCTTTTTTCCATAAAGTTCTCTATCAAGTATTTCATTGTATTGGTAAAAACATAAACTTCTGACTTCCTTGATCCCAGAGTCTCAACATCGAAAGCGACAAAATCGTATTATATTCGTTAAATTAGACGCATATTGCCTGTTGCGTACTTAGCACAATCAATTTACCGCGAATATTTCTTAGTATCGAGTTGATCGTCTCTAAGCAAATGTATTGCCACCCCTCTTCTACGACGACGCTGCCATCTCTCGATTCGATACATTTCAAAAACATACGCTGCGGACGCGTCGCATCGATCTCCGTTGTTCTTTTCAATATTTCCATACATTAACTAGCGCAATCGAAAGTAGTTCGGGCCAGTGTTTCCTACAGTCTTAATAGAAGAGCTCCAGCAGCACGAAGACAAGAGGTAAGTGGTAGTGCATTTGTGGTGCTAAGATTCTACTTCCGATACCGAACATATTTTTGGTCCATTCGAACCGGATTACGAATGAAATTGATTGTGCTAGTATTACAACTTTTCAATATTCATGTTCATTTATGCATATTTTCATAATTAAAAACTAATTAATTTATTTCAAATTGTACTAAGAACTATTTTTTCCAAAAACTACCTACTTCATAATTTCGTATCAATATCGTTCACGACGATTGCAAATTGCTCTGCACGGATAAAGGCGGTCGCACACAGCGCGAGATGTTAAAAAAGAAATTCATTAAGAATATCAATAAAGAATTATAATTAACGCTTTCCATTTAACCTTTCATATATATTTAATACACTCTTTAGTCAAAATCAATATTAAATAAAATATTAGTGTATTTACTCTTGTAAAAGTATATAAACATTGCAAATTTGCATTCTTTTTCTTATTCCGTTTTATTTAATATACAGTTTAATTTAGTTTTGTCAAATTTAAGCATGTTCCTTAATTTTAATTTTCTTTTATTTTTAAAATTTAAACAATTGTCAACTGTTTAATAAAATTAGTTCAGTGTGCCCCTAACCTATTTTATAATTAAGTAGGTCACCGTCACTGTTTCTCATTATTTCTTAAACGTTTATTTTACATTATTTGCTTACTACTACATTACTATTTACTTACTTTTATATTCAAACTTACCTTTTTATATTATTTACTATTTAAAAAATGTCGCTTTCCGAGAAAGAGTACACAGAAAAAGAACAATTATTGTTCGAAAGAGAAATACGGATGGGCAACATTAAAAAAATGTTAGATTATTCCACAAAAAGTGAGGTTCAGTTTAGGTGCAGGCTTCGAGAGCTAGCTTCATGTAAGAAAGAATTCATTAAAGCTCAGACTAAACTAGAAAAATTGTTAGTGAAAGAAAAAACATTTAACAAAGATGAACAATACGCGATTCGCGAACAATTTGACGATATGTTTTATGAGGTTCAAGCCGCGTCGGACTTATTGAAGTCACGGAGTCGACACAGTGAGCCCAATATACACTCTCCTCTAACACGTTCTTCCCATTTCCGTATGTTACCGTTACCACCTTTGCAATTACCTTGTTTCGACGGAAATCCAACTGAATGGCACAGCTTTTATGATCTATTTAAGTCTTTAATTACTGACAACGAACAATTATCCGACGTAGAACGGTTTAGGTATTTATTATTATCTTTAAGAGATGAACCGTATAACTTAATCAAATCATTACCGGTCACTAATGAAAATTACGAAAACGCAATAAAAATCCTAATAAACCGCTACGACAACAAACGAATTGTGGCATCTAAACACTTGGATCGCATTATTGACCTCGAGCCATTGAACAGTAAGAAATTACATGATAGTTTGCGTAATTTAATCAACATATATTTCGAAAATGTAACCGCTCTTAAATCCTTAGGCTTTCCTATAAAACATTGGGATTTTTTTCTACTAAACATCTTACTACGGAAAATTACAGATGATATTAGAAGCCGTTTCGAAACATCACTTTCTTCGCCTAGTGATGTACCTTCCGTTGGCGAGTTACTCGATTTTCTTGAAAAGGAACTAACAGCCTTTGAAGTGATGTCCAGCGCCGGCAAAATACTCTCTCAACGAGAGACAACGCTTTCAATTCAGCCTCAATCGCGGCGTCGTTTTCCTCTTTCGCGTTCACTTACCGAGACTCCGCGTTTTACTTCTTCTACTCCTAAATCTTTCAATGTCCATGCCACGACTGCTAATAATCTGGAGTGCAAAAATTCCTCCGTTGCAAGTCCTTCACATTTCTACAACCGCACTAGGAAATGTTTTTATTGTCAGTCAACGTCCCATCCACTATACAAATGTGACAATTTTAACCAACTGGATTTAGAGGAACGTAAAAAAATCATTTCATCGAATAATATCTGTTTTAATTGCTTATCTGTGGGACATCGAGTGATAAATTGTAATTCTAAATTTTCATGTCGGAGTTGTGCACAGAGACATCATTCAACTTTACACGAAGATGACCCAAAGGTTACATTTCAAACTGCTTCTCCGGTAAATGCCAGTTGTAACAAAGTGTCTCTGGCGCCATCTGTCCGAAGTTCTCCAAATGATACTGTCCCCGATAAACAAGAAAATTGCACAGTCCTCTTAACTACAGCATTGGTCAAACTAAGACCAACCGGCAACGAACCCTATGTTCCACAAGCGATCCGTGCACTCATAGATCAGGGTAGTCAAGCCACTCTTATTTCCGAGTCGTGCGTCGAACGCTTGAAACTACCGAGATTTCCTGTTAATCCTAACATGTCTGTTTCAGGCATAAGCGATGCCAAAGCAACTCCTCGTGGAAGGACGTTATGTGAAGTTACTCCTCACGATAAACCAGATCCCAAGCTTTACATAGAAGCTTTGATTATTCCTACAATAACAAATTACGTGCCTATTGTTCCCCATACTTTCGAAAGCATTTCTCATTTAAAGGATATTCCTTTGGCTGATCCAGAATTACGTTCTGCACGTCCTATTGAACTCCTGATAGGCTCAGATTATAGTGACAGGATATTACTTCATGATAATATTATAGGCCCGCCAGGTACGCCCGTGGCCATGAATAGCGTTTTCGGGTATTTACTGAACGGTAAAATATCAAATTCAAATCATTTAAATTTTTCCGTAAATTTAAGTACTTACAATTTAAATATGCATCTTCAGCGCTTTGAGGAAGTAGAAGCTATTTCTGAAGAAAAATCTCTTTCGAATGAAGACCAGATTTGCGAAACTATATTTTCCAAGTCATTTACACGTGACGACTCTGGTCAATACACGGTAGCTCTTCCTTTTAAAAATAGTGTTATTACTTTGGGTGAATCCAGAAATATTGCGCTTACTCGCTTGCTTCAATTAGAAAAACGTTTCAAAATGAATGCTTCTTTGCATACGGAATACTGTAGATGTTTGCAAGAATATTTAGACTATGGACACGTGGAACCGGTTTTATCTTACGTGGCCAACAATTCCTATTATATCCCGCATCACGCTGTCATTAAATCTTCTAGTTTAACTACAAAGGTCAGAGTTGTTTTTAATGCCTCCTCCAAATCGGCGAATGGTGTTTCCTTAAATGACAACAGTCCCACTGATGAGGACACAATGATTCTATCAGCTCTAAATGATGGTTTGTCTGTTAAGGTGTTAGGGTTACAATGGACTCCTAAATACGATACTTTTCATTATGATTTCACGTCTCCATCTATAACTTGTTCCAAACGAAATATTCTTTCTGAAATTGACAGGATTATGGATCCTATAGGATTTCTTAGTCTTATTACGATTTTTGTTAAATATATGATCCAACTTTTATGGATTTCCGGCATAGATTGCATCTGTGATCAATGGTTTCAATTTCTTTCCGAATTACAATTACGAGTACTTGCAAGTTTAAAACTTCCTTGGTATAAGTTTGCTAACAAGGCGAGTGTACGAATACATGAATTTACAGATGTATCCGAAAAAGCATGCGCGGTTTTGGTTTACATTCCTGTTACTGATGAACTTGACCATATTTCCGTCAATCTAGTTTTCGCGAATACTAAAGTTGCACCATTAAAAAAGCTTTCCTTACCCCGATTACAGTTTTTAGCTACCGCTCATCTTACAAAATTACTAAACAAGAGTAATCATGTTTATAAACCTTACGTCCAAATTGAAAATATACACACATGGAGTGATACTTCAATTACGTTAACATGGACTCTCTCGTGCTCTCATGAGTGGAAAATATTTGTTTCTAATCGAATCAGTTTGATCACTGGTGCTATTCCGGCATCACATTGGAGACATATTCGTTATGAAGACAATCCAGCTGATTTTGTATTTCAAGGCATTCTCTCATCAAATTGGGATCATGTCGTATGTTTTAATAGTCCAGAATGGTTGACTAAATGTGAGATGATGTGGCCGGTTTCAAAAGTCGATTTCACTAATGACGAAGAACGTCGTAAGATTGTACAAAACTCCAATTTTAACGATATTACATTTTTTGAAAATTTTCCTTCCTTTCCAAAGGTCCTTCGAGTTATGTCCTATATCTTTAGATCTTATCTTAGATGTAAAAAGATCAAATTTTATGAGCCAAAATTCATAACAGTACTGGAATTGAAATCTTGTAGTAACGGATTGACTTTTGCTGTTCAGTATTTATGGAAACGGTGGAGTGTTGAATGTTTGTCCACTCTGCAATCTCGTTCTAAACGGTTTCACAAAAATAAATTCTGTCAATCGCCGGCACCCCTCACTGTGGATTCTGTAGCTGTCGTGAAAAACGACACAATTCCTCCCTTGCAGTGGCATCTTGCAATCGTACATAAACTGCACCCAGGTTTCGATAATATTACTCGCGTCGTTACTCTCCGTGTGGGCCAGTCTTTCTTCAAAAGACCAGTGATTAAAGTTTGCCCTTTACCAATTGCACAATAGCGTTCTTCATACAATTTTTTCAAATTATCCATTTTATTTCAATTATTCAGTTAAAGTTGCTTCCTTATACAAAGTATTATTACAAGTTAAATTTCGTTAGCATTTCTCCACATATCTATCTTTGTTCAATATATTTTATTTTCTGTTTTAATTATTTTAGTTTCTAGTATTTTCCTATTATTTTCCTTTAAAACCATAACCGGTTTTAACGCCGGCACTATGTTGCGTACTTAGCACAATCAATTTACCGCGAATATTTCTTAGTATCGAGTTGATCGTCTCTAAGCAAATGTATTGCCACCCCTCTTCTACGACGACGCTGCCATCTCTCGATTCGATACATTTCAAAAACATACGCTGCGGACGCGTCGCATCGATCTCCGTTGTTCTTTTCAATATTTCCATACATTAACTAGCGCAATCGAAAGTAGTTCGGGCCAGTGTTTCCTACAGTCTTAATAGAAGAGCTCCAGCAGCACGAAGACAAGAGGTAAGTGGTAGTGCATTTGTGGTGCTAAGATTCTACTTCCGATACCGAACATTGCCTTATTTCAGTCTCAAGTTATTTCCTGAAAATGGGAAGCAGTTAAAATTGGAACGAAGGATGGACATTTATACAAGCTAAACAAACTTTAATGTCTGCCTTTTAGTATAAAACCATGAAATGTGGGAACATAATTTATACGTTGGAAGAACTAATCTTGTTCTCTCCGCTGTCCCCATGTGTGAAATGCGTGCTCGCTGGGGTCAGGGGGTCGATTTGTTAATGCGATGGATATATCCCTGTCCAGAGCCCAGCGACTTTGATCGCGACAATATACGTGGTTGGAGTTACAATGTAATAACGTCTCTTACACACCACGCGACTATAGCGCAATTGCTGGTATAATATCATTTAGTTTCAACAGCAGTACCAAGTTCTTTAAATAACAACAGGTTCTTCTGGTAGTCCAAGGTGAATCGGTAAATTACACACACTGGTAAGAGAAGGTTTCAACATGATAGATTTGTTTTAAATTTATAATGAGCAAAATTATACTTCAGTTACTTTTTATATAAATATGTAGGTTCAAGCCCTATAAAGGTTTGTGTACAAACGTATAGACATACATACATACATACATATATATATATATATATATATATATATATATATATATATATATATATATATATATATATATATATATATATATATATATATATATATATATATATATATATATATATATATATATATATATATATATATATATATATATATATACATACATATATACATATATATATATACCTAGTCAGGTCATAAATTCTGTCACATGTTTAATGTAAAATAATTGTAACAAGTTTATTCATTATGTAACCATTCATATACCAAAATGAACTTAACAAAACATAGATTCTTATGACATTAAAGTTTATTCAAAATGACCTCCGTGATTTTGAATACAAGCCTTCAATCTGCGCGGCCAGTCCTCTATCGCAGCACGAACGAGGTCCATGTCAATATCGGCGGCTGCCTTAATCAAGGATGTCTTGAGTGACTCCAAATTGGGATGAGGCTTTGAACACGCCTGTTCCTCCAAGTGTTGCCATATCTTGTAATCTAACGGATTCAAATCTGGACTGGAGGAGGGCCAGTCTTCGTGCCGGATGAAGTCGATTTCACGCGCCGCCAGCCAGTCTTGTGTGCTCTTCGCTCTATGAGCTGGCGCCGAATCTTGTTGGAATACCCAGTGCCTGTTATTGAACATGGTATGAGAAACAGGTTCCACAAGGTTCGTCAGGACTGTATTTTGATACACAACAGCATTCGTTTTTACACCTTTCTCACAAAAATGTACCTCTGTTAAGCCCCAATAAGAAACTCCCAACCATACCATGAGCGAGGATGGAAAATGACCTCGTTGGACACGCGGAATACGGTTGCTCGCTTCTTCACTACTGTGTGCGTACACCTTATCATTTTGTTTGTTGTAGCTCTCTTCTACGGTAAACATTTTTTCATCCGAAAAAAGAATTTCCCGATATTTTTTTCCCGCGTACCGCTTCAACAAAGCGCGGCATCTCTTCAGTCTCAGGTCCATTAGACGAGCATTCAAACGATGTCCTGTTTTTCTTCGATATGCCTGAAGCCCTAAGTCTTCATTTAACACCCTTTTCACCGTGGTTCTGCTTAACCCCATCTGAAGGGCCAACAGTTTCTGCTTACGTTTGGGATTTCTTTGAATTCGTGTCTTCACAGCTTTTATCACTGCTGGAGTCCTAACAGACCGAGGGCGACCACTTCTTGACCTGTCATCTACACTAGAGTCTTCATTGTATCGTTTGATGGTACGATAAATGAATCTTTTGGTTATATTCAAATTTTTCAGTATGTTAAAAATTTGAATTGGCGCGTAACCGCAACGATGCAACGCAATAACTGCAACACGGTCTTCTTTAAGCGTCCACTCCATATTTAAAAAATGAGTAAAATTCTAAAAGTATACATTTTTATTTTCATGAACAATTCGAGATTCGAATTCAATAAACTTTTTTGTGGCCAGCATTCTAAAAGAAAAGTTTTTACTGTGTGACAATACTTATGACCTGACTAGGTATATACCTAGTCAGGTCATAAATTCTGTCACATGTTTAATGTAAAATAATTGTAACAAGTTTATTCATTATGTAACCATTCATATACCAAAATGAACTTAACAAAACATAGATTCTTATGACATTAAAGTTTATTCAAAATGACCTCCGTGATTTTGAATACAAGCCTTCAATCTGCGCGGCCAGTCGTCTATCGCAGCACGAACGAGGTCCATGTCAATATCGGCGGCTGCCTTAATCAAGGATGTCTTGAGTGACTCCAAATTGGGATGAGGCTTTGAGCACGCCTTTTCCTCCAAGTGTTGCCATATCTTGTAATCTAACGGATTCAAATCTGGACTGGAGGAGGGCCAGTCTTCGTGCCGGATGAAGTCGATTTCACGCGCCGCCAGCCAGTCTTGTGTGCTCTTCGCTCTATGAGCTGGCGCCGAATCTTGTTGGAATACCCAATGCCTGTTACTGAACATGGTATGAGAAACAGGTTCCACAAAGTTCGTCAGGACTGTATTTTGATACACAACAGCATTCGTTTTTACACCTTTCTCACAAAAATGTACCTCTGTTAAGCCCCAATAAGAAACTCCCAACCATACCATGAGCGAGGATGGAAAATGACCTCGTTGGACACGCGGAATACGGTTGCTCGCTTCTTCACTACTGTGTGCGTACACCTTATCATTTTGTTTGTTGTAGCTCTCTTCTACGGTAAACATTTTTTCATCCGAAAAAAGAATTTCCCGATATTTTTTTCCCGCGTACCGCTTCAACAAAGCGCGGCATCTCTTCAGTCTCAGGTCCATTAGACGAGCATTCAAACGATGTCCTGTTTTTCTTCGATATGCCCGAAGCCCTAAGTCTTCATTTAACACCCTTTTCACCGTGGTTCTGCTTAACCCCATCTGAAAGGGCCAACAGTTTCTGCTTACGTTTGGGATTTCTTTGAATTCGTGCCTTCACAGCTTTTATCACTGCTGGAGTCCTAACAGACCGAGGGCGACCACTTCTTGACCTGTCATCTACACTAGAGTCTTCATTGTATCGTTTGATGGTACGATAAACGAATCTTTTGGTTATATTCAGATTTTTCAGTATGTTAAAAATTTGAATTGGCGCGTAACCGCAACGATGCAACGCAATAACTGCAACACGGTCTTCTTTAAGCGTCCACTCCATATTTAAAAATGAGTAAAATTCTAAAAGTATACATTTTTATTTTCATGAACAATTCGAAATTCGAATTCAATAAACTTTTTTGTGGCCAGCATTCTAAAAGAAAAGTTTTTACTGTGTGACAATACTTATGACCTGACTAGGTATATACATCAACAAAGTCTAAGCAACATGTACTAATTTAAATTTTAGGATGGTGGATGAGCCACTGTAAGGATGAACTTCCTGAATGCACCTGAGCCTTTCAGTATTTCCGGGCCGACGGTACACTCGTACCCTTCTTGTATCAGGCCTAAGCCCGAATCGCGACTCAACGGAAATCATAATTTTATCCCATTGTTCCTGGGTTCATGACGCGTCGCGTCATGAACCCAGGTCGTTCTCTACATCATTCATTTCGACGAGCGCGATTCCCGTGACGTATCGGTGGGCACCTAATTGGTCGTCGAGCTCGTAGGCCGTACTCATGCAGTCGATTTCGCACACTTTGGGTACTTACATCAATACCACTTGAATTTTGTAGCCTCAAATTTATCTCTCGAGCGGTTAACATCGGCTGACGTCTTGCAGTCAGTTGTATGTACCGGTCTTGCCGAGTGGTTGTACTCTTTTTACGTCCTGGATGCTGTTCAGCGGGTTTCCTTGTATTATTGTAGTGCTGTCAAAGACGACAAATAACACTTCTATGAACTCCACAATGCCGAGATACCTGAGATTGATTACTTCCCGCTTGCAACATCCCTACAGCTCTTTGCATTTCATTTGCCGTCAAATGACGTCGCTTCATGACGTAAAGAATATCTAACAATTCAATTTTGTCGCTAACTTTATTTAAATGGTTGGTAAAATTATAAAATCAAGACTAAACGTAGCAATAAAAACGCACATAAATTCAAACAAATTCCCTTTCTTTTAATTTAATGAAAAAATAAAACATAATCGAATTTTTTTTTACAACCAGCCAGTATGTCATTAATAACAAAAAAGTTTACATACCTACGCACTTTGAGTGAGTAAAGACAGAAATTAATTAGTATAAATGGTAAATTTGTAATATCATGCATGTTGCTTAGACTTATATTATATTATATATATATATATATATATATATATATATATATATATATATATATATATATATATATATATATATATATATATATATATATATATATATATATATACCTAGTCAGGTCATAAGTATTGTCACACAGTAAAAACTTTTCTTTTAGAATGCTGGCCACAAAAAAGTTTATTGAATTCGAATTTCGAATTGTTCATGAAAATAAAAATGTATAACTTTTAGAATTTTACTCATTTTTAAATATGGAGTGGACGCTTAAAGAAGACCGTGTTGCAGTTATTGCGTTGCATCGTTGCGGTTACGCGCCAATTCAAATTTTTAACATACTGAAAAATTTGAATATTACCAAAAGATTCGTTTATCGTACCATCAAACGATACAATGAAGACTCTAGTGTAGATGACAGGTCAAGAAGTGGTCGCCCTCGGTCTGTTAGGACTCCAGCAGTGATAAAAGCTGTGAAGGCACGAATTCAAAGAAATCCCAAACGTAAGCAGAAACTGTTGGCCCTTCAGATGGGGTTAAGCAGAACCACGGTGAAAAGGGTGTTAAATGAAGACTTAGGGCTTCGGGCATATCGAAGAAAAACAGGACATCGTTTGAATGCTCGTCTAATGGACCTGAGACTGAAAAGATGCCGCGCTTTGTTGAAGCGGTACGCGGGAAAAAAATATCGGGAAATTCTTTTTTCGGATGAAAAAATGTTTACCGTAGAAGAGAGCTACAACAAACAAAATGATAAGGTGTACGCACACAGTAGTGAAGAAGCGAGCAACCGTATTCCGCGTGTCCAACGAGGTCATTTTCCATCCTCGCTCATGGTATGGTTGGGAGTTTCTTATTGGGGCTTAACAGAGGTACATTTTTGTGAGAAAGGTGTAAAAACGAATGCTGTTGTGTATCAAAATACAGTCCTGACGAACCTTGTGGAACCTGTTTCTCATACCATGTTCAATAACAGGCACTGGGTATTCCAACAAGATTCGGCGCCAGCTCATAGAGCGAAGAGCACACAAGACTGGCTGGCGGCGCGTGAAATCGACTTCATCCGGCACGAAGACTGGCCCTCCTCCAGTCCAGATTTGAATCCGTTAGATTACAAGATATGGCAACACTTGGAGGAAAAGGCGTGCTCAAAGCCTCATCCCAATTTGGAGTCACTCAAGACATCCTTGATTAAGGCAGCCGCCGATATTGACATGGACCTCGTTCGTGCTGTGATAGACAACTGGCCGCGCAGATTGAAGGCTTGTATTCAAAATCACGGAGGTCATTTTGAATAAACTTTAATGTCATAAGAATCTATGTTTTGTTAAGTTCATTTTGGTATATGAATGGTTACATTATTAATAAACTTGTTACAATTATTTTACATTAAACATGTGACAGAATTTATGACCTGACTAGGTATATATATATATATCCAGAGTAGAATAGACTGCATCAAACTTACAGACATAAATACTCATTACCGAGCCCCCCCACGTCTACGAGAAAGTGTGTTGTGAGAGTGTGAGACTCCGTGAGACTACCCACTAAACAACACCACTCTTCTCCAATTGCTGATGCACTAATGACCAGCCGACCCCGTGGCCTAGGCACGCCCCTTACAGCAGGGTTGGTCTCTTCCAAACTTTTCCTCAAGGGGTAAGGATTTCGATCCGGGGCGGTCACCTGTGTCCACCCAAGACTAAAGGGGGCACGCGGAACAGCAGGCCTACCTTTACCCTAAACTCACTGACATAATCGTAAATTGTTCATGGAATTACATGAACTCAACCGAATATTATTGAGTAATTACCCAACCGGCCATGTCTTTAGCTTCATGTAATTCAAGGATCTGTTTTTTGATCATTATGATATGTTGAATATAAAAAA
Source organism: Malacosoma neustria (assembly GCA_963693495.1). Classification (NCBI taxonomy): domain Eukaryota; kingdom Metazoa; phylum Arthropoda; class Insecta; order Lepidoptera; family Lasiocampidae; genus Malacosoma; species Malacosoma neustria. The sequence continues at coordinate 7,982,900 of OY856393.1, forward strand.
CAAATTAAAAATAACATCATGTGTAAAAGCCAGTAAGTAGCTTTTTGTCCATCACTAAGGGAATGCGGATGATTCCACTAAAGCGGCGGTCACGAGGATTTGGGTCAAGGATTGCATTTTGTTTGGAGCCCGCATCCCGCTTAATTGCACGGAATAAATCAGATAACATTATTACTCAATTATAATTAGTTGTATCTTGAAAAAGATCAAAAGATCCTTTCGTTTATTTGAATTTTATTATGAAGTTAGTAAAACTTCGTACATTTTAGTTAATTTTTCCAAAGTCTATAGAGATAGATAGACATAAAAAGAGAGAGAGAGATTTACCGAGGTTTTATCCAATATGTTTATTGCCATTTAATCAGGTTGATTAAATCCCCTGAGGTCAGGTCTGGTTATGAGGTTGTTGTAGAGAAATGAGAAATGGTTGATCCGGTAACCCCCAAAGGTTTCGATGCGACTACCCTGGCTATGTACAATTTTTCTCGAGTAAAGAGAATAATTAGCTCATTGAGGCTAGGAAGAGGATGAACCGGCGACAGTCGGGGCAGAGTCAGACTTATGACGATTTTCCTAAATGGCAGCGTGTGCTAAGTAAAGTAAGCTTGCCTCGAAAAAATACACCTAAAAAATTATATAATGCCTGTTATTTTTTAATTCCATTACATTATTTTACTTCTTCTACCATCTCAGTTGGAAAAATAATGTAAGGATACTCAGAGAAAACGAGATTAAATTTTCAAGTGCTCGCAATTCGTTTACCAATGTGTACATATACGAGATTTTCATTTCAAAATGTGGTGCTTTCGTTAAACTTTTAAATCGACCTAGCAAATATTGGTTTAGCGGATGTTTTTAAAAGGGGATTTATATATACTTAAATCAACTCTATATGCATTAATAAAATTGTTTGTTAATCTTTAACAACCAAGTAAGACTGTACTACAAAAATTGTAAAATTGTTTTATTAACAACAGATATCTCAGATCGAAATTGTTTTATAATACATACAGCCTGTCTAGTTTTAGTAGTAGTATTAGTTGGTTTACTTTATTAGGCTATGATTTTTGGGATATATGCGTCTCGCTATTCTAAACTTATAACTATTGCTATGCGTTGAATTTAAATGATGTTATTTTGTGTTAAATTATCTAAAATAAAGTCTAATAACACTAAAATGGTAGTATTTTATTATTAACAGAGTTAATAATAAAATATTGTCTCTATTTATAATAATAATATAATAATAATAATATTTTGTGACAATTATAATAAATTTATAACAACATATCACGTATTAAATTTAAATTATTTTATCAATATTGAATTAATAGTTGATGTGTGAAAAACCACGCGTTATATCATACCATAAAAATGTCTCTAATTTTATGGTATGATATAATGCCTGGTTTTTATATACAATACAGTTTACAAATATTGAATCTGACATGCAAAATTAGAAAAAAGTTAATATAACATAGTTTGATTAAGTTTACAAATTCACACGTTTTTCGACTGACTGTAAATTAAAGTCATTATGGATGGATAGAAAAAGTTTAGTTATGTGTTGCATAAAAACTCCTTCCTTCATATTACGATTGGCTTTATAACATGTATCATAATCAATGCGTCCTACCAGTGATGATGTACGGAGTCGAGACGTGGACACTCACGGTAGGGCTGGTCCACCAATTTAAAGTCGCTCAGTGAGCTATGGAGAGAGCCATGCTGGGAGTTTCTCTGAAGGATCGCATTCGTAATGAACTGATCCGTCAGAGAACCAAAGTCACCGATATCACTTCTCAAATCGGCAAGCTCAAGTGGCAGTGGGTCAGCCATATCTGTCGCAGAATCGATAACCGATGGGGTAAGCAAGTCAGTAGATACCGCGACTCGGCAAACAGAGCGTAGGACACCCAGCGGCGAGGTAGGGCGAAAATCTACGTAAAATAGCTGGCAAGGACTGGATGCAACGAGCCGTAGATAGAGCTCTGTGGCATGCCTTGGGGGAGGGCCACGTCCAGCATTAGACTTCAATAGGCTGACGATGATGATGATTATAATATGTATCATGGCAAAGAAAATATTCAAATTTAGATAATAAGGAACGGCCGTCATAAATGCAAGTTGGTGTTGGTTAAATAAAATATAGAAATGTTTATTGTATACAAGTTAGATTTATTATTTTAATTTTTAAATATATAAATTAACCAGCTAATACACTTTTTCTTCAACTGTATTGCCACATATCATGACTAATTAATAAATTCTACAAATGCAATAAATTTATTATCTATAATATAATCCTAATCCTAATCTAGAAGTGACATCATTTATATTCTTAAACCAAGAAATTTCAGTGAGCGTAGCCGCCAAATCAGCCAGAATTTATATAAAATTATATAAAATAAAAAAAGGTATGAGTTTGCTTACGTAGTTCCAAAAAACTCTTCACGAATACATTCATTCAAAGGGAAACAAAACAAATTAACATATTTTCCGGCTCAACAAAATATTTTGTAAAAATGTCATGCTTCGGAAATAGTGCGTGATATTCAAGTGGCATAACTCGAAACCCCGAAGACTCGAAGTTTTTTTTGTCAATTGGATCTTCGTTTATACTGGTACTAATAATAGGCTATAACTATAATGTATTAGACCTTCCGAATACCTTATAGTATATTAAAGCTGTAAATAGCGAGTTATGAAATAATACTTGATGGCCAGTAATTGTAATATCGACTCACAACTAAAAACAGCCAAATTTTAATTTTAATATGGCTCATTTTTGCTCACATAATGTGCTAAATCATAATGGCTAAGATCGGACTTCATAGGAACATCTCTTGGTAAAACTTAGGAAATCAGTATAATTCAATTCTTAAACTTAAACAATTCCAGTATCGGAATATGCAATCTGATAATCCACATTATACTGCCGGTTCAATCTAGTAAGAGGTTTGAAGGTAGCAAAGGGATGTTAGACAATATTATACTGCTGGCATACTTAAGACCAAAGGTGGTCGCCATCCAGACGGGCTTGGGGCCCTACCACGTAGCTAGGAGTGGGTTGTTTTGTCGCCTTTTACGACAGGGGCCGCAGAGGTTAGTATTCTTTCTCTGCCCCTTCACAGATCAAAATTTAAGTTTCCTTATTATTTAATATAATAAATAAATAAATATTTTGTGTTATACAGCGCCATCTAGTCCTAAAGTAAGAATCATAGCACTTGTGTTATGAGTATTAGACAACTGATATACTATATATAAACTTTTATTTTGTAAATAAATATTATACGTAAACTCCCAGAAGTGTGACCTCCGCAAGCGTACTAAAGTACGTTAGCCATTAGGTTACGGAGGTTGTCAATCAATATATTTACTCAAAATAAGAAATGCTCGGAAACCCTCTAAAATCTTAGTGTAAGTAATTATTTATTTACTAATTGTGAAGGCTGACAGGTAAAATACTTATACTTATTGACCTTTATTATGAATGAACGAAGTGTTGACTTTACTCGTAATTGTAGAGAGTCATATGCGTGTCAATGGATTTAAAAAAATCGTAGCTAAGCATAAAATGTTGAAAAGCGGATAGAAATTACACGATAATATGATGACAATATAGCAGATACTAATTATATCGCTAGCTACGAAATTAATAGTAAATTTAAGTTTCGTAGCGCATAGTAATCGTAGCAAATATCATAGTTCTATATATAGGACAGAGTTTAACGTGTATATAGCGAGTAATAGTGGGATCAAAATGTGATTCCGCAAGGCCATGCATAATGATCTGGGTTATTTGCAGCCAACATAGAATCGACCTTAATGCCCCCTTATTGTAATCAGATTTGACACCTATGGTCCAATTCATAACCTTGTGGAATTTAAAGATAAATGATGATTAATTGAAAAAAATGCTATTATAAAATTTCATATTTTTTAAACGTTAAGAAAATATAATATAGAGTATATAATGTAAATGCTTATTTAATTACAATAATTATGTAATATAATTTTCCATCACAAAGATTCCATTACATTACATAGATTTCACACTTGTAGAATGAATAAATTTGACATATTTAGTAAATAGCTTATGATGATCATTCCATATGGAAAACGTGTTGATCATATTGTATAACATATTTTTATCGTATCTATTTTATTGTTATAAATCATTTTCATTAAAGTAATGATGAGTCTTGTATTCTATTTTACAATTCTCGTTGCAGCCTAGAGTTCAGATATTACTTTAATATGAATTTCCGACTTTATTAGCAGAAGACACTCAATTACTAGCAGAATCTTGAATTCTTAACTTTATAAGGAAAAACCTGCACTCATCTACTCATTAATAGAATACATTTCTAAAAATAAACTTTATTCACTGTTAATATAGGTATGTGGTCAATTAGAAAAATTACTGGAATCACGGTAACGTTCATGTTGTAACAGAACACTTAGACTGGGCTCAATTTACAACAACCAGCTAAATTCGTGTGAACAAAAATATTTGATCATGGTGTTTCTGTCTTCCATGTATTATTTGTTTATGCCATAAAAAATATTTGCATACTCATAGCCACGGTATTTTAATGTGCGTAGTGAAAAATTAATTATTGAGGACCAAAGCTCCAATAACACTAAATAAAAAAAAAATAACGATATTACATGTAGTTATGTAGCATGTAGTTATCATATTAGCATAAATAATATAATGTGCACATGAAATGATTTATAACCCGCAAGTAATTATAAAGTTAGCTACGAAAACACTAAACAGTTAGGCGTAGAAGATTGTAGCGCGTAGTAACCGTAGAAAATATTCGTAGTTAATGTAGTATAAGAAAATTTTAAATCGCTCGCCGCTTATTAAGTACTTCACTTCCACTTGCGTCTGTAAAGCTACGACGCGAGCATTAGACGATGATTTGTGAAAATGGTTGTTATTTATGGGATGCCTCCATAAATTAATATTGAACAGGACACATTTTTATTAGATACGCTAAAAACTTAAAAAAAATTATTTGTTTATTTATTCGTACCCGAGTAATAGACCTCAATCACTAATTTGGACCAAAATTATAATAAGAATTTACTTCTTTTAATAAATAATAACATATATATATATATATATATATATATATATATATATATATATATATATATATATATATATATATATATATATATATATATATATATATAATCACTTACATGAAACAGGACTAGATTTTTGAAGTGAAGATTCTTTAGCACAATTATGATTTTACAACGTGATGAAACAAAAACGCGACAACAAAAAAAATACAATTATATTCTATATATAAATAGATTTTAGCATGCGAGAGACTGAGATAGCATAGAAGTATACAGTGTTTCCCATAATTTTCATCTCCTCTTTATTAGGGCGTTTGTAGCTTTTATACATTAAAATATGAAATGTAAAATATATTTTTTATTGCTGTAGGGCAGCAGACAGTTTTTATGATAGTGTATATAAATATAATCACGGGCAAAGCTATAAATTTACAAATTAACACTTTTAACTATTTTACATTACATTCGTAACATTGTACCCTCACTCTTTCACTTTTCATTCATTCATTTATTCACTCTCACTCTCACACTACACAAAACACAAACATTCCGTACTCACATTATATTTAAATAACCTCTTTATTAGTAATTCTGTGTGGCAATACGTAATTTATTTTTCTCCGTAAATAATAATTGTTTTTTTTTTGAACTTGTATTTTCCATTTTCTCTGTAAAAGTTTAAATTAATATTTCATGCTGTTTACTTTTTTTTTATCATGTCTTTAAATAAAGTCTACAAAGTGTGCTCTTTTTTGGCTAATTTTCTGTTCATTAAATATATTGAAATGTAAGTTTGAAATTTGTGCTGTATGAGCATTGTTGAAATAAATAAATTGCATTAAAATATGAAATATTTATTAAGCTGGGTTAAAGTATAATAAAGATAATAAACCTTATAAATATCCTAATACTATATGTTTATTTCATTCTTTCGCACGATGTGAATTGCACACACACACACTTTTTTTTCCTCTGTTATTAAATCCTGGCGTTTTTGAGTACAAGTCAGTGATACTCTTATAAAACCTAAAAAGTATTGATGACTTGAATTAAACTGGAAGATTGTTAACTAAACAGGCCGCCCACGACGCCAATATATCTTCGTTATTTTAACACCCGGATTTTCAGTAAAATCTAACTGCGTCACAGATATTTATAAAATCAGTATATCTCATTTAATCTTTTTAATTAAAACGTTATTTCTTTGGTAAGTAATTTTTAAGAGAATTGGTGTAATCCTTTAAAATTTTACTTAACAAAATTGTAAGATATAAATTTTTTTGCTGTTTATTATGTTTATGGGAAATTGAGAAAAACTAGGTTAGATTAGAAGAAAAACAAGGTTTTATTGATGTATTTATACAGAAAAAAGACAAGAGTATGGAACGGTGAAGAGGAACTAGGTAGGTAGCAAAAGAATATTGAAAAAAGTTCATGAACACATAAAGTAACTTTGATGAACAGATATATATTACTGAATTTTTTGCCATTATCGCAGGTGTAGGGTTGGCACAACATATTCTCTCCTTCCAGTTTTCTCTATTAGTTGTCATCTCAAGATTCAACTTTTTTCGCCTTAGCATGGATTTTGAATAATGTATTGTATGTTACTACTTTTGTTTTCATATGAAATTCATAAAAGTATGAAATGATAATAAAATCAAAGTGTTTATTTCAATTATGAATAAAAATAAGTTTTCATATATTTACGATAAGTTGGAATCGTCTGAGGGGCAGAAGCTCATCTATAAGTTGGCGCGCTCCAGGGTCAAAGCGGCACAGGACATTTCCAAGTGCCGCTGTGTAAAAGACCCTGTGGGCAACCTGCTATGCGAGGACCTCGCGGTGAAGGAGAGATGGCGCTCGTATTTCCACGAGCTGCTGAACACGCAGCACAAAGAGGTGCAGCCGCCTGATCTTCCTCCGAATCAAGGACTAGTGCCACTGATAACGCCTGCAGAAGTCCAGAATTGTCTTCGCCGCATGAAGAATCGGAAAGCTGTTGGATCCGATGGAGTCCCCATCGAAGCCTGGAAGGCGATGGGCTCTCGTGGTGTGGGCATCTTAACAGACCTTTTCAACCGGACACTCCTCACCGGTACGATCCCGAGCCAATGGAGACTGAGTATCATTACTCCAGTCTTCAAAGGCAAGGGGTCGGTGCAGGAGTGCGGTAGTTACCGAGGAGTTAAGGTCATGTCCCACACCATGAAGCTCTTCGAAAGGGTTATCGACTCTCGGATTCGACAGGAGTGCACTGTCTCGGATTGTCAATATGGGTTTCGCCCTGGTCACGGGACAATGGACCCTGTTTTTGCCCTAAGGACTGTCGCGGAGAAATACAGGGCGAAGAATACGCCTCTGCATTGCCTGTTTCTCGACTTGCAGAAGGCCTTCGACTGTATTCCTCGCGCGATAATCTGGTGGGCATTGCGGTCCAAAGGGATTCCAGAGGCCTATGTTGACATCATCCGAGACATGTACCGTGACTCCGATTCCGTAGTTCGAACCGCTGTTGGCGACACCAAACCTTTCCCCATCACCGTCGGGGTGCACCAAGGATCCGTCCTTAGTCCGTTTCTGTTTAGCGTGGTATTAGACGTATTGTCAGACAGCATCAGAAACTCACATGAGCAGCCCCCGTGGTTGCTCATGTATGCTGATGATATCGCGCTGGCAGATTCGGACAGGGGTAGGCTGGTGCGACGTGTGAAGGCGTGGAAAGAGTCGCTTGAGAACGGTGGTCTGAAGCTCAATGTGGCGAAGGCCGAGTACTTGGCCTGTAACTCCACAGATCCCACACCCGTACGCATAGACGGCAACAAGGTCGAGCGCACGGACTTTGTGAAATACCTGGGATCTGTGTTTCATGCATCCGGTGACATCGATTGCGACGTCAAGGCACGCATTGCTGCCGCGTGGGCCAAATGGCGTGAGGTAACTGGTGTCATTTGTGACCCCAAGATGCCGGTAAAGTTGAAGGGACAGGTTTATAAGACCATCATTAGGCCTGTCCTTTTATACGGCTGTGAAGCGTGGCCGGTGTTAGAGCGACACAAGCAAGAGCTGCGTGTCACGGAGATGAATATGCTGCGGTGGATGTGTGGAGTGACGCGGAAGGACCGCGTTAGGAACTCCCGCATTCGCGGCAGCCTTCATGTCCGTGACATTGCGGATAAATTGCAGGAGTGTCGGCTCCGATGGTATGGCCACGTTTTACGGCAACCGGATGCTTACGTGGGAAACAAATGTCTGGCCATGCCGCTTCCGCCGGGCCCCGGCAGGAGGGGTAGACCCAAAAAGTGCTGGCTTGACGTCGTAAAGGGTGATATGCGTGCCAATGGTCTCACTACCAGGGATGCTGAAGACCGTGCGAAGTGGAGAAGAAAAAGTCGGAAAGCGGACCCCGGGCGCCGAAGCGAGAGTTTGGGCTGCAACCGGGATTCATCGCTGAGATGATGATGATGAAGTTTTCATATATTTATACTATTGTAAGTGCCAAATGTTTCAAATTCCGCGTCTCTACAACCCCAATACCAAATATTAATGCTCGATTGTACTTTTCATTTTTATCTATACTTTAATAAAAGTAAAAGTCGGCGACCCGGCAAACGTGCCATCCTGCACACTCAAACTGACACTCAGATGTTGTTTGCTCAAGAAGTAACCAATAAGTGTCGCTTGAGGATATATTAGATGATTGACAGTGAAATTTCGTGTCCTACTTTCAATATAAAATGAGAAAAATAATTTAAATAAAAATATGACAGATTTTTACACAACTATTACAACATGTAACATGTTGTGCCGACCCCATATAATGTGGGATAAGGGCAGGAGGAAGAAGAAGAAGACTCTAATAATACAAGTTCTGTAGAAAGTCTTGGATGTCGAAAGTAAAAAAAAATAAAAAATGCCACTACTATCAAACAATCCTGCTGAAAATCGAACCTGTACCCTCAAAATTAAGTGGTTTGGAGACAAAGATTTAAATCGGGTGATTAGCCATTCGAATTGAGAAGTCGTATTTTTAAATTTAAATAAGAGGGATTAAATAAGGTAATTTATCAAATTAAGATTTTATGAAGCCTAAATAAAACATGTTTTCTTCATCCATAATACGATCTGTTATACAAATTGTCATTTTAAAATTAAACATCTCTAATTTTATAAAATAAATAAATACTTTTACACAATAGTTCCACTACAACCACAAAATGCAACTTAGTACTAGGTGTTACTTGGGGATGCCACCCGCCCGCCGTCAGTAGACTGTAGGGCGCCGAGCTGATCGGCCACTAGTTGCCGTTGGTACTCGCAGTCAGCACGAACTTTAAATACTGAAAATAGTACTTTATTCTTAAAACTACTATGCATAAATAAAAATAATATGGATTTTTACTTGAATAGTATTTTTAATACTCTGTAAAAAAGTTTGATTTATTGTGGACTACTTAAAACGGATACAGAATATTTAATTAATAGTGAGTGTTGTGACTTAAGTGAAAGAACTTTCAGCTGAAGTTTTAAAAGCAAAGAAAACGTTTTCAGGTAAGCTTAGAACTATTTTAAGTTAGGGATATTTCAGCATTAGAGTTACAAACTATTAATGCGTTTAAGTAACACAAAGTGGATTAAAGTTATTTATCGAATTTTATTTTCATTTTAGCTTTTAATTTTAAAAATGCCGAAAGCGTTGGCTTTGGAGGATTTTTTAAGGAAACTAGATGTTTTGTAAAAAATACAAGAAAACTACAAGAAACATATATGGCTAATTTAGTATTTTCAAGAAGCAACTACGTTGGAGGCCTGAAATCCATACTAATATTATAAATGCGAAAGTAACTCTGTCTGTCTGTCTGTCTGTCTGTTCCTCTTTCACGCCTAAACGGCTGAACGGATTTTGATGAAATTTGGTATGGTGATAGATGATAATCTAGAAATGGTCATAGGCTATAAATAATCACGCCATCGTTCTTAGGGGGTAGGCAGTAGGCAGATAACTAAATTGAGTTAGTGATTTTTTGTGCTTATCCGGTATCTATGAGAATCGGCCAACATCTATTTTTCATCCCCCTAAATGTTAGGGGTGACCCACCCCCAAAAATTTTTTTTTAATTTTTTGACATTTTATTTTATTTTATTTTATGGCAGAACAACGTTTGCCGGGTCAGCTAGTTTAAAATAAAATATATCTGCTAGTGCCATGCTTTTGCTCTTTGTCACTTACTAAAAGAACTTCATCTTTTTCAACACCCTGAAAATATGATGAGGGGATTTCATAAAATAATTTCTATACTCTTTCACGCAAAAACTACTGAATGGATTTTAATGAAACTTTACAATAATATAGCTTATACATCAGAATAACACATAGGCTATAATTTATAAAGATGTTGTGTGAATTGTCCAAAATATAACGATAAGTGTCAAATAAGTAGGAAAAAATTCTGCCATCTGGGAGCTATTCTGGCGTACGCTGCAAAAACCGTTAGAAATACAAGTATTTAATGTATAATGGAAATGTTTATCTTTAATAGTCCTACAAAAAAGTCCGGGACAGCAATTATCTATCTTTTATGTGTAAGCCATACAAAATACTTAACATGTATTATGTATTTATATTAATATATAACTCTGTTTATCTGTTACGTTTTCACGTCTAAACCGCTGAACCAATTTTGATGATTTTAGGTACAAAGATAGAGTGAATCTTGCAAAAGTACATAAGCTATTTTTACTATAGTAATTTTTTTCATATGGCAGAACAACGTTCGCCGGATCAGCTAGTTATAAATATAAATGCTAAGTAAATTTTTTTTCTTCAAAATAACTAACAAAATCCTGTTTTATTTACTGATGGATAAGACGTTTTATCGAATAATAAAATAAATGTTCAATAATAATAAACACAAATATGTAACGTTATTATAAATTATTTTTTTTGTTTATTAACTATTTTATTTATAAAAAAATTGTATTTTTAGAAATCAAAAGTAAGGTTTCTTATAATATCATATTTTTAAATAGATTCACAAAATGTAAAATACAAAAGTAGCCTATTGGACAACAGGGCATAATTATGTGCCATTGGGTATAACTTTGATAGGTTATATTTGATGTTTGATAGGTTATAATAGGGTTCAAGCCCGACTGAATGGCAACCACCCCTTGTTTTAAGACCTTGTGCTTCGACACTATTAAACCAATTTCCAGTACACTATCGAGGCCGGCAGCGCTTTCGCAATGTCTCTAGTGTTACAAACGTCAATAGGTGTCGTTGACCACCTCCTAGTGAGTGGACCGTTTTCCTATCTGCTGATCTCAGCTATGAAAATTTATATCTATACTACTATTATAAAGAGGAAAGATTTGATTGTTTGTTTGTTTGTTTGTTTGCTTTGAATAGGCTCCGAAACTACTGACCCGATTTAAAAAATTCTTTCATTGTTGGGAAGCTACACTATCCCCGGGTGACATAGGCTATATTATATTTTCAAAAAAATTAGGGATCCTTACTAAAACTCCAATAATGTAACCCAAAGTGTAAAAAAATTACCTAAAATATTATTTAAATCGCGTGCGTTACGAAAACTATTGATGATAGAATAAAATAATGTACTACAACTTTGCAGAACACATCATTATTTACAAAAAGTGTCGCGACAGCATATGTCTAACTATTATAGTTACGCCACAATAGGTGTTCTTTTATTTTAAAAATTTAATTTAAATGCCGCCCCTAGAAAAGACTTTTTATTTGGATCTTGGTATTAATCCTTATCAAAATAAATTACTTCATATTCAAAACTGTTTCAATACCTTTATATAACTTTTTGAATTATTCAATTCGGATATTCCATTCGAAAGATATCACGAGTTTAAAAATGTAAGTATTAGAAAAATGTTGCGTGGTAGCCGCTCACCCTGTTCGGCTAGCTAGGCAGCACCTTATGCAATGTAGGCGTGCGTCACTGGGGTTTTTACAAAAATTAGAATACTTATTAAAAAATAACGAAAAATAAATAAAAAGTAATAACAAAAAAAAATCATTAAAATAAAAGCTCATAGAAATAATAATATTCAAACTTTCTTTATAATTTTATTTTTTTAGTAACCTGACGCAAATAGAAGGGTTTGCCCTCAGGGGCGCTCCTCTGTCCGAGGAGTGCACGGGTGTGCGTACCCGAGGTGCCCGAGCATCCGTCGCTTCACTCCCCTCTCTGTTCGAGGCGACAGAGTCCTACCTTTCTTTCCGTCTACCTCTTACATCCTTTCCAACTTAGCTCTCTGTTCGTGGCGTGATCCCCGGTGGGATGATTGCGAATACTGATTGGGGTCCCGGGTTCTACCCTGGGACCTGATTTGGTAGTCGAAACCATGCATATTTCGACTGCGCCTGCACAGAGTGTTCCCCGGGCGGGAATTGCATCCTCGCTGTCGGTTGGTCTTGCTGGGCCGGCTACGACGTCAGGCGACTCTGCTTTTTCTGAAGTGTCGTCTGGTAGTCGTACCCACGCCTGACTAGCACGCGACGGGGATGCGAGTCCCGTCCGGAATTAGCCGCGGACCTGTCACTCCCGGCCCTGGTTCTGTCCATGGTCGGGGGCGATCCTGGATGGACGGCCGTCGCTTCCTTTTGCGAGGCAGTAGTGTCTGCAAGGGAGGCGGCGGAACGGGAGCGGTAGTCCGCCACCGCACTCCCCTCCCGCCAACGTAGGCCGCGTCGTCGGCTCCGGAGGGCGGGCAACGATCTCCGGCCGACGTAGAAAACGGCCGCGGGCGGCCCCTCGGGGGAGGATCCGCCGCCCGCACTATTGCCGCGAGGGAGAAGGCCGCGTGCTGTTCCACAGCCCCCCTCAACTCCTAGAGTTGTTACAAGAGAGCGCCGGGGGGACGAAACCCTGACCCCCTGGCGCCAGCACTTTAGAAGGGGCCCGCTTTAAGACAAAGCGTGGGCCGGCGCCGGCCCGGGCCACGAGATCGGCAGGCCATATATCCGTGGGCCCGGGCGTAGACGATAGGAGAACAGCGGGGTTTTTTAGTGGGTCGAACATCTTTTCCGGAGTCCCTTATATCCCTCGGTCCCCCCGGGCCGGGATAACCCGTCAAGAGAGGTTTTTCCCCGAGACCGAAAAAAAATAGAAGGGTTTAATTTTTAATTTTTTGTTAAATACCCGTGCGAAGCTGGGACGGGCTGCTAGTATTGTATATAAATACATTTTAAAACACCCAAAATAATAAACTACGCGATTCTTTGGCTACCTGGAACGACATTAAGATATAATACTAATAATCATAGATTAAGTCTCTTTAGTCATTTGGTCAAAAAACCGCGGCTTAAAAAACATTAAAAAGAAAAACAAATGAAAATAAATAATTACTTTTATAAATTTTCTCCCTGCAGGGGCGGAGTAAAAATACAGGCCCCTGCAGCTGCGGGTGGCCTATCGTAAATGACAACTCGCCCTAACGTGGTAGAGCTTCAAGTCCGCCTAGAGGGCTGTTTGCCCTTGGTCTCTAAGCATACTTTTATAACATTTTGTGATGTTCTGGTATAAATGATCCACCAAGATGGACGGCAGTGTTTTCGCGATACCTCTGGCATTGCAAACATCCACAGACTAAGGTAACAGTTTACCATTACAGTAAAAGTTTACCAGTGGGCCGTCAGCTTATCTGGTGCTCTATTGCAATAAAAAAAAGATTAAGACATGCGTGAATTTTTTTACATCAATACGTGTATAGTATAATGTATTATATAAAATTGGTTTGATTTAAATAATCACTATGTAAGACTTTGTTCAATATACTGTGCAAAATACTTATTATGTATTGACATAATGTTAAGAAATAGATAAATGTCCCCAATGTGCTTTAACCGCCAACTTTTCGTTTAACGACTAATCTTGAAAACAGATTGCACTTGGTGGCGTCTGGTAAACGACCCGAACCACCTTTTTATGGCATTAAAGTATCGTTGTGCACTCTGCCGTTTAGCTCTCTTCAAACTTTGTTATAAATTACCCTGTTGCGAGAAAATCATAGCTGCAAGATCATTCATATTATGTGGAATGTATTTTTATTGTGATTTAAGGAAATTAATGGAAACAACTATTTAAATTTATAAAACGCGATATCGGAAAAAGTAAACTAAAAATAAATAATACACATACCGGTAATGAAACATAATTCCTGCCATGATGAAGTTTGGCATATATTTTACAAGGCGTTATATTTATTCGAGACTGGCAGCGCGGTGCCCACCTGCCAGAGTGGGCCGTTTGCCTGTCTGTTGAACTTAAGCTATAAAAAATAAACTAAGGGCACATGAATATTTTTTCCAAAGCAAATTGGTTAATAAATAAAAATGTCTTTGAAAAAAATGTTTCATCACTCAAAATCTAATAGTAATCTAGTTAAATAACTGACTTCTCATATTCAAACCTTAATAACATGAAACATACTGAATTTCAGATTAATTAATTATTTTTGACTTTACTTCATTACATTAACAAAGAGCTTCGCGCAACACCTTTCATACAGTAATATTAATGAATCCGGTGACTTGCTAAACCTACGTATTATACTACAAAACTGGGCCTCGGAACAAAGAAAGTTTTGCATATTTCTCAAGTATTTTAGGTCATAAATGAGTCAACGAGATTTTTATAGACGTTTCCCTGCTAATGTATTATAGGGCATTTTAAAAAAACATGCAATCGTTGAACACATACATACTAAAAACAAATTATTCGCTAATATTTTTGCTTTCGTTGCGTGAGGAACTCCCGCATTCTCGGTAGTCTTCATGTCCGTGACATTGCGGATAAATTACAAGAGTGTCGGCTCCGGTAGTACGGCCACGTTTCACAGCAACCGGATGTTTACGTGGGAAAGAAATGTCTGGCCATGCCGCCTCCGCCAGGCCCCGGCAGGAGGGGTAGACCCAAAAAGTGCTGGCTTGATGTCGTAAAGGGTGATATGCGTGCCAATGGGCTCACTACCAGGGATGCTGAAGACCGTGCGAAGTGGAGAAGAAAAAATCGGAAAGCGGACCCCGGGCGCCGAAGCGAGAGTTTGGGCTGCAACCGGGAATTAACGCAGAGATGATGATGATGATTTTTGCTTTCGTTGATACTGAACTTAGGAGTATGATCGAACCAAGGCGACGTTCGTAGCCATGTCGTAGTAATTGTGATCAGTTCCTAATATTTCACATTTGTGATTTATGTCAGTATTGTTATGTCAGCACACAGGCAAACAGACTTCCTGATATCGAGTGGGCACTGTCGCCTTTTGACAATACCAGGAACATTACCAAGATGCTGCAAGCCATGAAAAAAAATTTTAACGCCTTTTTGAATACTCCATATCGTATTGAAATATAGCCGGAACTTCATTCTAAATCCGGAGAATACGCAACATTAACGTCCTTGAAAACCGCATCTTATAAGAGAGAAGAGGTTTCAAAAATGAGGATAAACGCCAAGTCGGTTTCGGTCAGTATGATCGTAGAAAGATGACAAAGACACCATTCTAAGCAATTCATCAGAACATTCCACATATCGTGCTTCGATGGAGAAACTTCAGGAAACTGATTTCATATGCAATCATTGTGATTGTTAATCATTAATGAAAAGTATTTAAATATTTTCAGAATTATTGCAAAATTATTATCTGATAATTCAAGAATGAAACATGTATGCAAACGGTCTCACTGATAACGCTGGAACAATGACGGTCAGTCATAGTTTAACAGATATGTTAAATCGCTTTCTGAGCGCTTTGTATCCGTGTCAAAGTTTTCACTCGGGTTAGTGTTGTGTGGTGTCTCATAGCAATTCTAACTATATCTTTTTACGCCACTACTTGTACATAAGACATCTCTTTATGTTGTTTCACGTAGAGATATTAAACATCCTAGTTGAAAGTTAAAACAAAAATATTAAATCAAAAACAACTTTATATTGAAATCGATTCAATTAACACAAAGATCGCGGCAATTCTGAAAGTCATGCCAATGTATCTACTATGTTTTTTAACTCGAAATTCGAACACTGAAATCGAGAATTCGAATATTGAACATGTGTAAATTTTGCTTCACAAGACCTCCTCCATATTTTCTAATTATGGCACTGGAAATAAAATCTAGAATATTGCCCTTTTCTACATACATAGAACTTGATTAAAAAGGAATAATGGTACGACGCATATCGACAAAGCAAATGATTCCTTCCCGTCCAGCTACAAATTGATTTAAATACGTCAAAGGATCTCATTATTAGCTTTCCGACGAATTGGAAAAAGAGAAAATCGTTCATAATGGTAATGTACTTTGAATAAAAGACAGTTTTGTGATGTCTGATTTCAATACAATTGGACTTCTAAAATCCATTGTCATAAAAAAATAACTGCTCATTACGTCCCAATACTAGACCCGAGGCTGTACCTAGACGGAGCGAATATATCCGGCACGTTGGCCGATTGGTGCGTTACACATACCAGTAATCAATATCGCCATTAATTCCACACTTTTTTCTTTTAGAAATTAACAGTGAATAGCATTTTATTATGATTTTATGTCAAATTTGAAAGCTTTAGTAAAATATAAATTACTAGCGGCCCGCGCCGGCTTCGCACGGGTATTTAAAAAAAATTTCAAAATTATAAATTATAATACACACACATAAACCCATCTATTTGCATCAGGTTACTAAAAAAATAAAATTATAAAGAAAGTTTGAATATTATTATCTTTATGAACTTTTATTTTAATATTTTTTGTTATTATTTTTTATTTAGTTTTTGTTATTTTTGTATAAGTTTTTTTTTCTAATTTTTGTAAAAACCCCAGAGGCACCTACATTGCATAAGGTGCTGCCTGGCTCTAGCCAAACAGGGTGAGCGGCTACCACGTAACATTTTTCTACTCGTTCATACTTACATTTTTAAACTCGTGACATCTTTCGAATGGAATGTCCGAATTTAATAATTTCAAAAGTTATATATAGGTACTGAAGCAGTCTTGAATACGAAGTAATTTATTTTGATAAGAATCAATACCAAGATACAAATAAAGAGCCTTTTCTAGCGGCAGCATTTCAATGAAATTTTTAAATACTTGTTGTGGCAAAACTATTATAGTTAGACATATGCTGTCGTGACACTTTTTGTAAATAATAATATGTTCTGCAAAGTCGTAGAACATTATTTTATTCTATCATAAATAGTTTTCGCAGCGCACGCGATTTAAATAATATTTTATGTATTTTTTTACACCTTGGGTTACATTATTATGGTTTTAGTAAGGAGCCCTAATTTTTTTGAAAATGTAATATAGCCTATGCCACCCGGGGATAGTCTAGCTTCCTAACAGTGAAAGAATTTTTTAAATCGGGTCTGTAGTTTCGGAGCCTATTCAATGCAAGCAAACAAACAAACAAACAATCAAATCTTTCCTCTTTATAATAGTAGTATAGCTGTAGGGCGGATGATAAGTTCGCCACCTAAGGTACCTAATGAAAGAAAAAATTAAGATGTATATTTTTTTACTTTTCAATATAGTCTCCTTCAAGTGAAATACATTTCTCACATCTGGCATACAATGCCTTTAAACCACTCAAAAATATTTTTTGTCCTCACATACGAAAATCTACCCGTAAGATATATTTAACATATACTTATCGTTACATGTGTACATATACTTAATTATAAACAATGCAGTTCACTTAAAATCATTTCTTAAAACTAAGTAATTCACGAAGTGTATAATTTATATTATTAATTGGTTAATAAGAACCTCGTAAACAAGCCGATGTAATGTATTACGATTTAATGAAGGAAATTAATTAACTGTTTAATAATATAAAAGCTTTGACGAAGTGAAAACATCAGTGGAATGACGTGATTTTGACTACATTAATTAAATAATTATAGTAAAAGATGATCTCAAAATATAAGTCAGTTAATATAAAATTCCAATAATTATTTGTATCTTTATTATAAAATCATTTGTTACGTAAGTTTAAAAAGTGAAACTCGCAATGTGAACAAAAAAGTTACATTATTTTTTTAAAGGGGTGGGGTTTAAATTCACTGATTGCATTTACTTTTTTTCATACCTGTAGGACAGCAGACAGGCTGACGGCCCACTTAGAATTTAGCACTTGCCGTCGTCTATGGGTGTTTGCATCGGCAGTGGCATTGAGAACATGCTGCTGTCGTATAAGGGTACAGAAACTTGGGTCACTAATGCCGGAACACAACACAAGGTATGGCGGCATACTTATAGGCTGAGAGTGGTTTCCATCGAGACGAGCTTGGAATCCTACCATGTAACTAGGGTTGTTTTGTCACCTTTTACGACAGGCCGACCCCGTCCGCAGAAGTCAGTATTTTTTCTCCACCCTTGCATGGATGAAAACTTCGTGACGTAGTACTTGACCCTTGACGTAGCAGTCGCTGCAGGAGACCCGACAATGGCAAGAACCGATCCGACGAGAGGAACATCGTTGCGTAGGTCGTTCAATGGGAGCATTTACCGTACACAGGGTCGTTCCCTCGGAGGCCACCACTTGAAGTCCGTACGGAAAGAGTCCTAGCGTAGTAAATAAAAAAAGACAAAGAAATATGTGTTTCGAAAAGTAATTATACTATATACTAGCTGTGCCCGCGACTTCGTCCGCCTGGAATAGTGACTTTGGGTAGCATTTTTTGGATAAATCTTATGGTTTATTTTGGATTACAAACCCTATAAACCCTAAAATATAAATAAATGAAATATGCAGTCAGTGTTATCTAATGCAACTCTTACGCCATGCGCCTACGGAATACGTGCGTTTGAACCTACAATGTCCAGCCTAAGCTAAACCCTATTTCATATGATTGTTGATATAAATCTTAGGTCAACTTAAATTGGACTATAATATTTTCGAAACATCATTTTTAGCAAAAAACTATTTTTTTTTTATAAAAATAGCCTAAGTTACTCCTTTTTACATCAGCTATCTGCCAGTGAAAGTCCCGTCAAAATCGGTGCAGCTATTTCAGAGATTAGCCGGAACAAACAGACAAACAGATAGACAGACAGACAAACATTGAAAAAAATGTGGTTTTGGTATATGTACCGTGTACACGTCCGAATGCACTTAGTAAAAAGCGGTTATTTTAATATTACAAACAGACGATTTAATTTTATTTATTTGTATAGATAAAGAATATCAAGTTTCAAAATTTGTGGACTACTGGGCACGTTTTTAAATTGTCGTCGACAAAAAGTAAAAATCAACGAGTGTTTGCTGTGCTCCCGAGTGCTGTAAACGTGGTGGCTGCGAGTGTAGGGGTCAAAAATCTTTTAGCAATTCCTTTGCCTAGATCTTACGAGTGAAGTATATAACTCGACGGGAAACACGATTAGGGTATGTGGGTTTTAACCGTACTACTGACATTGCTGAGCTGGCTATTAAATACTAACCAGGGATGTCCTAGCACAGTACCGGTGATATCGGTATGCAGGTTTTCTCAAGATGTTTTCCTTCACCGTCGGCACATGGCAATTCTACTAGACTGGTTGAGTGTAATACCACCGAACTACTATATACTATCCACTTTACAAAAAAAAAGTAAACAAACAAACCAATGTTTTTCAAACAAAGCTATAATAAAACAAAATGGCGGGTATAATCCGACCGTAATAAAACACTTCTTTTCAATCGACAATAGTACGTTGAACAGTACACTTATAATTACCAGCATATAAAACCAGTAAAAGATTTGGAAACATTGTCTTTTTAGGTTATTTATAATGTAAGTTAGTTATTACAATTAATGTTGTAAATATGTAAATTTTATATGCATTAATATAATATTTATCTTTCATAATAATTGTAAAAATAAAATGATTTTGTTTTTTTTTTCTAAAAGTAAGGAATAGTAATATAAAAAAATAAGAATATAGGAGATATTTCTAATAAATAATTAAAAATTGTTCTGATAATTTTTATATCATGTTGATTATTATAAAATCGACATACAAAAAACTCTTTTACGATTTGTTTACATTTTATTTTTTGGTAAAATGGATAAGGTGCCTGTATTTATATATACCAAAACAATATCCGAATCAGGCTTTATACTTTGAAAATATATTTCCTGAAATGTCACAAACAAATCCGTAAAATATTATAGAAAATGTCACTAATGACGTGTAAACCCGTGTTATCGTGGATCCAATGCGTTGTAAATGTAACAAGTAGTCCAATTTTGTTGGAAAAATACCCAGACCAATGTCATTAGGGACCTTAAGTGGACATTTTGACCCTTACTGACTCTTGGATGGATTACCCTTTACCGTACTTTGGATACTGGAATAATTTTATATAAAGGTTTATGTTTTTGTTGTAGATCTTATGTGCAATAAAATAATTATAATCTATACTAATGTAATAATTGAAATAATGTGGATGTATGATTTAGATGAAATTTGATACAGAGATATATTGTTGTCTGCAATAGTTAGAACATTTTATTATTTTTTACAAAAAATATATACGACCGGATTTATTGATGACAGATTTTTGAATTTATACTTCTTTGTGCTCATGCAGGGGCGGAGAAAGAATACTGGCGACCGAGGTCGGCATATTGTAAAAGGCGACAAAACAACCCACCGTAGCTACGTGGTAGGGCCCAAAGCCCATCTGGATGGCGACCACCTTTAGTCTTGAGTATGCCGCAATATTAATAAGTTTGTGTTGTGTTCCGGCATATATAGCATATAAGTACACACACACACACAAACACACAAGTTTTTTGAAATATGTATATATAATTATATACTATTAAATTTTTGTGGTTTGTTTAGAAAACCGTCTCTATGTTTTTACACATTAATTTATTTTGACTTATTTATTTTAACTTTAATATAAATTTGACTCTCCAACACCCGTCACACAAACTTTCGACACTTAAAAAGTATGTACATAATCTCTCAGAACTGAGTGGGTAGCAACTGTTGAGGCGTTATAGGCATTGGGATACCTTATGTACTTACCTGGACATATGAGCCAGTGGTAGCAACCAGACAACAAAATAAATATTTATTTATTCTACAAATATTGATATTTAACTATGGTTATTTATTATGTTTTATATATTATGCACAATCGTTTTCGAGTACAAAATTATATTTGTCCTAAAATTTTAGTAGAACAATCATTACGCTTAACCTATACTAATTAGAAATTATGCTGCAAATACAAGAAACTTGAAAATCTGTCTTTCAAATAATCTGTTGTATCAAAAAAATAATTATTTCGAGTATTATATTACCTATGAAACAAAACTCTTTTTGAATTCATATAAGCACAAGTTTTGTCATAAAGCAAAATAGACGTAACAATAAGAAAATTATTTCATAGTTACAGATTTGAACAAAATTTGGTATTTGAATAAAGTCTAGACCATTTTGAAGAACAAAAGACCCTGATAACATGTAAACTTTGAATGTTTTCTAGAAGGAGATAAGTAATTGAGTTTTCAACATTGGAAGATTTTAACGTGATTAACATTATTTGGTTTGAAGCTCAAAGAGCGATTGATAACTCGACTGAATCAACTTGATAAGCTACGTTGCCCAAGTGGTCTGGTATAGTCGTCGTTCTGAGTTCAAACCCATGGACGGAAAAAAATTATATGATGCTGAAGAAGTAAAAACGATGTACTTGTACGATTTTTGATTCCCACTTTTTACTATTATTTCTCTTTAACACACATAACTCATAATTGTACGTGATATTTAGGAATAATAGTTACTAGGATTGAAAATGTACATTTAGAAAAGTATTCGAAAGATTAGTGTCCAAATTATTACTACAACTATTCTGCGTTCCAGAACATTCAATCTTTTTTTTTTCAAAGACTAGCATGACAAGTTTTCATTTTTCTGGCTGTATTGGGTATGCCAGTATAAGTTATACAAAATTAAATTTTGAATAAATAAATGAAATACAAACTAACAAAACTATGAAAATAATATGTAACAAATTTACAAATATGCTGTGTCTATATTAAAAATTATGAACAACAAAGTATTTTATAATTAATTTATTTAAACGTGTATAGCTCGTCAAGATAATTAGCTGCAATATAATGCCGTATAAATCACGCCAACACGAAGGCTAGGGGTGGTATTGCGTTTATGGTCTATCATAAAATTCGGGAAATTGATATTTTTTGGTAAGTACCGTCGTGGTTTGTGGTAAGCTACCATCTACTGATAACCATATATAAAGAAACACTGAAAGTTGTCTTCCCTTTCAAGCTTGGTAAGACAGTTCACGCCTATAAAAACTAAATTTAATTACTGGGGACAATCTGTCACGGAAATGCAACTCCGCAAATTGTCACAGAGTTTAACTCCTGTACCCTTATGGGACAGCAGCGTGTTCGTAATGCCACTGGCATTGCAAACACCCATAAGCGACGGTAACTGCTAAATTCTAAGCAGGCCGTTAGAATATCTACTGTGCTACAGCAATAAAAAAACTCATTTACTCGTTGAAAAAACAATTATATAATATTTTATGAACCAACTTTAAAGGTATATGTATAATGAATCAGAAATATAAACCAAATATACAAGGATAGGGTGAAACTTAAGCATAACATACATAAAAACTTGGACAGAACTTAGCCAGCTTTCCCTGAAGTTAAGTAAACAGTAAATTGTCCAAGTTTCTCTAAGGACATCTGGATAACTTTTACAAAGGACGAATATTTCCTTCGTGTGTGTCTTTAGGACGAAATACTGAAATTGAAAGTAACTATAGTAATTACAATCTTCTTCTCTTAATATTTATAAAGTTGCGTCCCGTACGATTTTAAAGCTCTTCTATTGAAGATGTCTGCAACGGATTCCGTACGTCAAACCACTTCAAACGGTTTCGATTTTCGTCCCAAATTTAGCTGTTAATATATAATATGTTTATGTAGGGGCGAATTAAGAATGCTAACCTTTGCGACTGGGGTAGATCTGTCGTAAAAGGCGATAAAACAACCCCAGGCACGCGGTAGGGCCCCAAGCCCATCTGGACGGCAACCACCCTTGGTCTATGAGTATGCCACCATAATAATCTAATCTTGTGTTGCATTAATGACCCAGGTATCCTGTATCCCTATGAAACTGCAGCGTGTTCGCCCCTAGCGTCATAAACATTTAGGAGACAATAACTGCTTACAATTAAGTGGGCTGTTAGCCTACCTGCTATAACTCAGCAATAACAAAAAAATATATAATACTAGCTGAGTCGGCGAACGTTCTTCTGCCATATAAATAAAAAAATACTATAAAAAAAACGCTTATGTCCTTTTGCAAGATTCACTCTATCTTTGTACCAAAATTCATCAACATTGGTTCAGCGGTTTAGACGTGAAAACCTAACAGACATACAAATAAACAGAGTTATATATTAATACAAATACAAATACATAATACGTATTAAGTATTTAGTATGGCTTACACATAAAATATAGATATATGCTGTCCTGGGCTTTTTTGTAGGACTATTTAAGATAAAACTTTCCCATAAACATTAAATACTTATAACTCTAACGGTTTTTCAAGCGCACGCCAGAATATCTCGCAGATAGCAGAATTTACTTAAAAAGTTATATAAGTAGCATATCAGTTGTCTAGTACCCATTACACAAGTACTCTGCTACTTTGGACTAGAGTTCGCTGTGTGAACAGTCCTATATTTATATACAGTACTAGCCGATCACGCCCGCTCTGCTGGGCAATTAACAGGAAAAATTAAATAAAAAAAATGAGAAAAGGAATCTTCGTTAAAATAAAAAAAAAGTATCCTATGTTACTTCTAATACCTCCAAGAATATGTGTACAAAGTTTCTTGATGATCGGCTTAGTAGTTTTCGCGTGAAAGCGTAACAAACAAACTTACTTTCACATTTATAACATTAGTTTGATTATACAGAAACAACTAATGCCAGACTCCTCAATCTTGAAAGGAAATTCTAGCAGCTTGTGTTGGCAAACACTGTCCCAAGTTTTGATTATGTTCGTATCGTTTTTTAGATTCAATTTTCAGTCAAGACAATGTGTAAGTCTCTCCGTGCAGGGACAGTGTAAGAATACTAACCCATGTGGCCAAGGTCGGCCTGTCGTAAAAGGCGACAAAACAACTAGGTGATAGATCCCCAAGCTCGTCTAGATGGCAACCACCCTTGGTCTATAAGTACACCACTACAATAATCTTGCCTTTTTCGTTTTGTTTTGATCTGACATTAGTGGCCCAGATTCCTATCCTCCTGTAGGACAGTACTGTATTCGCGGTGCCTCTAGCATCCCAAACATCCATAGGCGATGGTAACTACTTACTATTAAATGGGCCGTCAGCCTGTCTGCAGTTCTTCAGCAATAAAAAACATGTATATAATTGACGTCCAGGTTGATCAGGTTTTTCACTGGCATTATCTTAGAAATCATATAGTTACAAAGTAACCCTGTGTTATGGTAGTAGACAACTATAGGTATAAATAAAAACATATTAAGCATAAATACCTAAATTTAAGACGGGAATGGAACCAATGAACCCTGCAAGCGTCCTGACGTGTGAAATCCATTGCATTACGGACTTAAAAGAAAAACGACGACTTTATTCTTAACGTAAGTATTAATACGAGGTTATGTTTTTAAAATGTAAACTTTTTGATCATATTGAGCCAACTTCATACTTAAGAATTAATAAGCCAAAGTATTCCATATCAAATTTATTTAATGTTTGAGTTAATATTAAGTAATCAATTTATGTATATTCTGACATACTTATGAAAGTTGTTTCGTAAAGGGATTATTTTGTATAATATATAATATGCTTGTAGATTAATCAAATTTCAGTAGTTTCAGTACGACTTGTTTGCTTTTATTTTTGGATGTAATTAATAATTCATCTAATAGTTTCAATTTTTTTGATTGCTGTAGGATAGCAGCCAGGCTGACGGCCCACTTAGAATCTAGCAGTTACTTTCGCGGATGTTTGCAACGCCAGTGGCATCGCCAACACGCTGCAGTCCCATAAGGGTACAGGAACTTGGGTCACTAATGCCGGAACTAGGTTATTATGGCGGCATACTTAAGACCAAAGGTGGTCACCATCCAGACGGGCTTGAAGCCCTACTACGTAGCTAGGGTGCATAATGCAGCATTTTATAAAGGGTGCATGAACATAATGTAAACAAACAAAATGTACACGATGAACCCCTATGAATTGTGTGAATGATTTGAAATAAAAAGATTATTATAATAATAATATGAACACGGGTTATTACTGCAGCTCAATTATGTTTTTATAACAGAGCAAACAATGTTTAGCTTCAGGTACCATGTTGTAATTGCTGGGGAAATTACAATCTGCGAGAGATACAACACTCGCAGATATGTGGGATTTTTTACTTCTTTGCCTGAAGTAAATCTATAAACTCTTTATGATTTTTTTATTGCTGCAGGACGGCCTATTTAATAGTAAGCAGTTACCATCGCCTATGAATATTAGCAACGCCAGGAGCACTGCGAACAAGATGTCGCGTAGGGGAACCGTAAGCTAGTCACTTGTGAACACAAGGTTATTATGGTGGACAGGAGGCCACCATAATAACCTTGCTATCCAGTTGGGCTTAGACCCCTACCACTATGTAGAGTTGGTTATCTGACAGCCAATCCGCCATTGACAGTAGTATACTAGACATTTCTTTCTTAAAGTACGAGCACAGCTTTGTGCTTGTAAAACCCCAGTAATTAGAACAATTTAAGTCAACAACAATGGAGTTAGAGTCTCAGTATGTATAGAGTGTAATATATAAGAAATGAATACAATATCGGCTTCACACCCGTTGGACTCGATTTAATTCAAAACAAAGTATCTGTGGTGTGGGGTGGCTGCATCGATCCCCTCTGCTAAGCCATTATAAATAGATAAACACGACCGCTCGACCCTACCTGTAGCTACTTATTTTATCGTCCACACGTTGGTCGTCAAAAGTGCTTTTTATATTCAAGTATTTTATTTTCTCAAAATTTATTGCACTATACACTTATTTGTCATTTTAGGCGATGTCATATCGCCGATGCTGTTCACCGCTGTGTTGGAAGATGTCTTCAAGCTTCTGGACTGGAACGGACTGGGCATCAACATCAACGGCGAGTACATCACTCACCTTAGATTCGCAGATGATAACGTAATCATGGCTGAGACCATGGAAGACTTAAGCCATATGCTTGATGGCCTCAATACAGCTTCCCAAGGAGTAGGTCTCAAAATGAACATGGACAAGACGAAGATCATGTCTAATGTCCATGTCGCACCTACCCCCGTAACAGTTGGGAACTGTACTCTCGAAATTGTTGACAAATACGTCTACTTGGGTCAAACGATCCAGTTAGGCAGGTCCAATTTCGCGAAAGAGGTCACTCGTCGAATCCAACACGGATGTGCAGCGTTCGGGAAGCTCCGTAAAATCTTTTCGTCCCAAATACAGCAGTGTCTCAAGACGAAGGTTTTTATTTTAACCAATGTATGTTGCCAGCGATGACATACGGAACGCAGACGTGGTCGCTAACTATGGGCTTTATGAGAAAGCTCATGGTCGCTCAGAGGGCAATGGAGAGGGCTATGCTCGGAGTTTTCCTGCGAGATCGAATCAGAAATGAGGAGATTCGCAGGAGAACCAAAGTAACCGACATAGCCCGGATGATTGCAAAACTGAAGTGGCAGTGGGCTGGGCACATAGCTCGAAGGACTGATGGCCGTTGGGGCAGAAAAGTCCTCGAATGGCGACCACGTACCGGAAGACGCAATGTTGGTAGGCCCCCCACAAGATGGACCGATGATCTGGTCAAGATCGCCGGAATAGTTTGGATGAGGGCAGCGCAGGACCGATCATCGTAGAGATCTTTGGGGGAGGCCTTTGTCCAGCAGTGGGCGTCTTCCGGCTGAAATGATGATACACTTATTTGATGTATAATTTTCTCCGTGCAAGGGTGGCGTATGAATACTGACTTCTACGGCCGGGGCAGTATGTCGTAACAGAGGACATGACATCCCTAGTCAGGAAGGTTCCAAGCCCAATTGAATAGCTACCACCCCTTATTTCTAATCTCATTTAAATATACCGTCATATTAATCTAGTGTGATCTTTTAGCATAAATGAACTAGTATCCTTTACACGAACGGTATCATGTTAGCCATAAAATAAAAAAGCCTTTTATTTCTTGCGATTTAATTTTTTTTACAATTTATACTTTGTTTATAATAAATAACAATTATACAAATATTAAGTAATTAAAATTGAGTAATTAAGTTCATAAAAGTTTTAAGAATAATAATAACAACTAATTTATTAATTTTTGAATTACATCCACCCTCAGATGAGAGTGAAGGCATACTCCAGTTTATTCCAAAATTGTCTGTCTCTCGCTTTCTGTACCCACAATTTTCCCACTGTTTTTGAGAAGTCATCTTCCCACCGCGTCAGCGGTCTGCCTTTCCTTCTTGTACCTCTAAGAGGTACCGGACAAAACAGTTAGTCCATCAACCATCACTCATTCTTGCGACATGTCCTGCCAACGCCACTTAAGCCTTCATGAGTAGGTAAGGGCATCTGTAACTTTGATTTTTCTCTTATAGAGGTATGTGGTATTTTTTTGGACATTTTTCACATTCATAATACTTCTCTGGCAAAATCTTATTGGTTTTTTACTTTATGTGTAAATTTACAAGTTTGGCAAGCATATGTAATAGTGGGAAACAAGCAAGTATCTATCACGGTCTTCTTTATTTCAATGGACATAGAACTCTTTAGTACTTCTTTCAGGCTCTACAATTTTTTCCACGCATTTGTAATTTTTCTTTCCACTTCTAGTAAATTAATTTTTTTTGCAAAAGAAATCTGTTTAACTAGGAAGACATAAGTCTTTACATATTCCAGTTATTTTTCGCTTAGATTTTTAGGATATTTTATATAATTAGTCATGATTTTTTTATATATATTTAACTGTAATCCAACATTTCTACATTCTTCAGCATTTCAGGAGAAAAGCATTATTTCGTCAACAAATCTCACGTGACTCATGTAATTACCATTAACGTAGAGACCAATTTCCCTCCAGTCTAGTTTGATGAAAACTAATTGAAGCACAGCTATTAAAATTCTTGGAGAAATGGAATGACATTATCTCACACCGCTTCTTATATTAATAGGAGGTCCTGTTGTTTCCAATCTGACTTTACTTATACAGTTTTTGGAAATATGTTTTAGTACTTGTATACACTTTTCTTCAACACCTTGTAATTGTAGAGTTCCTATAATGAAGAGTGCTGGACAGTGTCGAAAGCCTTTAGGTAGTCTATAAACGAAAGCACGAACAGACGAACGGTAATATATATATATATATATATATATATATATATATATATATATATATATATATATATATATATATATATATATATATATATATATATATATATATATATATATATATATATATATATATGTATATTATTTTTTTTTATTAATTTAATTTAGCAGGTGAAAATACCCACCCTAGCTTCGTGGTAGGGCCCTAAGCCCGTCTGGATGGCGACCACCTTTGGTCTTAAGTATGCCGCCATAGTAACCTTGTGTTGTGTTCCGGCATTAGTGACCCAAGTTCCTTACGCGACCGTACCCTTATGCGACAGCAGCGTGTTCACGATGCCATCAGCCTGTCTGCTATCCTAAAGCAATAAAAAAATGCATGACGCACATCTCGCCACCTGGGAACGGGCGGCGGAGTAGTGTAGGATTCCCCGTGCAATGCGCCCGTACGTCCCCTTCTCTAGGCTGTGGGACGTACGGCACTGGTATATTCAATAAAAAGATCTCAGTATTCCTTCAAACGCCTTTAGTGCCGAAGCCACAGAACGCGACGGATTATTCAGGTCGCGACCCTGACTGTTATTATTAAAAAAAAACTTTCAGAAATTCTGTAAATCTTTAAATATTGGTTACGAGTAAGTATTTTCTTATTCATCCATACTGCGAAGTAAATTTTCTACACAATTGTCACTAATTGTAATTATGCTAACAACAAATTAACATTAGACCATCCTCATTCAAAGGATTCATAAAGTTTAATGGCATAATAAACGACAGTTAAACTATAAAAATGGTTACTTTGTAACAATTTTTATATGTTTCTTGTTGATAGCTGTTAGCGATTATCACTAGATGCTAGATCCGATGAATGAAATGCAAAGGTTAGTTTTACCGTATTTTATTCAAAGTAGCCTTTATTTTTTTCATGTTTGAAGAATATACATGGATATATAGAATAAAAAAAATTAAGTTGCTCAACGTTTAAAATTGAATAAGCGATTTTTCGACTAAAATTATGTCATTTTGTACAAGCTACGAAAACATTAATTAATTTTTCTTTTACAACCGACTATTCAGAGAAATGTGTAGCTAACTGGCATTGTAAAGACTTTTAATGAAATATTTTTAATGACTGGAACTAGTAGCGTAACCTGTTGCTCAAATTGCCTTACCGACTCGATTGACCTATTTACTACATCGTTAATTTAAACATTTATGCAAGTTCTACGTTTCTAGAACATGGTAGAGTTTTTGTTTTTGTTTTTTACATTACTTTATTGTTCTCATTTCGCGGAAACTAACTTACTAGTAATAGAATTTTGATATTTGGTATTTAATGAGATATAACGGATCTATTCTGTCCTTACCTATTAACTATGTCCCAGAAAGTATTGATCGCTTACAATATTTACGTCCTTAAAAGTATTTCAGTCAGATACAAATTTAGCTGAGAAAATCGGTGATTACAATAAAATAAGTTGATATGAATAATGCAGGGACTAGAAACATAAATATTTCTTCATCATGAACCAAGTTATTACACTAGGTAAAGACAGCTCTGTCTTATTCAAGGTATTCATGGAATTGAAAATTGGTCGCATTTTGTTTATTAACTATCATCATAAAATAAAGTGCTTTGAGTGAGGACCAATAACAACCTTCGTAAAATTCACGCAACGAAAATACTCGTTAAGCTCAAACTAAGTTTAAAAAGTCTTAAAACGGAGCTGTATTCAATAACCAACTATTTGATTATGAATAAACATCATTCAAACATTAAATATAAGTATAAAGCAAAAAAATATAATATAAAAAGTACCAACATGAATGTAATATATTTTTCGAATATGTTCGGCGTGGATATTTTTGAGATCTACCGTAGTTGCGAGTATTTCATCACTTTTTTTAACAATCACGATGTGATCATTATTCGGGCTCCAAAAGAGAATAAAGTATTTGAATTTTTCATTGCTGTGGGACCGCACACAGCCGCATGGCCTACTTAACTGCCCACTTAAAGCAGTTACCATTGCAAATGAATGTTTGCAACGCCTATTAATGTTTGAAACTTTATCTGTGCAGGGCGGAGAAAGAATACTGACCTCTGCGGCCGGGTTCGGTCTGTCGTAAAAGGCGACATAACAACCCACCATACTACCCTACGTGGTATGGCGCCAAGCCCATTTGGATAGCAACCAGTTTTGGTCTTAATTATACCATCATAATAACGTTGTGTTGTGTTCCGGTATTAGTGACCCAAGTTTCTGTACCCTTACGGGACAGCAGCGTGTTCGCGATGCCACTGGTGTTGTAAACACTCATACGCGACCGTAACTGCTAAATTCTAAGTGGGCCCTTAGCCTGTCTGCTGTCTTAGAGCAATAAAAAAGAACTGGAACCTAGGTTTATCCGTGCAGGGGCGGAGAAAGAATACTAACCTCTGCGGCCGGGGTCGGCCTGTCGTAAAAGGCGACAAAACAACCCACCTCAGCTACGTGGTAGGGCCTCAAGCCCGTCTGGATGGCGACCCCCTTTGGTCTTAAGTATGCCGCCATAATAACCTTGTGTTGTGTTCCGGCATTAGTGACCAAAGTTCCTGTACCTTTATGGGACAGTAGCGTGTTCGCGATGCCACTGGCATTGCAAACACCCATAGGCGACGGTAACTGCTAAATTCTAAGCGGGCCGTCAGCCTGTCTGCTGTCCTAAAGCATTAAAAAAAAAGGTCGTGCCGAAATACAACAAAAGGTTATTATGGCGGTATATTTAAAGACACGGGGAGGTTGCTATGGATAGTATGGAGACCTGGAGCTCTACCATTTAGCTAGGGCTCTTTTGTCACCATTTAAGACAGGCTACTCCCAACTGCAAAGATCAATCTTCTAGTCTTCTAGTATTCTTAATCTAACTCAGCATAGAGGGCATAAAAAATTATGATCCGCATAACTAGCCTAAATACAAAATATTCACCAATCAATAAAAATTAACCCAATACTAACCATATAAATAACTCCATTTACTTAGTCGTTTATAAAGGACAGCCTTTGAAAAACCTTACTGGCTACGCTATACTTATTTGTGCAAGGTATTAAGCTAATTACTGACCTCTTTAATAGGCTATTACGTTTTATTGGTCCGCAGAAACCTTTAGCTCATAATTATGTCATAAGTGTAGTAGGTATATAAAACAAACATACAACTATTATCGATTGCTTCGCTGCTAAGTGCTTGGCCAGACTGAACACGCGGGCGCGGGGTGGTCGCGTCGCGGCATACTTAAACATATGAAACCTTATTTGAGTGTCCGTAGGGGGCACGCGGGCAGTTTCATATGTTCATACGTCAGACCGCCCCACGCTCGCGGGTGCAGTCTGGCCAAGCACTAAGTGGTATGTTGCTAATCGTAAGATAAGCTAATTTGGATGTTTTATTTAAAATAAGAACATTTGACGTGTTATCTTGTTTTATTGGAAATTTAAACAAACAAGGTTTCATGACAATCTCTGTTTCAGTGTTTGTGACATCTTTTTATCTTTTGCATCTACATGAGCAAAATCCCACTCATCACGAGAGCTCTAAAACTATCCTATTGACTTGATATTTAGCATAGTTACTCCTTTCACGATGTCACTAAGAATAGATTTTACGGAAATAGTATCCAAAATGTAATTTTTATCAGTAATTGAAAGAAAGAAAAAAATGTTTATTTAGAGTAAAAAATAAGTAAATAATAACACATTAACTAAAATCGCATTATAAATACAAGTGCAATAAAATGTCTTCTGCTCAACATAGCTGGTTATAAGAAACCAACGTTCGTCTTCCGCAGAGGTCTTCAAGAATGACATGACTTATTGAACAATGGAATATTTTTATGCTGCACTTAACATTAAATGAACAATACACATTATATGACTACAAAATCGCATACAATTTGTTACTCATTTATAAACAACATATTGTAAGCCATTTATAGTAAATATACTGTATACTTGAACACCTCACATAGCGTTATCCAGTCCCAAAGTTAGCAGCAGGACAGCACCCCTGCCACGGGCACCAGACAACCGATACACCACAGATACATTTCTTTTGTTAACAAACACAAACGCCCTATAATTGATAACGTTTGGCAGGTCAGCTAGTCAATCTTATAAGATTGATTCAGTATTGGGTCTACATCTCCTACCTTGGCTAGCAGTGGTGGAACATTTCTAAACGTATCATCTTATCCGAAACTTTTTTCCTCGAACTATCAACTAAATATCACATGTCATTTTCCGCCAGAAATCTTACATAAATGCTTTTCTTATGATTTTTTTTCTTTAGGAAATCAAATGGTAATACACTCAAAGAATAATCTCCCGGGTTTAAATCTTACGATAAAACGCAGCGCTCAGAAGATTATTCCTCGACTTATGTGCTGTATAACGTACATTCCATGTATTACGGTAGCCTGCATGGCGAGATCACCGGTAAGTAACCCGCCAATCGAATTTGGACAAGCGTGGGGATGTACAATTCGTTATCTCTAAATAGAGGCCCATAGTCAACAGTAGCTCGTTATGTGTTCAATAAAAAGAAAGGTAATAAATAAACTACAATATCGATAGTCAAACAAGCCTTACCTTTACAACTCTGTATCAAAATACATTCTTTTCTTGTTATATCAAAAAAGTCTAGGTTTAACTGAAATGCTAGACTGATGACGCCTGCTGTATATATGTATATGTAGAGATTTACAAAACTGTTTTCAATTCGTTACAGTTTAATTAAGTTTCACTCATAAATCCAGCCATATATTCAATTATCAGACTTTGTATTCAATTATATGACGATGGAAATATTACTAGCACTATTTAATTATAGCTTTTTATTTCAAACTAGCAAGGTTATTTTAACCAGCGTTACTAAAAATATTGTCATGTTACCCACGTGTGGGGACATATCATAATGTAAATATGCGTGAGTAAGGTGAAAAGTTCTCAGCCCAATACAGAAATTGAAACATAATACGGCAGTAGTGAATTGTTTCGGGATGTCAGTATGGGTTTTGCCCTGGTCATGGGACTATGGACCCTGTTTTTGCTCTAAGAACTGTCGCGGAGAAATACAGGACGAAGAATGCGCCTCTACATTGCCTGCTTGTTGACTTGCAGACGGTCTTCGACTGTATTCCTCGTGCGATAATCTGGTATGATAATCTAGTGGGCATTGCGATCCAAAAGGGTTCCAGAGGGGCCTATATTGACATCATCCGAGACATGTACTGCGATTCCGATTCCGTGGTTCGGACCGCTGTTGGTGACACAAAATCCATTACTGTCAGAGTACACCAGGGATCCGTTCTTAGTCCGTTTCTGTTCAGCGTGGTATTAGACGTATTGTCAGATAGCAACAGAGAATCACATGAGCAGCCCCCGGGGTTGCTCATGTATGCTGATGATATCGCGCTGGCAGATTCGGACAGGGGTAGGCTGGTGCGACATGTAACAGGTGAGTCATTTGAGAACGGTGGTCTGAAGCTCAATGTGGCGAAGACCGAGTACTTGGCCTGTAACTCCCAGATCCCACACCCGTACGCATAGGCGGCGACACGGTCGAGCGCACGAATCAAGTGAAATGCCTGGGATCTGGATTTAACGCGTCTGGTGACATCGATTGCGACTTCAAGGCATACATTGCTGCCGCGTAGGCCAAATGGCGTGAGGTAATCATTTGTGACCCCAAGATACCGGTAAAGTTGAAGGAACAGGTCTATAAGACCATCATTAGGCCTGTCCTTTTATACGGCTGTAAAGAGTGGCCGGTGTTAAAGCGACACAAGCAAGAACTGCGTGTCACGGACATGAATACGAATATGTTGCGGTGGATGTGTGGGGTGACGCGGAAGGGCCGCGTTAGGAACCCCCGCATTCGCGACAGTCTTCATGTCCGTGACATTGCGGATAAATTGCAGGATACCAAAAAAAGTGGAGGTAGGGCCTCAAGCTCGTCTGGACAGCAACTATTCCGGGTATATAAATATGCTGCCATAGTAACCTTGCGTTGTGTTCCAGCATTAGTGACCCAGGTTCCAGTACTTCTAAGCGAACAGCAGCGTGTTCGCGGTGCTTCTAGCGCCACAAACGTCCATATGCGACGGTAACTGATTATTATTAAGTGGACCATCAGCATGGCTTCTGTTGCTTGGCAATAAAAACATAAATAAATAAGAAAGATATAAAGTAATTTACAAAACGGACCTTAATCACATATTGTGTTGGGACGGTTTTAGACTTATTTTTAAAGATGAGAAGCGTCTTAAATTACATATTAAATTGAGAAAGAGTTCCTGAATAAAGTCTGTATAAAGTTTGATATCTGTAATTTTCTAACTTTGTGATATCTAAGAAGCTCTTATGCGTACAAAGTCTAAATGCTAAGTTGATATAAATCTATTCGAAATTTATCCTTAATCCGCATTCGAATGGCAAAATAAAGCCTAACATTGAGAAAATCAGGATTATTATTTGTATTTTGGGTCTTAAGCTTTCCCGCGTTCAGTTTTATCTGCGTCTTCTACATATTCTAATTTCATAATTTGAATAAATAAATAATTCATAACTGTCTACATAAATATTGCGATAATTCACATAACACCATTTATTCTCCAAGCGAGCAGCAGAAAGGTTGTGTTATGGGTATAAAATAACTAATCTTCTATTTATAAACGTACTTCTATTTTCTTTAAATATATATTATAAATAATCACATTCAGGACGAGAATCGAAAACGAGACCCTCGCAAGCGTATTGACATCAAAGCTGCGCCATGGAGGTAGTCGAAATGAGATTAGCTACTTACCAGGCAGAGTCCTAAAACACGCACGCACGTACGCGCAATAAATATATTTAATAAAGTGTGTATGAAAGTATAAAGGTTTTCACTTAATGCAGGGAAAATAGTTTTATATTTTTAATACCAATGTAATATGTAAAATTATATAATGTAAAGAGTAAATAAAAATGAGATATAACATATAGTGAAGAAAGCAATAAAGCTACGAGTGTAGACCTCTAAAGTGGCGATGTTCGCCGTTAAACGGCGCTTTAATCATTCGACTTATTGCTTCTTTCGCTTTGATCTTAAAAGGCCCAAGGCCTTCACTTATGCCTTAGGCAACTATTGTTTACTTATTCTTACTATATTTGGTATACAAAATATAAGAAGAAAGAAAAAATGGTTATAAAATTAATAGATAAATACAATGTAACAGTTTCTTTATAAGTTCTGACGATCTCTGTCGCAACGAATCTCACACATCGAAACATCAGTGGAGTTCAAAAGTTTGAACCTGTTTACGTGTTTTTGAATTACCAAAGACCAGTTGCCTGGTACCCATTATGTAAGGGCTCTTATTTTGGGACATGATGACGCTGTTTGAATATTCACAGAATAAAATATAAAAAGAAGGTAAAAGATTTTTATACTTATGTTAGTTGGGTATTAACTATTGAGTTATGTTAGAATGTAGGTGATTACAGAATTGCAGTATCAGACTTAATATTTTTTGTATTACTGAAGAACAACAGACAGACTGACAGCCCCTTTAATACTAAGCGACGCTGGGAGTATCGCGAATACGCTGCTATCCCATAGGGGTATAGGAACCTGGGCACAAATGCCCAAACACAACACTCGGTTATTATGGTGGCATATTTATACAACAGGGTTGGTTGCCTAGGTTGCCTAGTAGCTAGGGTTGTTTTTTCGCCTTTTATGACAGGCCGGCCCTGGCCGCAGAGGTTAGTATTCTTACTCCGGCCCTGCATGGAGACAAAGGTTGCTAGCCAGCTAAGAATGAATGACAGTCTGACTCCAAAAATTACATTTGGAATGAGCATGTTACATGACAGTTGTTCCTGCCACCTAACCTAGGAAAGAAGAAAAATGTGGATCTATTAATGCATCGCGTGAAAACGTTTTTCAAATTTAAAATCGAAACTTGGAAAAATCCATAAAGGTTTTATTTATTTACTTTTGACCATAAAGTAAAGGTAAATATTTCTCTAAAAATGTGTTAAAAACCTCATACAAGACGAATAAACAATTTATAGCTGTACAAGTATTGTACGTTTTGCTAGAATAGTAAACAATAATAAAACGAATGAAAAACGAAACTTTTTTATTCTGTTCAGAGACCATTTTGTCGTGAAATTCCATGTTTTTACAAACGTATTAATCAAAAGAGGTTTTGCTTTCATTTTATATGAAATCTAAAAGAAATGTGACTTCTTCAAGGAATTTTATTTATATCGACCTAGGATTAATGGGAATTTCTGTAAAATCTCAACTCAACAAACAAAAATATCATATAAAATTACATCACAACAAACAACAACAGACGTAGAAGAATACATAAAAAATACTAACTCCTTATTATTTTCTTTGAAAGTCATGAATAGTGAGTGATAAAAGTATATACCTTTTTTTTTGTCTCAGGTAAAAACCTCTCTTGACGGGTTCCCCCGGCCCGGGGGGACCGAGGGATATGTGGGACTCCGGGGAAGATGTTCAGCCATCCGACTACCCACTAAAAAACCCCGCTGTTCTCCTATCGCCTACGCCCGGGCCTACGGATATGTGGCCTGCCGATCTCGTGGCCCGGGCCAGCGCCGGCCCGCCCTTTGTCTCAAGGCGGGCCTCTTCTGAAGTGTTGGCGCCAGGGGGTCAGGGTTTCGTCCCCCCGGCGCTCTCCTGTATTGTAGGAGTTGAATTCCAGGGGGCCCCGACACAGCACGCGGCCCTCTCCCTCGCGGCAATAGTGCGGGCGGCGGATCCTCCTCTGAGGGGCCGCCCGCCGCCGCTTTCTAGGGCGGCCGGAGGTCATTGCTCGTCCTCCAGCGCCGACGACGTGGCCTGCGTTGGCGGGAGGGGAGTATGGTGGTGGAATCCCGCTCCCGCTCCGCCACCTCCTTTGCGGACATGACTGCCTCGCAAAAGGAGCCGACGGCCGTCCATCCAGGATCGCCCCCGACCATGGACAGAACCAGGGCCGGGAGCGACAGGTCCACGCCGATTTGGGCGACGAGGGCGCGGC